>CM074949.1:2122378-2136198 GCA_037577455.1 Pangasius macronema
AGTTTAATGTACTCTCCATCCTTCTTCTCTGCTCCATCACCGGATGGTTTTGTCTCCTGTAATCACCAGAAAAACAAGCACAATTAAAACTCAACGCATTCACTACATGGACAAAAGTTTGCGGACACCATGTGACCAGCACACCCATATGAGCTTGTTGAACATCTCATTCCAGATTTATCCCCCCTGTGCTGTTATAATGAGCTCCACTCTTCTGGGAAGGCTTTCCACTAGACTCTGGAGCGAGGCTGTGGGGATTNCACACACCATGTCTTCATGGAGCTCGCTTTCTGCACAGGGGCATCGTCATGCTGGAACAGGTTTGGGCCTCTTAGTTACAGTGAAGGGAAATTGTAAAGCCACAGCATACAAAGACATCCTATACAATTGTGTGCTTCCAACTTTGCGGCAACAGTTTGGGGAAGAACCACATAGGGGTGTGATGGTCAACATACTTCTGGCCATGTTTTGTACTTAAAGGAAGACTTTACCTTGAAACACATTAAATATGTTTACACTGAAATATTTATGACATGCTTAGTAATTCTGGTGCTAATTTGTTGGTTGGTGCTGTATTTATTTTATTCCTATGAGAATTCAGTGGTTGTTTGCCATGCTGATATCACAGGCTGACTCGCTAACATTGACCATTTTCTAGCAACATTGAACATCATATTAATGACTCACTATGACTCCACCACTCCAGAACGTAGAAGTAGTGGAGACATTGGTGCAAGTACTGGACTCGGGGTCCCAGAACGCAGTGACGCAGTTTGGCTGAGTTAAAGCAGAGAATCGGCTTGGCTAGTTTGCGAGATGAAGAGTGCGATGCCGCCGTTGAGGAGGTGAGAGTGCTTCACAGGCTAACGGACTCAAGCGGCTTTAAATCTCTTTAAATGTGGAAAACCAAAGTGAAAACATAGATGAAAAAGTTTAAACCAAAAAAGTCAACTCCTTTAATAAGTTAATCATACAGTATTGATATACAAGTTATTCAGGGAGGATCTTTCCTTTAAAGTTGTCAACTTTAGTGTTTTGCAGAGTGAATTCAATCCAGTGGAGTTCAGGTTTTATTGTTAAATAGTAAATCCCTGCTCATTGTTTCTCAGTAAAGAGATTAAGTGTTGTGAAAATAGTATAATAAAGGTTTGGCTTTTCATTTTGCAGTGGAAATTTTTACATTGTATTATTGGTTGTATTTAAATGTGGCACAGATCTCTCTATTTAATACTATATTCAATGCACACTCACACAGGCTAATATTTTCCACGATTTTTCATATCCTAATGCTGAAGCTGCATGTCACTGTGTCTCCTGAGCCACTTTTAACATCACATTTCCTGTGTCCACCATGAGATTAATGGCAGCATTATAGTTATCAATTGTTAATCTGTGGTTTGTGGTTCGGAGAGGAAGCCAGCATTGCTTAAGGGGCCTTCGGATGATGTCAGAGGGAGACGTTTTTCCAAAGCCTCACAGTGCTGGAAGTAACGAAGGCCACTTTTCCACATCCTGCTCCGTGATGTAAGGGAGGAATATGGTTATGTAAGGTATCTATTTGAGTATATTGAATTAAAATAAATTGAATTGACTGGAAACAGAGAAACAAATTCGACACAGTATTGGGGAATAAGCATTACAGATATCAGGCTGAAGATAACGGTAGAGGTTTAGTGTGCTTTGTTCAAGGCTATGACTCAGTGATAGGGAATACCTAGTTAACTGGTCTTACGTGGACTGAAAACCATAGTAGTACCATAGTCTGTTTTCCTGTTGGCCAAAGATTCATAATTCATCACTATTCGTAGAGCTCGCATCTGTTAGGACCAATCAAATTCAAAATAAATATCTGAATAAGGAATATTCAATTGTGAAGGAAGTGCTGACGGAAGCAACACAAACACACAAAGTACCATTGGCAGTTTGAATTTAATATAAAGTCCGTCATCTTAAGAATATTTTTCTTTAGGTACAATTACATACAATTGACATACAGCGACATCATCCTGAGGCTTGTGTAAACCCCAGGGGTCATCCAGGGGTCACACTGTCAACAATCTCAAAGCTGACGATTAGGTGCACGAAAGAAAGGTGAACTTTTCCTCCTGAACTGGTTTGCAGAAATGGGACATTGTGTCTGTTGTATCGTCCTCCACCCCCAATACACACACCTGCATCTCCACACAAACACAAAGATTCTTATGATTTGTCTCCATTTCATATATGTTCCCAAAGCAGCAGTGCTCTTTTTCTCTGTATAAACTGATCTATGGTTAAACTAATGCATGCAGGGTCTTAAAATGCAGTACCTGAGTTTGACCCTTAGGTGTCATAGCTTGTTATTGCATGCTGGAAGTAGTGACCCGATGCTGGTCCTGATTAGTTTTATTTGCATGAGGAGCTGCTGTTAACAAAGGATGGGGTTAAAGAAGAAGAAGAAGAAGAAAAAAAAAAATCACCTAGCTCATGTTCACCTGTTTTGAATTCTGTTTGATTTACCGAAGTTAAAGACTGTACATGAAGGTCTGTAGCACCTGCTAACAATTTGGTGAAACTGAGATCATGCATGTTGTTCACAATCATGTCCATGTTTGTATATAGTTGTATTATATGGATGCCTGTCTTGTTTCAAAATATATTTTGCACTGAATGTACCAAAGGTTTGGGGGCTAGGGTGGTCTTTTTTGTGGTTGTTTCTTTACCTGTTTGTGTGTACCTACATTTTTTTTAGAGGTAAAGACAGCACTGAGCTGCTGTTTAGTTCTAATTGACATGAATATAACCATAGACAAGGCCATTACAGGACCAAAGGTGCACTGTCCAATCAGAATGAACGTTCTTCTCTCTCGTCCAATCAGAGCAAGTGGAGCTTTAGTCACTCAGCCAATGAAATTAAAGTCTTGGAAGGAAATTAGGAACTCAACAGTCAAAACACAAGTCATTTATTTCTCCATTTGAGTCTTGTGATGGCAAGTTTTGAGCAACAAACAGCTTGGTTTTTAAATTCTGCGGTTTCTTTTCGAAATGTGTAACTACAGGAAGTTATTATTATTGTGTTTACATTTAGCTTGGTGGCTTTTATAGTTACATGGCAGAGGGATTTGTGGTGAATTCTGTCCTTCCTGGAATTCTCCAAACTTCCCAACTGCTATCATTTTTATAACGGCGGAGTTCTTAAAAAAAATCCCAGTCAGATAATAGAAACTGAAATAAAATACCTCTCATGAAGAACACGCTCTTACTAGTCATTACCAAGAACTGTTTCAATTTCATTAGCTATGAAAGACCAGTATGTACTTTTTCACTAATGCAGGGGGAATATGCACTCACCATCCACTTTAATAGGAACACCTCACGTGTGGAGAATTTAGTTGCAATCCATAAAATTATGCAGATACAGAAGAGTTTCAGTTAATGTTGGCAATTAAAACATCGGAATGGAGAAAAAATGTGATCTCAGTGACTTTGTTAATGCCAGATGGGCTGGTATTTCAGAAACTGCTGATCTCTGGGATTTTCACCCACAACAGCCGAGTTTACACAGAATGGTGAAAAAAAAACTAAAACAAACAAACAAAAAAATCCAGTGAATGTCAGTTCTGCAGACAGAAGCACCTTGTTGATGTCAGAGGTCAGAGGAGAATGGCCAGACTTCCTGTTTAAGCTGACAGGAAGGCTATGATCATTTAAAGAGCCACTCTTCACAGCCGTGGTAATCAGAAAAGCATCTCAGAACGCACAGCAATTCAAACTTTNCCACATCGTGTCTTCACATTCCACTCCTGTCTGCCAAGAACAGGAATCTGATGCTACAGTGGGCACAGGATCACAGGATGGAGAGTTGAAACTTGAAAAAAAAATGTTGCCTGGTCTGATGAATCTTGATTTCTGCCGCAACACGCCGATGGTATCGTCTTTGGCATCAGCATTATGAATCTTGTGTGCACAGTTCAGGTTGTTGATGGTGTGGATAATGCTTTCTTTGTACAGGTTGGGCTCTTTAACATCAAGTGAGCATCATTTTCATGCCACAGCATGTCATGTGAGCATGGACCAACATCTTAAAGGAATGTTTTCCAACACCGTGGGGAATCCATGCCATGAAGAATCGAGGCTGTTCTGAGAGTGTTAGAATGGTGATCCTAATAAAGTGGCTGGTGAGTGGATGCTGGTTTTATCTCATACACATTATGAAGCAATATGTCTGCACAGCTGAAAAATGACACAGACTTCACATGGGCTTCCTCAGGGGTCTCTGGTTTCCTTCCACCACACAGAAATGTGCTGGTAAGGTGGATTTGCTACTCTAAATTGCCCCTAGGTATAAATGAGTGTGTGTATTGTACCATGCTATGGACTGGTGTCCCATCCAGAGGTGTATTCCCACCTGGATCCACAGCGGCCCCTTACCAGGATAAAGCGGATACTGAAGATGAATGAATGCCAAGTGCTCAGGTTCCTAACCCTACACCTGGAGAACATCTGTCCTGCACATTTTAGTGTTTTAGTGATTCAGCATTTCAGCTGATTAACAGCAGCCCTCGGGCATATTAGAGAAGGAAACCCCCTAAAATGTCTAGGGTTAGGAACCTGTACACTGCAACTACCACTGTACCCTTTAGCACGCCGTAGTGTGTACTGTGTGAACATCGCCTTTCGACGTGTCCATGTGTTGTTCCGCCTTGGGGCACGTCGGAACGTGCGTCATGACGTAAGTTCGGACCCGGAAGTGGGCATGTATCATCGGTGCCAAGAAAAACGACTGCACTTTTCAAATCTGAGAGAAGGGAGGGAGCTCATGGGCATCTGAGGGAATACTGGCAGAGCCGAAAAACATCTTTAAACGGATCACACGAGTTAAAAGAGGAGTTAAAGTGTGTAAATCACAGATCTGTGGAGCAGCGCGGAGGCTTGAAGAGTGACCGCACTGTAACTAAGGACAGGACTACTGCTGCTGCTGTTTATTCTTCTTCAGGACACGCTGGTGTTGAGCTTGTTGTTTATTCTTGTTCAGGAGACGCTGGTGTTGAGGTTGTTACATGGAAAGGAAGTTTAATCTTCCGGCGGTGTTTTCTGTCCGTGAGTGGAGATGCACAATGCTGTGGCCAGGAGCTTGAACCAGGAAGAGACAGCGTGTAAAGTTCTGCACTTGACCTGAGATAGTTCTCACTTTCTGTTAGCATTAGCTTTTCTCTCGGTAAGTTACTACAACAACAACAAAACTAACAAACATGCCTGATTATTTACAACTTCTTTAACTTGTATAAATAACGAGCTAATTCTGCAGACGTATTAGTGTATTTATGTGTTATTTATTACACATTACACATTACAACTCCTCCCTGAAGTGCTCTCTGCTGAGTATTATTATTATTATTATTATTATTATTATTAGTATTATTAGTATTATTTCCCGAGGTTAGTTGTTTATGCTGTTTGACTTCCTCCTCGGTCATTCCTGCTTCAGGAAGCTGCTTGTGTCTAAAACAAAGCGACATCTTTGCTCCGCGGGGCTCTGAGGGCTTTTCTGTGCGCTTTTCCCCGCAGGCTGATGGCGCGGAGGCGGGTGGAGGGTCGCGGCGGGCTGCTGGCGGACATCCAGACCGCGCTGCTGAGCGAGCCGCTGGACTCCGTCTTCCACATCGCCGGCGAGCTGGGCAGGTCACACACACACACACACACACACACACACACACACACAGTCTCAGCTTGAATACACTGCAGGAGAAAATGTTTTCTAAAAGGAGTAAAACCAAGCCACACCAGTAGGCCCGAGTCTGTCCCCTCTCCAAGCCTGCTCTCTGGGTTCTGGTGAATTTGTGTTCAATTAAAGGTGCAATAGTCAATTTTGGTTTTAATTTTTTACTTGTACACATAACCAACAAAACATGCAGAACATGATAACAATAATGGTTTAACCCATAACCTCACAGGGGGAAAAAAAAAGTTATGTGGCTGAGAAAACCTGTTCAGAAAGCTGACTTCTGGTCCGGAAGCTTGTTTGTGTTTGGACGCGCCTCTCATTAGTCACTTTATAGGCACATACAGAGTTTAAAGAGTTTAAGCTAAAATACACTGCAGAGGAAAATGTTTTTAAAAGGAATAAAACCAAAACAGACAACCAACTTTTTTTCTTCCTTCAGTAGACTCGAGTCAGTTATGGCACCAAGCCTGTTTTTTTTTTTTTGTTGTTGTTGCTTCCTTCAAGTGCTCTCTGGGTTGTAGTGAGTTAGTCACTTTATAGACGCTGTACTCTACTGGCCACCGTAGAGCTCAGTGTTGGCTCGACAGCTTTATAAACATGGCCGAGAATAATATCTAACCTACCTACTTAACAGTTAGAGAGAGAGTCTTCCCTAATGCACCTTTAAATTATATATATTTAACACTTTTCACTTTAGACATTGTTACAAACCTGCTTTACTGATATCCAGATGTAGATTTGTATTTAGATCCATCACGAGCAAGACAGAGGTGACAGCGGCAAGGGAAAACTCCCTGAGACTTCATGAGGAAAAAACCTTGAGAGGAGCCAGACTCAAACAGAAACCTCTTGTGGGTGGCATCAGATGGAGGGATTATATTATCAATCATTATAACACTTAGATTACTGTGTACCGTAAAAGTCAAACACCACTGAGAGTGTTGAAATGAAGTTCTGTATAAGCACAACAAAGTGTTCATGATTACTGCAGCAGTTCTTAGGTACCAGTCTCCAGCATCCTGGTGCCATTAATCACTGAGGAAAGTGTGTGACATGGGCATAGACTGTTTTTGGGAAGTGTAAATCATTAGTGTATCCATGTCAGACCATCTACAGGAGCAGAAAGTGTGTCACAGGTGCAGGAGTAGTATGAAGCTGAGTCAGGCAGGTCTGGCAGGTGAGAGGAAGTGTCGGGATCACATCAAACGTGTGGTGAACATTGATTAACATAACATGGTTCACCTGAACACAAAAAATTAGTCATTTGGAAGTAATGTTGAACGTATAAAAACAGGACAAATTGAGGAGCCCTTGAAGGCATCATTATTTCATTTTGGGTGCGACTCAGTCACAGGATTTCAGATACTTCTCCCTGAACTGGAGCAGGAAAGCAATATCAAACTTCAGACTACAACGTTTTATTAGGCGTTTGAGGAGTTAGGATAATTATACGACACAAACCTGTAATTATTGTAGCTCATATGAACACACGGTGAGCATCGTACATGATGGTATTAAAGCGGCTGTGTGGACAAGCAGCAACAAAGATAAAGTGCCATTATGTCATGATCATTTTTTAAAGTATGACTTTATAGTAGTGTAGCTGTAAAGCAAATTACAGGTTTTTATATTTTAAAATGTTTTATATAATGTTAACATTGGCGAGTTTCTGTCGTTTAAGAGGAATAAAACTTCAGGATGTGCTGTTACTGGAAAATAATCGGCTTTTAGGTGGTAACGGTAACTCTGCCTCGTCTCCAGCCACATCATTTTCCTAAAACAACATACCCTGCTGGGTTTTACTGTTCACAGAAAACATCCACATTTATATTCGTAATGCGACCTTGTAGATGCTTCCTTAAAATGTTCACGTTTTGCCCTGTACTGTGAATGTAATCAGTGTGACATCTGAATTTTCCGTCTTTGCACTGCAGGCTAATGTAGGATGCCTGTAGCTATCAGATTAGCACTGTGCAAACTACATAGCTAAATTATTACACACTTATTTGGCTAATTAAAACTCTGTAGATCAACAGTCCCATAAAACAGAAGAATTGGTCCATATTTAAAAGAAATAACTGAAAATCAATTATCATCCAGACTGCTTCCAACTAGAAGCTAGAAAGCCCCTCGTCTTGCGTGATTGTGATGTCTTGGTGACGTGAAACCAAACCATGAGCTAAGGAAGAAAGGGCACAGGGTGTGTCAGTAAGGCGTGTCAGTAAGGCGTGTCAGTGAGGCGTGTCAGTGAGGGGTGTCAGTGAGGGGTGTCAGTGAGGCGTGTCAGTGAGGCGTGTCAGTGAGGCGTGTCAGTGAGGCGTGTCAGTGAGGCGTGTCAGTGAGGCGTGTCAGTAAGGCGTGTCAGTAAGGTGTTTGGCCACTACAACAACTCCAATGTGCTGCTCAGCTGCTCAGTTTGGTCGAGACCCGGTGACTCTGAAAGACGTGCAGCATGTGATTTACATCATTTGAATCATCATCAGACCATTCAGTGAGCCCTCGTGCTCTGTGGATAACCGCTCCACTGATTATTCCGATAATCTCCCACACGTTTGCATGTAGTAGTGTCAGAAATGACTTAACAACTCAACACGGTGTGATGTTGAGGTGAGCGTTATCGCAAAAAAATNTGAGTGCTGAGATTCCCACAGCACAGCTGATTTGATACACAGACTGAGAAACAGGTTGTTCTGTGTCTTACAGTCGTCCTTTAACAGTCCAGCACCGGCGTGGAACAAGACCAGTTTGTGTGAGTGTGTGTGTGTGTGTGTGCGCGTGTGCGCGTGTGTTTGTGTGTGTGTTATCTTACTGTGGTTGTTGAGGAGGAAGGAAACTAAAGTGGGAAGCAGCACCATGAGAACACTGTGAAAAGAGAAGTGACATGGGTACTTCCTCTCCCTCTCTCTCTCTCTCTCTCTCTCTCTCTCTCTCGCTCTCTCGCTCCTTCTTGCTCTCTCATTGTATTACGTAAGCTTAGTCTATATAGTCCTTTGTCGCAGTGCAGGGAATCTTTTCCTTATACAGGAAGCTCTTTTCACATCTCATTTGTCTCTGTGCGTGCGTGCGTGTCTGTCTGTGTGTGTGTGTGTGTGTGTGTGTGTGTGTGTGTGTGTGTGTGTGTCACAGTTGTACTCATTAAAGGATCTGACACAAGCTCGGTGTGATGTGAGCACGCAGGAATATGTAAAATGTCTGTATTTCAGAGGAGTCCCGAGCAGCTGAAATTCACGCAGATGTTCTTGCCGGTTGAGTGACGCGACTGCGCGTGTTTACACACTTCACCGAGCTGTCCTTAAACAGTAAACTGTAATTAGAGCATTAGCCGCCTAGTCTGTTCCTGCGAAACGATCTCAGACGGCTCCGTGCGCCTGTCTGATCCCTCCGTCATGATGAGAACAAAAGTGTCAACGAGGTGTGTGTGTGTGTGTGTTTGTGTGTGAGAGAGAGAGAGATGGATTGATATGTTTCCACAAACTAATTTAGGTTTATTCTTGCAGAGCTCTTAACATTCAGAGCCTGACAGGGTGCTATTAGGTTTTTTAGTGATGCCAGTGGCTCTGCTTGCTTTATGGCCGTGTGATTTGGCAACACCGCGTCACGTGTGCAGCGGAGGAAGTCACAGATCTGCCTTCTGTTTGGACAAAATACATCGTCAGTGTACCGCTACGTATTTACACTTTTCTATAAAACAAATCTTGGTTACACAGTTGCACTAGTTGTCCATGTAGTACACAGTTATAGAAGGAATTTATTTAGAATTGCAGATGTAATCTGTTATCACCCAGATGAGGACGGGTTCCCGTTTGAGTCTGGTTCCTGTCAGCGTTTCCTCCTCATGTCTTCTCAGGAATTTTTCATATCGTCTTTGCCGCCATCACCTCTGGCTCACTCATGAGGGATAAATTCATAGATGTACAATGTATATCCTGAGTTTATAGATATCTGTAAAGGTGCTTGTTACAATATCCTCTGTTAAAAGAGCTATACAAATAAAAATGGATTGAACTGAATCTTACGAGCAACATAATTATAGTATTTACAGGTTTAAGTTGAATCAGGAACTACGGCATGACTTCCACATCTTTCTGATATGATCTCGCCTTCAGACTTCGACACGAAGTCACACTGCGTCCTGAACCACATCAGTAATGTGATATGCTGGAGAACTGGATGTGGTTTGATGCAGATATTTATGGAAAATATTTTGCACAAGTTGCATGAGGTTTCTATTGCTACATAAGCCCTGAGCTCAGGGGAAAAAAAAAACTGAAATATTGACCAAACATGTCTTGATTTCCAAACTACTAATTATTTCATTGCTCTACCTACACACACACCTACACACACACACACACACACACACACACTTCGATATGCCATACGCATTAATGTCTCTCTTTCTTCAGGGGGAAGTTTGCAGTGGTGAAGAAATGCGTGGAGAAGGCGACGGGTAAAGTGTTTGCGGCGAAGTTCGTGCGCAAGCGGCGGCGAGGTCGTGACTGTAGGGCCGATGTGATCCACGAGCTGGCAGTGCTGGAGGCGGCCAGGTGCAACCCCCGCATCATCAACCTGCACGCAGCCTACGAGAACGAGCACGACATCATCCTGCTGCTCGAATAGTGAGTGTGACACGTCGCAGGTCGAATTTTTTTTACAGCATGCAGCGTTGATCTTAGAGTAGATTTGTAGTATTTTGCATGGTTAAAAGTTTTCCGTGCCTGTGTGTGCCTGTGTGCGTCTGTGTGTGCGCGCGCTCTCCCCAGTGCGGCAGGCGGTGAGATATTTGACCACTGCGTGTCTGATGAGCTGCTGTCCGAAGGCCAGATCACTCGTTTAGTCCGACAGATTCTCGAAGGCGTCAATCTGCTGCACCAGAGCAACGTCGTCCACCTTGACTTGAAGGTTTGCTAATACTAGCTCTAACACACAGCCACTACTAGCTAGCTACAGTGCAAGCTACATGCGAGAATAATTTAATGGCACTGAACTCTTGAACTCAGCAGTGTGACTTCTCTGCGTCTGTTAGCAGCCTGAGTAAGGTGTCTGTTAGAAACACCACTACCCCACTATGTTCATTGGTAGCTAGGCTGAATATCAACTTTTTTACAGTGTCAGTGCTCAGCATGGACCATATTACATATGAGTATTTAACCCAGGATAAAACACAGCATTACTCATGGCTAACATATTCATAACACATGCTCCTTGTGCTAATCCAGGCTTGAAATTTCCTTCAAATCTAGTAACATGTCCCGGATTTCAAGCATCTCTGAATTCCTGTACAGTTTGCTCTACAGGTTCACTACATCCCAGGTCACAGCTCTCTACCTGTACATATGCTTCAATCCTGAGGCAGTAATATGAGTGTGTAGTTTGGACTAGTGGAAAGTGAGGAGGAGTGAGCTCACAGCACGTGTCTGAGACCCGATTCTCATCATCTTTGCAGCCTCAGAACATTCTGCTGACTGGTTTGAGTCCTCTGGGGGACATTAAGATCGTGGACTTCGGGCTGGCGCGTCGGCTCGGCTCCGTCGGAGAGCACGCTCTCTAGCACCCATGTGGGCTCATGCATCCATACAGGACCAACGTCCATTGTAGCGGGAGAGTAGGAGCAGTAGTTCATGTCATCATTCCAGTCACTTAGCAAATAAACATTTTGTTCAAAGGCACTTAGTCTAAAAGCATTCACCAAATTCTGCATTTTTGTTTCTATTGTCACTGGGTTTGTCTTTATGTTCATGTTTATGCCACCTGATTTAGATTGGAATGTGCTCTCTCTTTCTCTAGCTCCAGAAATCCTGAACTATGAGCCCATCACCACAGCCACAGATCTCTGGTAGGTCTATGAAGTGTTTAGCTAATGTGCATGTTACGTTTCATCCGTCACGTAGCATATTGTTCTAGGGATATTTTCCCTATAACATTTTCCACGTTTTTCCTCATAGCTTGTCGTATATATATGTCAGTACATTTCAACAGAAATACGCGTCTGAGAGTGTACAAATGTGTCAGATTAGCCTCGCTGAGATTATTCACATAGAACATTCGGATAGATCGATGTTTTTATGACGGATGATCGTGCTTTATGGCCGAATGTTCCAGTAATGTTTAACAACTGGTCCACTGAATACCCATAAACCCATTGGTCATTATCTAAGAAATAAATCAGTGAGTCAGTGACTTTATCTCGACCTGCACTCACGTTGCGTATCTGTGTGGATGGCAGGAGCGTTGGCGTGATCACGTACATGCTGATCACAGGAGAGTCTCCATTCGCTGGCGAGGACAAGCAGCAGACCTTCCTGAACGTCTCGCAGGTGAACGTGGACTACAGCAAGGAGGCCTTCTCTCGCGTGTCGGAGCTCGCCGTCCATTTCATCCGAAAACTGCTGGTCAAAGCACCAGAGTGAGTTCCTCTGTGTCGGGATTGTTTCATGTGTGACTCACAAAGCAACTTTTCAGAAATACAGATGCAGATTTAGGTCTCTAATGAGAGAGTGAGAGCGAGAGGGGGAGGGAGGGAGAGAGAGAGAACCTCCCTGAGACCACATGAGGAAGAATCCTTGAGAGGAACCAGAAACCCTGGATAGTGGGATTATAAATCATTACACTATACAAGTGGAAAGATAAACAGATATTATCAGTAAGAGTCCTGGGATGAGCACAGGAATGTCTTGATGATTACAGCAGCAGTTCATAGGTACAGTATCTACAGTATCTAGGTGAGATTATGCACTGAAGAAAGGGCGTGACTTGGGCATAAATTGTTCTTGGGAAGTTAAAATCTTTCCAGCGTATCCGTGTGAGACCACCCACAGCTCCCAGAAGTGAGTCACGAGTTCAGAATTAGTATCCGAGTGAATCAGAGAGGTCTGTAGGGTGAGAGGAGTTCCAGTGTTAGAAGGGTGTCAGGATCTGCATCAGGATTTGTAATTCGCTTTATAGTGCATTGAGGATTCAGCAGGAAGCAAAGTACAGTTAGATCAACGATATAAAGCCATAAAAAACAGCCCCTAAAGGTCGTTCACAGGGCAGAAAAGTTAAGTCATCTAGAATAATGGGTATTTTCATATTACTGAGTCAAAGTTTAAAAATAAAACTTTGCATAGTGAAAGTCTGATTAGATATGAGCTCACTCAGGACTGGTCACTTCCTGTTGTGGAAAGTTCCAGCACCTGGGCTTTCTGCCCCTGACCAATCATATCGCTATATGCAAATTATTCAGATCCTGCCCACTTCATTGGCTCGAAAGCTCTGTAAAGCTTTTTTTCCTGTGTGCAGTTGTCCTGACTGTTCTGAGTGATCTTGTCAGGTAGACTCGTTTTATTCCTGATTCAGTCCTGACATTAAACGGCGAGTCTGTGCAGTCTGTCAGTCAGAAATCATTTCTGTTCTCATTCACTGCTCCTGAGAAACGACCTACCGAATGTTTCTCTGTTTTGATCCTTATTTTTGGGGTCGTTTTCCGTCTAAAAATATGTGTTAAAAATTAAATTTTCTCTTCTTTTTGAAATTTTTTATTTCTTTTTACAAACTTTATTTAATATTTACGTCCACAATTGATTTTTTTTTAAATCTCTTTTATTGTTATTTTTTTTTCCCTTTTAAAATTAGCTGAATTTTATCTATGAAATGTGCTATACAAATTAATAATAATAATAATAATAATAATAATAATAATATCAGTAGTAGTTTATAGAACTCAGAGAGACATTAGCTCCTTTTTAGCTTGAGAAACTTCTCGTCTGAAATTGGAAATCTATCTGAATATCCAGTTTGTTTCATTTCTTTCTTTTTAAAGCTCATGTGATGTGTGTAGCACTCTCCTCACACACACTGTTCATTGTTGCCATGTCTTTGTAACTCATATAGACTCAGGCACTCTCCTGTATGAGTTATACTGTATGGCAAAAAGTTTGCGGACACCTGAACCTACCCATGTGTTCCTTCTCTAAACTGTCGCCTTAAAGTCTGAAGCACACAATTGTATAGAGCGTCTCTGTGTGCTGTAGCTTTACAGTTTCCCGTCACTGGAAATAAGAGGCTCAAACCTGCTCCAGCATGACGATGCCCCTGTGCACAAAGCGAGCTCCATGAAGACATGGTGTGTGAAGGT
>CM074949.1:2154064-2201078 GCA_037577455.1 Pangasius macronema
CCCCCCCCCCCCCCCCCCCCCCCCCCCCCCCCCCCCCCCCCCCCCCCCCCCCCCCCCCCCCCCCCCCCCCCCGAGACAGAGAGCGAGACAGAGCGAGAGGACAGAGAGAGAAGGAGCGAAAGAGAGCGGGAGAGAGAGAGAGGCAGAGATGCTATGTGCAGTAACGCTTGCACGAATCAGGTTCCTGACTGATGCTAACAGCAGAAGCAGCGGAAGTCAGCGCTGAGCAACAGAGAGAAAGAAAAGCGTCAACACACTGGTGCAGAGAGAGAGAGAGAGAGAGAGAGAGAGAGAGAGAGAGAGAGAGAGAGAGAGAGACTGTTAGGGGAGGAATTCTCTCACCACAACTCACCTATTTCCAAAACTATAAAGACGATATGCAGGTTTTTAGATCCCGGTTTTACGTCTTTAATCAGGATCACGGCGTCGTTGTTAATATTCGACATCGCTTAAAAAATAAAAAAGATGGGGAGATAAAGAGAAAGGAAAATGAGGGACGTGAAGAGGCAGCTAGCGGCGCTAACACTGAGGCTAACCGTGAAGTGTGTGTGTGTGTGTGTCGGAGCAGCTAGCAGGCTAAGCTAACCGAGTGCTGCTGCTGGTTCTCGGCTCGGGAGAAGCCTGAACTGGTGGGTAAACAGTGAGTCTCGGAAGGGAAGTCTCTCAAGTCACCCCCAAAAGCAAAGCCCACTTTATCACTGGTTTCTTTAGAAGGAGGAGTATTTACAGCGAGCTTTCTGGTCCCTCTCAGCTGCTGTGTTTTAACTCGAGCTGAAATCTAGCTGCTGTTTCTGCTGAACATTTCTGAAGCTACACCCCAACGCCAAGCCACACCAACACCCTCATACTGCCTGAAACACGCCGAGGCTGACTGCGGAGGAGGAGAAGAGAAGAGAAGAGAAAGCCCACTGAGCTAGCTAACTTTCCTGCAGTGAGAACTCTGCCATGATTACACACACTCATAATAAACAAACTCGCTAATGGCGCTAATAAAACTGATTTAATCCGTGACCTGTGGGCTCCTATATGTGACACATTCACAGTGATACCGTTACATTAAAACCTGACCGCGACAAAAATGAAACGGAGGGAAGAAAAAGCCCCGAGCCGCTGTGACATGTCTGCCTCTCTCCCACCCGCACTAACAAAAGCCTGAGAACAACGCCAACGTGTGCGCGCTGCGGCTCTTATACACTCCGGGGCATACCATTATTCTGCTGAATGGGGGAGTTATAGAATGAGAAATGACAACATTTCTTTAGTCATCCGAGCAAACCCATATCTTGAGCATTAGACCAAACGTCGCCTTTAATAAACCTTTAAACAAACATAACTGTCTGACCAACTCATGTTTAGACATTAAAGACCTTCAGGGAGGCGATAGTACTTACCCTGCTCTCGACATCTGATTGGTCACAGTAAGCGCCACATGTGTCCACATGTTAAGGAAATACCCCCGCACGCGCGTCCTGCGTGTGTAATATGATTTGATTACACAGATATTTCCGCTGTATATTTTACCTTCTGAGTAGTTTCTTTTCACCGCCTCTGTCACCATGCAAAGCTTTCAGCTCAGCAGTCCTCCAGCTCGCTTCTATAAAGTGTGATGTGCTGAACACAAGTCGAAAACGACAAACACTACACACTACACACACTGGCATAATGAACACCATGAGCCATGGCACAACTACAATACACACTACACACTACACACACTGGCAGAATGAACACCATGAGCCATGGCACAACTACACACTACACACACTGGCAGAATGAACACCATGAGCCATGGCACAACTACACACTACGCACACTGTCAGAATGAACACCATGGGCCATGGCACAACTACACTACACACTATACACTACACACACTGGCAGAATGAACACCATGGGCCATGGCACAACTACACACTACACACACTGGCAGAATGAACACCATGGGCCATGGCACAACTACACTACACACTACACACACTGGCAGAATGAACACCATGAGCCATGGCACAACTTCTGATAAAGAGTTAGTTTTTTAATGCTTTGCACCCAGAAAACATGGCGATTCATATTTTTACGCTCAGTTGTATGTTAAAGATGGAGGACCTGGTGGAGATGCTGCCCTTTTTATTGTATTGCAGAAATTCTGCAATTTCTGTTCTGTTCATAATCAAAAGTGTTTGTTTACTTTTGATCACGGCCTCTTGCACATAAGGACAAAAGATCTTATACTGCACATTATTGACACCTAATGTCTCTTTTACTGCACAAGTTTACTGCCGTTGTTTTATTGTTTCACTGCAGCCTACCTACCTCACATCAGCACAGCATATTTTATTTCATACTTGTAACATACATCACACTCCACCTGTACACCTCACTGCACAGTGCACTGTCCCACCATGTTATAACACTATCTATCTGTAGAGTAGCAAACGAATGCAGAGTCAGTGTTTTACTGTCCAGAGGACCCTGAGCTGTTGAATCTTGAGTCTAAAGCAATGTTAATAAAACCTGTTTACTCCTTCAAACTGTTCTGACACAGTATCTGGTTGGGTTGTGTGGGTGGAAAATTCAAGACTACTAAGCTCTAATGGCTCTAGTAAATGAATATAATGGTGCACATTTATGTAACAGTTAAAAAGATGACTTAGGTTGCAATAAATCTGTGTGAAAATAAATCTTTTTGCCTGAAAAGGGCTGCGGAAAATCTGAGATCTGGGCTGGGGTGACCGACCTGGCAGTGTTGTGTTATGCTATGTTACGTTACGTTATTTTATGCTGTGTTGTGTCGTATTATGTTGTGTTGTGTGTGTGCTGTTTACATTAGTGATCCATAAAATATTGCTTTAGAGTGTAACTGAGTGTATGAATTAGTGAGCCGGTGTGTCGATGGAAAATAAAACGCGAAGTCGTCACGAACAGGATTCGAACCTGTGCGGGGAAACCCCATTGGATTTCGAGTCCAACGCCTTAACCTCTCGGCCACCGTGACGCTGAAACACACAGGTTCCTATTTGTCCATAAATACAGCTCCAGTATCGCTTCAGGCGTTAATTATTCCTCCAGTATCCCTTCAGGCGTTAATTATTCCACACTAAGCATCATTATTTGGTTTATGTTTATATGAAACGGTCATATGCTGTAAATCAGTTTTAGCATCATGCTAATAAGCGTGTAGGACGCAGATTTAGGTTCGCTAGTGACATGAGCTAGCGTGTTTGCTAGCGTTCACTCACAGCACAACTAGCGATAAAGTTCAGTTACATCTTCTCTCGTGAATATATTGTCCTTAGCTAGATTTCCCCGTAAATAAAGGTAAAGTTCAAGACAATGAAACGCTAACCCTTCACGTTAATATGAACACGTGAAGCCTTGCTGTGAAACAGATGAACGGATTTTTTTTTTGGAAACAATCCTGCAGGTTTTTATCACATTTCATTTCAGTGTAAACAGGAACTGGGCTATTCAGTAACGTTTTGCCAGCCGAATACAAGTGATCAGCAGAGGGCGATCGAAATAAAGCTTAAAATAACTGCTTGAAAAGTTTAGTTTGATCCTAACATGACTCCTAGTGGTGTAGGAGTGGTGTAAAACATAAACAATAAAGTTTCTATCTATCTATCTATCTATCTATCTATCTATCTGTCTGTCTATCTGTCCATCTGTCTGTCTGTCTATCTATTGCCCTACAGTACATTTATAATCACAGTGCAATCACTAAACATCATCACAATACAGCTTTACTGAAATCCAGATATAGATTTAGATCTAGATCCCTTATGATCAGGCCAGAGGTGACGGTGTTGAGGAAAAACTCCCTGAGACTACATGAGGAAGAAACCTCGAGAGGAAACCAGACTCAAAACTCAAAAGCGAACCCTTCCTCTTCTCTGGATAGTGAGATTACGAATTATTACTCATCCACAGCTGTCAAGTGTCAAAAGTCAAGTGTGCTGAAAGGATCTTCAGTACGAGCATCAGAGTTATTTTTGATTTCATTTGTGTCTTTAGCTTTAAATCTTCAGTATCCAAGTGAAGTTATCCACTGTATAATGAATGCAAATTACTTTTACTGAGTGCAGTCTTTAGGCTATCCAGGTGAAACCATCCTCAGTCATCTTTAGGGTACTGTGTGGTAACATCCACAGCAATTTCACGGCAATCTTCAGGCTATCCGAGTGGAGCCGTCCTCAACAGCATAGGAGAGCTGAAGCTTTCTGTTACCCATCAGCAACTCAGCGTTATTTATGAAACTATTATGACTGAGCCTATAGCACAGTGTCTCATCATAGGTCTCAAACTTACAGCTCTGACATCCCGTCGTCCCACTGAACAATGTTTACTTCTAATTACTTCTAGTTTCTCCAATTTTGAAAAATCATTGAGAAATCATAGAGAAAGCAATCCACGTCATTGTACAAATAACATAAAGTACACTCGAAAGAATTAACGACGACTACCGTGCAGTGACCATACAGTCGTTTCACCCTAAGAATAAATTAGCCTCAAATGGGTCGTTTCGCTTTGTGTAATTGCCTGACACAAATGTCCCTGACAGTCTGTGTGAATCTACGGTCTGGGCTAGAAAGGAATCAGCCCCACCCACACTTTTTCATTTCCATTCTTTGCATTTTTACTAACGTATATGGTTCTCGTTTCCACAGAAAGAAAAAATAATCCACTATTGCGGTAAACAATTGTCGTTTACTACACCTACGGTTTCATCGAGTCTTTTTATTATTTGTTTTCTTCGAAGTGAGGGACGACTTAGCCCTGCTACATCTATACCAGGTGGCCCTGCATTAGTGGGAAGAGTGAAGACTCAGTTCATTAAATGATTTGTTTTAGAGCTCTTAATAAATACCCTTTAAAAAAAAAACTCCTTCTGTGTATTGCTATAAAGAGGAATACTCTCTAATACATTGGTGATGACGAAAACTTTTTGTTTGTTTTTGTTAAAAACTTCAGAAAGACGAGAAATACACCGAAATACTTTTCCTAGTCATACAAGAATAAATTGTAAAAATTTATTTATTTATTAATTTTTTTTTTTGAAAACAAGGTGGAACCCATTTATTATACATGGCATGACTCATGACAGCTCGACCCAGGCCTAACTCCTCTCATGTCTATTCATTCTTTAATAATCTATTAAATAATCATTCATTCAATAATATATTATTGTTAAATATAGGTGCATTTTTGGGGGATACAAACTTTTGCACTTGATTACCAGACTCGTTATGCTTAATGCCTGGACCTGGGACAAAAATCTTTATATTCCAAATATATTCTGAGCAAATTCCACACATCACTGGATCCCCAGGCATTGTCCAATGCGAAGACATTCTTTCTGAGGTTTAGTGAATTTAGTTTTATAAGAATATAATAGAAAGACCTTTCTTTTACAAGGTGGAGCCTGTTCATTATGAATAATTTACATGATGACTCACGACAGCATGGCCAGGGGATAGTCTTTCTCATGTCCCATTATTCATGCTATATTGTAATCCAGATATGCATGATATCAGTGGCTCATCATCTGACGGCTCAAACTTCACTCAGAATTAATGAGGAACATTTTTCAGTTCCACCTCCAGCAATTAGGGCTTTGACATCTCTTGTGCTCCATCTCATTATATACTGTGTCTGTGTGCTTTTCCTCTACTCTTCCCCTAGGACCAATAACCAAGCATTTAGTTCACATGCTCATACGCTTTTTTTAATTTCATCTTACCTTTGATGTACATTCAATTCAAAGATCACCTTTAAAAAATATAGCGTAATATTACAAACTCAGATGATGATTATTTCTACAACATTTTATAGTCACTCATTCAATCCAGATGAGTTACAAATGAGTTGAAAAATGTACATCACCTTCACCTTTCACTTTCAGAATACTCTTCCTATTAATGCTCACCACAAAACTTCACACTAACAACAGCTAGAGACAGAGAAAACCAGACTGCAAGCCCGTCTCACATGTGGTTGATGTTAAAAATGAGCTGTGCCTAGAGCTGCGTCTGGAAAGAACACGCGCTGTGGTGGTGCCATATCTCCAAATCACTATTCTGCAATTATATGTATTGTGTTATAATATTTGCCCTTTGATTTGAATAATTACAGATATTAATGATGAATAATTCTACAGCAATATAATTTATATATAGTTTATGCATTTGTATAATGGAGTATCTATTAATAAATTCATAGTAAAAAATGTAGTTCTACTGTATATAATTTATTGCAGTGATAACATGAACCTTCAAACAAAGGTTACTGATGTGAACAGTGATGATTATGACCGTACCGTTGCTAAGCCAAACAGCTGAGAGAGCTTAGAGAGCTTACAGGCAGAACACCTGTGGAGCATGAGGGACCTGCATGCCCGGCCTCCCGGTGGAAAATATGCCATCAATCCATTTGGATAGACAGAACCCCTCTCTCACATCTTCATGCCATGGAAAGTACACTGTAGAGGAGCAATCTATCAGAATCAGGAATGTGCTTTTTTCCCTCTCGCCTGGTTCACGTCTGTGCCCGGTTCGGAATGGTACTTCCCAACTCCAGGCAGGAAGCATCCCTGCTTTGCAAAGGTTAGCATCCTTCTTCTCTGAACATACATTCAACCAAGAACATGTTGCTTTTTAAACTTTGTGTGATGTTTTTAATCATTTTTAAAAAAAAAAAAAAATCTATTTCTATTACAAAGATGATGATAGAGTAACCAGGTGGGGTTCCTCTTCAGACCTCCCAAAAACTTGCTGGTAGGTGGATTGGTTCCACTAACTTGCCCCTAATGTGTGAATGAGTATGTGAATGTGTGTGTATATGAGCACGGGGCTGGCATCCACCGTTTACCTGAACAGGATAAAGCCCTTACTGAAGATAAATGAATGAATAACCAAGAAGTAACCAGGTCATAGCATTAAAATGACTGGTGTTTGTTAATCAGATATAAAAGTAATAATAGTGACTCATTTCTTTCATCTCTTATTTACACTCACCTGAGTACACACACACACACACACACACACACACACACACACACACACACACACACACACACCTGGAGGAGCCCCAATCATGGGCAGGGCTCTGTTTCTATCAGTAT
The DNA here is from genome assembly GCA_037577455.1 of Pangasius macronema. Lineage (NCBI taxonomy): Eukaryota > Metazoa > Chordata > Actinopteri > Siluriformes > Pangasiidae > Pangasius > Pangasius macronema. Next base: position 2,161,182 of record CM074949.1, read on the forward strand.
TGTTTGTAATGATCAATTAGATAAAGAAATGATATATTAAGGATTTTAAAATGAATAATCACAGTTGTATTACTGTAAAATCTGAAAAGATAGCCTTGGACAATCAACACTGCTGTAAAAATGTGCACTCACTCCCCTTAACTTTATGTGACTTGTAGCTGTTAAGGTAGACGTGTTTATGCACTGCATAACATAAATTATATTTATGAACACAGAAGTCATTATTGCAATGTGGTAAGTGTACAATATGCTGGGAATAAGCAAATGCACTCAATTGGTCTGCCTTGTTCTTTTATAAGACACTCCCTGGAAATCAAGTGCACAATATAACAATATCTAAAATCAATGTGATGTTATTTTTTTTACTCTCTTTTTTGATTTTGATGAATTAGCTGATATTATGAAAAAAGCGAGGGAAAAAACAGAACTAAGCAGTTCATCTGTGACAATTTTTATGCTTGTAAACTGTTATTTACTAATTTTCTAGTGATTATATATAAAACTTCGCTTCTTGGTAACAAAGTTTGTTTGTACACGATGAATGAGGTGTTAGAGTCTATTTGTGAAATAATTTTCATTATTTCAGTGTTATCAGTTATGGTGAAAATGTATTTCGCTCTGAAAGCAGTAAACAATATTTGGGGAAATCAGACAATATATCATCGGTATCTCATAGGTAACTGATTTTAGCTCACGTTTTTCAGAAAAAGGGCATTTCTCAATCTATATTGCTTAATCCCTTAATTACTCTGTGGAATCACACTTGAGCTGATTATCTATTGTAACACAGTATATTGGGAAGAATAATAGGTGACGTATAGGATTGCATGCAGTAGGGGTTTAAGACTATATACAATATGACAGAGCTATAACAATTTTAACATATCAATTGTGTAAGACAAAATTCAGTTTGTTTAATAGTTTTCACCCATTACCATGTTCAGCCCAGTTCGAGGAAAAAAAAAACGTCTTTTTACACAAGTACCCTGTCTTCTATCAGACAAGCTCTTACATAACACAACTGACTTGAACAGATGGTTTGCTCCTGTGCCAAGATCTCCGCAATAGATGGAATGCTAGTAAATCTAAGAAGCTTGCTGGATAGCTACTGCAGCTGATGGGGGAGATTCAGGTGCAGACATGGACTTGTCCTCCTCTTCATCGCCAACATTATGACCACCATTCTCATGAGCATCAGCTCCATTATTAGCTTCATTGGGCTCCTTTAACCCCTCTTCTTCTGCAACCTTGTCTGAGGGACCACTATCAAGCTCTGCATCTTCTGTAACTGAGGCGCCCCCATCTGCGCTGCCCGTGGGGGATGGATTGTGCTCCTTCCCATTCATTTTTTCCTCTTCGTTATGGACCTCTGCCACTGGTAGCTGACCATCCAGTCCCCCCATGGGTGGCACCTCCACTGTAGCATTTTCACCGCCAGGCTGAGTGGCCTCACCTTCTCCATCTCGAACCTTCTTGACGTTGAAAGTCATGGGCGAGACGCGAAAGGACGAGCTCTTGCTGGTTGGGCTTTTGGGATGGCTGGGAGAGAAGCTCTTCATGATCTTTTCGCGCCTCTCAGGGGGCACAATCTTGTTGATCTTCTTCTCGATGCTGCTGCGTGAGAAAGCCTTCTTGAGGCTGTCTACCTTCTTCAGACTGGATCGCTTAAACTTGTCAGTGCGAGACCACTCCAGACGATCACTTTCCATTCCTGGGAATTCATCCTCATGCGCCTCTCCAGGCAATGTGCTCCCCTCCAGTGGGGGGCTCACTGCTCCCTCCTCTTCATCAGAGGAAAGGCTGATGGTCTGCAATCCTTCCTCATGGGAGTGATTGGGATCAATCACTGAAGCACGTGGAGAGGTAGCCCTCTCATCCTGAGCAGAGGTTGAGGCAATATCTGCTGTTGAATCCTTAGTTAACAATGTGGTGGGGATCTCATTGTCCTCCTGCAAGGAAGAGAAAAAGATAGATGGGGTCTACATGAGGTAAACATTAGATAAACATGAGATAAACTCTTACTGAAGATCTTCATCAAGATATTTTTACAATAATTCAGATGTCTTTCAACCTACTCATGTCTCTTAAAGTTTCTGTATTGCTGGATTAGATTTTTCTGGCCCTTAATGACCCTGACCAGCATTGGCAGAGTAGAAACTGACCCTGAATCAACACTATGTGTACACACATTCCTTCTGGAACCTCTCACAAGGTGCATAAATGTGGGTTGTTAAGACTTGCCTTATGCTTATGTAATATCTTTGTGGGTGTTGCCCTGAAAAGAAGCAAATGTAGAACCAAAAAAGAACAGAAAAAACAGAGAGAGATTCTAAAGAGGCAGAATAGTCAAAAGTCAAGTCAGTACTTGATGCTGTGAAAGGTGAATATCACTTTTTAAATTTCTTTTTGTATGAATGCCATGATTAAATGCACTGAAAGCCTGAAAGTGGATTTACATTAGTGAAACATTGGAGCAGAGTGAGAAAGCTCCCTGCAGTACAGGCTAGATCTTGTTACAGAATGGGGTTCTGTTACGGCATCCTGTGCACTAGACCATGGGGAGTCACACCTGCAATCTGGCACTAAATATTGCCAAAGAGTGAGGGAAAAAAGTCATGTATATATGCATGTATGTATAGAAACCACTGACAGGTGACGNTAACATTGATTATCTCATTACAATGGCACCTGTCAAGGGGTGGGATATATTAGGCAGCAAGTGAACAGTCAGTTCTCAATGTTGATATTGGAAGCAGGAAAAATGGGCAAGCGTAAGGATCTGAATGACTTTGACAAGGGCCAAATTGTGATGGCTAGATGACTGGGTCAGAGCATCTCCAAAACAGCAGGCCTTCTGGGGTGTTCACCGGTATGTAGTGGTGAGTACCTACCAAAAGTAATCTAAGGAAGTACAACCGGTGAACCGCAACAGGATCATGGGCTCCCAAGGCTCAATGATGCACGTGGGACGCGAAGGCTAGCCCGTCTGGTCCAATCACACAGAAGAGCTACTGTAGCACAAATTGCTGAAAAAGTTAATGCTGGCTATTATAGAAAGGTGTCAGGACAGAGAGTGTATCGCAGCTTTCTGTGTATGGGGCTGCATAGCTGACCCCTGTGCTGACCCCTGTGCACCGCCTAAAGTGCCTACAATGGGCATGTGAGCATCCGAACTGGACCATGGAGCAATGGAAGAAGGTGTCCTGGTCTGTGGAATCACATTTTCTTTTAGTGAAGTGAAGTGAAATGACTTTGTGGCCAAGTGCGGTGACCCATACGGTGGCACACACACAGTAGTGAACACACACACCCATGAACACACAGCCGGAGCAGTGGGCAGCCATTTTAGCTGCGGGGAGCAGTTGGGGGATTGGTGCCTTTCTCAAGGGTCTCACCTCAGTCGTGGTATTGAGGGTGGAAGAGAGCGCTGGTCATTCACTCCCCCCACCTACAATCCCNGTATTGAGGGTAGCAGAGAGCGCTGGTCATTCACTCCCCCCACCTACAATCCCTGCCAGACCCGAGACTCGAACCCATGACCTTCGGGTTCACAAGTCCGACTCTCAGACCATTAGGCCACGACTGCCCCCTCATCATGTGGACAGCTGGGTGCCTGTGCATCGCTTACCTGCGGAAGAGATGGCACCAGGATGCACTCTGGGGAGAAGGCAAACCAGAGGAGGCAGGGTGATGCTGTGGGCAATGTTCTTCTGGGAAACTTTGGGTTCATTAGTATTCCCTAATGGCAGTGGCGTCTCTCAACAGGATAATGCGCCCTGCCACACTGCAAAAATTGTTCAGGAATAGTTTGAGGAACATGACAAAGAGTTCAAGGTGTTGATTGGCCGCCAAATTCCCCAGATCTCAATCTGATCAAGTATCAGTGGATGTGCTGGACAAACAAGTCCGATCCATGGAGGCCCCAACTCATAACTTACAGGACTTAAAGGATCTGTTGCTAAATTTTGGTGCCAGATACCACAGCAGGCTTGGTGAACAGACTGTTTCTTTCTGTCTTAATAATATTATTTGCGTTGACATCGTGTACCGACTCTGGCACCCTGCAGCTCTCTTTCTCACTCATATACATACACACACATAACGTGGCATCTCTCACCCCCAGGTTGAACTGCAGAAATTGTGCCAGGAGAGATATTCATTTAAACAGGAGTAGGTTGATCCTGAGGGTAGGGTGGAGCAAAATTGCACTAATCCCACCTGCTCACTAAATCAACCTCCACACCACACACACACACACACACACACACACACACACACACACACACACACACACACACGCACAAACATGTATATACATGTGCAGACCTTTGAGAACTCGCTCAGGAAAACGTTCCAGTGCAGTGCCTGTCATGTTTATGTGCATTTAAATGTGTAGCATTTATTTTTCCAGTTTTGTTTCTGAAAACTTACCTTTTCTGGAAGTTAAGAACCCTTAATTATCCACTAAAGCATCCATGAAAAACCCTTTTAGCTCCTCTGAGCTGTATTACTTGGGTGAGACAGATGGCTAAGTGTGTTGGGTAAGTGTGTGTTGGTGCATTTTGAACCTAGAACATGCCTGTCATTTAAAATGAGGCTAAACTATCTTGTAACTTGGTGCACTGCAAGAAAAAGCATTCATTAGATAATGAATAGCTCTACAAATGAACCTTTAAGGATTCCACCAGAAGGAAAACTAAAGAACCTTTAAGGGTTCAACATTTCCTAAGAGTGTAGGCATGTGATCTGATCTTTTAAATAAGATGGTTTAAACAATATGGCAAAAGTCCTTTACTCCCTAGAACAAAGAGAAGAGTTTTATCCAGCCATGACCTAACTGAAGGGTTGCTGTGTATTTTATTTTATGTATGAATCATGATTTTAAAAAGCAGCACAAGTGCACCTGTGCAAATAATCCAGGCTAAAGGATGTGTTATTCGAATCTAAAACAACAATCTGCTGCAGCTTTTATGCTGGCTTCATTTGTTATTCAAATTTAAATGAAGATAGAGATTATCCCATTCTTTATTTTTTTTCTCTCGTTTTTCTGCCATCATGTAGATTCAGGGCCAAAAACAAGAACTGAGACATTGTGAAAGAACTTTACACACCTTCTGCTCTAAGCTCTGCGTTTATTATGGCACCACTGCGAACTCTGAAGGATTTTTGTCATGCTGTGGATGACTTAAATCCTTTAGGCAGTTCACATTCTTTCTTAGCCATTTGTGACAGTGTGTGCTTTATGAATTGCAGATTTTTGGGCTCGGACGAAGACTAATGTACTAGTTTGAGAGCTTTTCAATTTCTCCTGTTGCACCACAAGACTTTTGTGCAACAAAACCCCCAAAGGCTCAATTCCAGTCTAAACCAGCATGCATTCTGGGTAAACCAGTTTTTCTCCGCTGCCGCTGGCTTTAGTGCACTGAGACACAGAGGCACTCATCTGACTCATAAACAAGATGAAACCAAAACCTGAGCTGAGGCTTAGTGTAGTTCAACTGTTTTCCAACTAACCTAAACTAAAAAAAAAAAAAAAGCACAGGCGGATAAAACATGAACAAATGCCCATTTCAAAATTTCTATGGGCTGAAGAACGACATACCTTCGCTGCATTTTTAACGGCTTTGCACAGTTCATAAGTTTACACTCATCCGAGATGAATGAGGAACTTAGAGGTCTGCTTTAACGAGAGTGAAAGAAAACAAGAGAGGAGGAGGCAAGCATTAAGTGTCACATTTCACACAATCCAAGTCTGGCTCCAAATGAAACACTGTTTCAACTCAGGGCCTCAACCTGAGAGCTAGAGGGTACAATGAGCTACTACGTCGCTGATATATGAGCATGCTAGGACACACAATTGGGACTTTACCACCCATTGGAAAGAGCTGGAAAGTCGGTACAAGTTAGAAAATCACACCAAGACTTTAAATACAGTATATCACTTATTTCAATGCAGAAATGGTGTCCATTTCACACACCTGAACCAGACACCATTCTTTCGCAAACACTTCCAGCCACCCATTGAATTGCCGTCACTTAAATCAGGGCCTTTCAGGGACCCCTTTAACTGTAAAAAAAAAAAAAACTAAAGAAAGAAAAAAGAAAGAAGCAACACAGACCTCCATCAGTACCTGATTTACTTTATGAACATAATCTAATCATTGGAATATAAAGCCATAGAGCTCAGAACTCCTTAGGTTCAAGCTGATGTTATTTATAGGACTGCTTGTTTTGAAGTGGTTGATATTTATATCAAGCCCATTCAGTAGCTTTGACAGTGGAGGGTACAGTGAGCTCCATCACTCATAAAAAATGCAGAACCCCCTGTCTATGCTCTATATACAGACACACGGGTGTCCCAGGAGCTCACTCTGGGAATCATGGATTTAGTCATGTATATATAAGATGCATATATTTTGTCAAATGCCCTTAAGGAGAGCGCCACGTTATGTTTGTAGCTCATCTCTCTAAATTGTTTAAATTTAGTTTCTGGTAAAAGCTTAAAAGTAACTGTACTTCTCTACAAGACTCGCAACACCATATCAATATATACAGTCATTGTACAGTTTCACCTCACAGTATTCACCTCACTGCTGAGGTCTGCAAGCTCTCGTCAACAATTTGTATCTGTTTTGTTTATATCCTTCACTTCTGTCCTGACAAATAACCACACAGTATGAACTAGATCTGAACTGGGCTGGATCAGATTTTCACCAACTGTACCATTCTGCATTTGCACCATAAAGCTTGTTTTTTTCTTAGAAAAACACCATTTTTTCCACAAAATACTTGAGGTGCTTTTTTTTTTTTTTGCAAAAAATGTAAATGAGGCGGCTTTTTGAAGTGGCAGCTTCCCTCACAGGCCAGACTACATTACATCATAACCCTCACAGGTCTACGCCCATATGTAGNNNGGCTGAATGACCAGCTTTCTGTACTGAAAAGGTTTAGTGGGCATTTCTGAGCATGTTCAAAACTTAATATCCAAGTTGTTTTCTGTATATAGTGAAGTCTTTACTTTTAAACTCACTCTCCAGCAGCGGAACATGTAGAAAAGCTGCTTTCATTCTGAATTAACAAAACTCATCATCATATAGAGCAAATGAACGTGTTGACTTATTAGAAGATAATGAAATTAACACATGCTGAGTATTTGTGTGTGCGTTTATTTTCTTGTTCACTAAAGGTACACGTTTGGAAATACAATGAGGATTTTATATCGTCTGTGTAATTTGCATATACCTGATAAACCTGGGTTTAGATTCTTCTCATGAACTATTTGTTAGTTCGACAAATTCAGGCATTTGCCATTTGCATTGCACTTGCATAGCGCACTTGCACTACAGGATTGTGAGACGGAAAAGGGGTGGGCAGTTGGTGAGAGCAACACAAAGAGTGTATGTCTTTGAAAACATTGTGTCACATGCTTGTACCCCTGCTTCAACATGTAATCAGAGCCCAGATACTTAATGCACCCCAGCGGAGGCCTCAGACTTATTAGAGTGGAAACATCACGGGTGGAAGAAAGATATATGTGTGTGGGGAAGGACAAGACAATGGTAGTGAAAGGGGAAAAAAAAATACAGGAATGAAGCAGAGGAAAAGCAAACGTAAAAGAACAATATGGGAAGATGTCATTAAAAGGTGGTTCCACAGGAAGGGCCAGATAAAGGCAGAGGTTTGTGCGGCGACTGCAGGTCTGAACTTAAACCAGTGACAAAACCCGAGATCCTACTGAAATATGGATGAGCTGATGAGACAGACTTTGCATTCACGCAATCTGTCAACGCAAGAAAAGAAGGATTCGAATTCAAAGGTTGAATTATGACAGTTTTTATGCGTGTAAACACTATACGCTTACTTTACCCTTAAGCCAAAAAGCAGTTAGTTCCAGATTTATGTACAAAATGTATAGCAGATTTGTACACTAATATAAAAATGTAGTATGTGTATACACTTAAGTGGAAAAGAACATTTTCTGGTGCTTTGGCTTCTGAACTTGAGCACATTGTCATGTTATCATTGTCAACACATTATGCTACAGCCGCCTGTGTAGGAAAATGGCTACTATTATATTATATTATTATAGTGTAGTGTATATAGCCAATACCGATGGGAAATCATTATTATATTTTTCTCTGCATTGCACATGCACTCATTCTGAGAAAAAAACAGCACATTAATAGCCTCTCCCTGCTAATATTTGACTTGGAAAGCAATGCTGATTCATCTGCATGCACTTTGACTAACCGAAAGATCGAGCCATTGTGTTTGTTTTAATGGAAAAAAAAATCACATGAAATATCATTGTGTTAAACCTGCAAGCAACCACAACTTGGATTGCACATTGCATATTATCTAATTCCTTTTCAGTCAACAGACATTGCTGAGGATTGTTTCTCAGGACAGGGCTTCTCCCAAATCACCAACAAAGGCTTGTCACAGCTATGCAAAAAAAAAAAAAAAAAGAATACTATGGATGTATAATGTGTCACCACATGTGAGGAAGGAAGGATGAAGACTTCCTTCTGGTTGGACTGAGCCTTTCCTTCATGAACCTTTCCCATGATGCTCTACTCACACAGACTACAGTTCAGGCTTTGGACACAAAAAGATACCAGCAAACACACAAAAATGTGTTCAACCATCTGTTGCCTGCTCTTGATAGATGTTCAGAAAATCAGTGGCATCTTTCCAAGACAAGAAAGCACACAGCCAGCTGGCTAGAACAGAGAGACACTGTGCAAAACGTACCTTATATAAAACCTCAGATCCTTTGTACTGCAGGTGAGTACAGTGCAGACTGTGGATGGAGTTTATCCGCTATTGAACTGAGACCCGTTTACTGTGGTCTGAAATACTTACACCACAGTGCTGTTGAATTCTGAAATCTGATTGGTCAGAAGGTGTTTGAAGATTGATCACACAGGCGCTTGTATGGTATATGGTATTCCCATGATCTATACATATTCTTTATTTAAACTACAACATGATTAATCATTGACATGGTGACGTAAGGAAGGAGTCTCCAGTGTCAGCACTTCATAAAAGTTAGAGGTAAAGCTGTGATTTCGCTATAACATGCCAAGTTGTGTTTTTTTGACGTTATTACCTTCAAGAAAGAGAAGCTGGTGAGAGATGACTGTTTCTCGCTGCTCTGATGGAAGTGATAACAGGAACTAACTTGTCTAGTGGATGTCCCATAACAATGAATGTAACTATAAACGGATTAAAGGTATGAATTGTTGGTTTAAAATAAATTCAAATATTGTAATCGTTGGCAAATCGCCATGGAATGAGATACAAACACTTTTGTCTGTGCTGTAAGAGGAAAACGACTTCAGGGTGTAACTGTAACTCCTCCTAATTTTTACTTTTTAAGAGCTATGTCTGTAATGTCTCAGTGTCGCTGTTCCTTGGATCCTTCACTCTCAGAAAAGAAGGTAGTAAACTACAACACTGGAGTGGTACAGTAGTGCTCTTATGCCCTACGAATGAGTTATAAAAAACACAACACACCCACTTTTCCAGGTGAAAGGTACATGCTAAATGTACAAAAGGATCTACAAAAGGATCCCGTTGCTGTGACAGCTTAGTATGTTTTTTAACCACTGTCATTAACCACAGAGAGTGTTTAACCACGGTCTTTTGGAGCCTATTCAATTTTAGCTGATCTCCGGACAGAAGTGTGTGTTGCTAGTTTTAGCATTAGTACACGGTAATGCACTTGCCGTGTTAGATTTATGGTGTCTTGTTAGGTTTAAGGAAATGGTTGTTCATTTACAAATCCACTGGTGGCCGCTGAGTCACTATCACCAGAGCGGGACAGGAACTCTCCAGCTTCTCTCTGGATACTTTGCTTAAAGGCTTGGCTATATTAAATACACAATGAGTCATGCTAATTATACCACCCCAGATAAATTAACCTTTATAGTGTGTGTGTGTGTGTGTGTGTGTGTGTGTATGTGTGTGTGTGGGGTTGGACATACTGCTCTCTGTCTCAACTATTTTTTTTGGTGTTTTGAGCAAATTATTGGAAATACATTAGAGCACATTGGATGAATGCTGTTGTGTTATTGTGCTTAACAAATACACTTATTAAGAGATTGCAATATTCAGGACTTTTACATGAACTTAAACTTCTAATAATCTAACAGCCCTGAGGACATGATTAAATCACATCAGCAATGCACCGAACACTGATGATGCAATCTTAACCAATTATTAACGCAGGCTTGCTTTTCTGATTTCTGTTCATTAGCATCATAGCTTTAGCCGGAGCTTGCGTGCAACATCCAAAAATATCTGAGTGTGTCAGTAAATGGGACTCCAGTTTAACTCCAAACCATCAACACTGGGCTTGTTTTCAGCCTCGTAGCAAATGCGTGACTAGCGCTGATATTACAGACCTCCAGATTAATAATCGATCCGTGGATAAACACACAATGTGCTTTAATGTTTGCTTTGTTGTATTCTCAAATGATATCTTTCTACCTAACTGCTGAAAGCCATGAGATAAGAGCGAGATAAGGAGCGGAGCTGACGAATCTGAATCGGGTAAGTAAGATGAGGCCTGGGCAGGGACACACCTTTTTTTTTTAACATCACTTTGTTTTTCCATTGTTTCTGCCTCCTCTCCCCTCCCCTTAGCTGCTCTTTTATGATCTCTCTCTTCTCTTAATGCACCTGCACACTCTCCCTAATCTTCACCTCATGCTTTATAGTAGGCCATGTTTCTTTATTCCTCTCTTCTTATCAATTTAGATTTTTTTTTTAGTTTGCTTTCTTTTCCACTTAACATTTCACTGGAGCCACAGTAACCTCTCTCTCTCTCTCTCTCTCTCTCTCTCTCTCCCTCTCTCCCTCTCTCTCTCTCTCTCCCTCTCTCTCTCTGGGGGTGAAGCCCAGCTTGCCTCGGGGCTCTGGGAGTGAGATAAGAAGTAGCCGAGCACAAACAAATTGTTGAGAGCACAGGAATGAACATACAAATGTAAAAACCTTTCTCCTTGTTCCACACTATAATTGTGAACTCAAAAGCTGTCAAAATATCGAGAGCGCAATATATTGTCAGTACTCCTAAAGAGAAACAGGTGAAAGAAACATATCTGTGCTGCTTATGCATTCGTTTCTACAGAGTGTGAGTAGTACGTCGTTTGAAGCACACTACGGTGCCGAGTTGTAACGCTCTGTTGAGGTTTGTTGTATTCTGAGGAATTTAACGGTAACTGGGAGTTCTGTGAAGGTAAACTGAAAACGAATGTCCTTCCTTTAAAAAAGAACATCACTCACAAAGCCTCACTGAGAATAGACGCGCTCGAGTGCATTTTGTTGGTTAGCTGCTACGCTCTCGTGCAAATGAGATTAGCCCGAATGTGTTTTGTTAGAGGCAAACAGTAACACACATGATAGGATGTTCTTATAAACAGGAGCTATCAGAGAACTTCCTTTTGTAGCGACCCAGCGGAGTCATCAACATTCCCACAATGTACGTCCTTCGTCGTGACTTAATTGCCAAGAAGCCAAATTACAAATAGCAACAAGCTATCAGTGCAGACAATACACACCCACTGAAAATACCATAACAACCTGATCTACTGGTCCCAGAGGTAGCAACAACAACAGTTAAATAAAAAAGCACGTGATGTAACTGTTCAACTAAAAAAATACAGCGTTTGCTTAGAAGTGTTGGGTTTTTTTTCTATGAAAGCGAATCATTTTATCCTGTAAATAAGCGTCTAGCAGTTTTTTTTATAGCAACATGGACCACATTTGTATATTTGTAGTCAAGCTTTGAAAATGAATGAAAAGGAACTCAAGGAAATCACACAAGTCAAACATACGAGGGAGATGTGGGCAGATTACGTTACATTTTTTTATGGTGGAAGTTGTACAAACACGAGCTCAACGTCTAGCTCAAATCGTACCCTTAGAATCAGTTAATCGGATTCAAAAAAGTTTGCTCCAACGAATAACACCGTAGACCACTTTGCTCTTGCACTCGGTGTATGCAAAAATACAAAACCCACTGAGATTCATTAACCCTCATTTGTTTTTCCCCCCTCATTTACACATTGTAATATATAACATCATTAAATGTAAATGTTCTACTAAAATGCATAAGGACTTAACGCCAGGCCATTACAGGCCTTCACCACAGAAAGCTTTGCTAGTTTTACGCTAAAGATTTCATCACAGGATATGGAATTCGGCGTAAAGGCTCCTGCTTTTCTGTCAGTGATGCAAACTTGCTGTAATAATGGACGTAACTGCTTTACACATCCCATAATATGCGTAGTAATTTACACATTAAAAAATATCACCAATAATTAGAATGTGCAAATAGCAAAACATGTCAATATGGAAAATTGCCATAGGTATGAGTTTGTGTGTGTGTGTGTGTGTGTGTGTGTGTGTGTGTGTGTGTGTGTGTGTGTGTGTGTGTGCATGGTGCATTGTGATGGACTGGTGTGTATTGAATCCAGTATCCTGAGAAATGAATGAATGAATGAATTAATGATGAATTAATGACAGTGATACATATACATGTTTAAAGGCAGAATCTAGTGGCAGTGGCGGGAAAAACACAAAACAGAAAATAGAAATCTGTGACGGAAGGGAGAGTGCAGGATGAGCAGGACAAACACAAACAAACAGACAGTAATTATGGTCCTGTTTATTGTTACACTCATTACCAATTGTTAGGGCTTGTTAGAACATGTTAAGGAGAACGACAGACCTATCACTCAACATGCACACACACTTTCTTTTTCTTTTAAACTCACCTTCTACCAAAGCATGAAGAATGCAAACCACAGTGGCGAAGACGGGTGTGTGTGTGTGTGTGTGTGTGTGTGTGTGTGTGTGTGTGTGTGTGTACGCTCCATTGTGACCTATACTTACATTAGCCACAAAGAAAGGAAAAAAAATAGCAATGTTTATTTCTTTGAGGCACAAACTGGACACTGAATGAAAAAAAAAACCCAAAAACACAAATATGTGCAAAAATATATCTCAGACCAGCATATTTTCAAGAAACATCGACTTTCAGTTAAAGCTCGAACTGTGTTTTAAATATCCGCTCTGTATCTGCAGTACAGACTGCGGGCAGCTGCTATAATGACAGCTGTATGGTTTGGACATAATCTAATAAATATTTTCTAAAATCTAATTGTGGCACGTGAAGAAATGATAAGCCACAAGATTGCTGCGCATAACTTGCTCTTTTCCATTTGTAGCCTCGTACATGGTGTGACATTAACACACCTAATAATACCACACCTGGTCTGGTATTGTAAGAGCAGAAGTGTGTGCAAGCCACCATTTTGCCACGTGTAGACAAACCGTGTACAGTAGCTCAGTACACACCACACTGATAACAGCTCCAGCTTCACACTCACTCTCTCTCTCTCTCACACACACACACACACACACACTCACTCACACACGCACACACTGACGCACAACGCAGCTTTACAACATGGAAAAGACTTTCAACTTTTGTTGAATTTTGTAATTAACTAATCGAATAATAAGCAATGAAATATTGAATGGATGACATTTTTAGTTTTTGTTATGCAACAGAAGTAAGATACAACTATCTAGTTAACTTTAGCAGCACTGGTCATTGTTCTGACTAGACTCTAGTGTTGGCTTTAGCACCAACTGTGAACAAACCTATGATATTAAATAAAAGCAGAGCCAGAGTGCAGCACAGTTTGGTGATTTCACTCCTTCAACGCACCACTGGTAACTGGCGAATAAGTTGAATTAGGAGCTTTTGAGAAATTAAAAAAAAATAAATAATAACAACACCCCAAACTGGACCCTGGGCCAAGGACTGGTATTGGGCGTCCTCGATTTCACAGGTCAGTCTAAGTTAATAATCTGAATTTAATTTTATAAATGGCTGTTCAGGGCTGCACAGACATCCACCAGTGCAAATGCTAGAAGGTTGAGTTCTCAGTTGTAAGGGCACTGACATAACATTTGGAGTGTTACCCAGATTATCAGACAGTTATCTGCAAGCTTGACTAAAATCAAAGCAAGTCTAAGCATGTGGACTGATCATGGCAATAAACCGCAAATAATTCTGACTGCAATCATAAAGATGTTTGTCTTTGTGGTTACATTACACTTGGTGAATGTTTTGCAAACTTGCAGATGACTCTTAATAGTCTTTTCCAAGTAATTCAAGAATATTTTTTCCTGTCTAACCCAGGAAGGGGACTGTACAAATATTCCAGCCTGCAGCGGTACAGCTCCTGCTCCTGCATGTCCACACAAGCTCTAACGTGGCTTTTGGTGGATGCAGTTAATGTTAGAGGCTCTAGAAACTCCACCTGCCTTCACAGAGAGCTGTGCAGGAATTCATAAATGCCACGGGTGCTAAACTGTGAACAGCCCCACCCTCTGCTTCCCGCCTTCCTACCTGAATTATAGCATTTAGCATGACTGCCATTTTTAAACGCTCTGAAACACAGGTTTTTATTCGCAATTTACAGACTATGTCCACTCTAGAAAAGAATTATTAAATACCAAGAAAAACCTCACACAATCATGAGGAAAACTGGCAGAATGTAGCTAAACAACCTGTGCTCAGACAACAGATACCATCAACCAGCTTAGTTAAAAGACAGACTGTGATTTTCTGTAACGTTCTTTGGTAAGATCAAGGTTGAATTGGTGCTTGAACACAAATCCCCATGTACGAGTCCTCACGCATGTCCTTAAGCAACTAAAACATGCTATTAAATCTTACATTAATCAATGTGCATATTGACAGCTGCTCCCACACTGATGGATGTTTTTCTGTTGCTACAAACTCCTACATGCTCCCACAAGAAAAAGAGCCATTATCCTAGCATCAACTATGATTATCAACTATTAGCACTTGGATGGGCTGAAAAAGGAAAGCTTGCTGTTTGCAGTGCTGGTCAACACAATCCACAATCCTTTAAAAAAGTAAAATAGTACAACACATTTTTTTTTCATTTTTTTTATAAACCTCACCTTTGTATTACAAGGATTAGCGAAAACCAAACACACCCACTAGGCTGCTAAGCTGGTTGAGGGAGCACACCTTACATCCGTGACTTCAGTTAGTCATTTTCAGTTAGATAAAGTGTAACGTAAACATGCCAAGGCTATTCATTCATTCTGCCAAAGGCGAAGATGATGAATGTGAGAACTGTGGAGAGGTTATTACTTATGGATTCTCTGTAATCAACTCTCTACTGGTCTCAAACGCACGTACACACTTTTTTTTTAACTCTCTCTGACACACACACACACTCACACACACACACACAAACCTCCTCACCACCTGCTGCTATTCACAAGCCATCCATTTTGGACTAAACTTTACCATTTAGCTAGTTATATTACACACCACTCAACACTACCGATGCTTTATAATACTTTATTATATAATATGGATTTATTCATATAAATGTATTCTTCTTTTGCTGTTACCTTATTAATGGGTTATTTGCTGCATCAGTCACACATTTAACCCTTGTGTTCTGTTTAAATAAAACGACACACATTTAGACTGGTCTTTGTAATAATTCGTTTTTGGTCGCTCTCACATGGCCTCCATGTCCTTCACGTGTCTTGTGCACTTGTATACATCTGCTATGATGAAGATCCTTAAGTATGAGAAGGTCTTTTAGGTGCCTCTTTCCATAAATATTGTCAAGATAAATGAACACGATAAGAATTTAATATATATTTGGTATTTTAGACGTTTCACAATTATTTCACAATTCAAGGCAGAATACCCAGAGTCCCCCGAATCATTTATCCATGAGTAGGAACAGAGCTTACCTGGAAAATGAGCACCTTGAAGTGATTCCTCTTGAGCAGGTGGGCATGGTTGGCCTCCAGACGCTTTACTTGGCCACTCTGGCGATCAAGACGCTCACGCACTTCTTTGACGTAGATGCCAGTCTTGCGTGAACGCTCGAGCAGCTTGTTGACACTACCAGAGGTAACTGTATGGCTCTTGCTTAGGCGAGTCAAGTCGGCCTGCACGGCCCGCACGGTGCCCTCCAGGTCAGCCTGGCGTTTCTCCATGCGTCGCTGGTTCTCCTGCACGGCCTCGATCATCACCACCAGCTGGTCAAGCAGCGCCACCACCGTGATGGCGCTCACCTGGTTTGCAGTGCCTGTTGGGCTGGTTGGAGATTTGCCACTCAGGCGGGAGAGTGTGTGAGACGGGGAGGTAGGAGTGGAACTGGGGATGAAGAGATCCTGGGCATCCACCACTGGAGCAGTGGAGGAATCAGAGTTGGCTGGAGCAGGCAGGGTGGATGAGCTTTGATCAGCTCGAGCAGCATCTTCGCCCATTTTGGAGGGTCTGGTGAAAGTCTGGATCCTATTTTAAGATTTCTGACTTGAGTTGCAGATGGAGGTGTAATGGCTCCTACTACTCGTTTAGCTTCACCTGTGAACTCTACTTGGAGGAAGGCTAGCTGCTTCTATTTCAGTTTGTCTGTCACATGGACGTGCTTCACCCGCCTCCCACGTCTCCTGAACACAACAACATTCCCGACACACCACTTAAAAACTCCCCACACACCCAGAGGAGGAGCCAGGTTGCCTAGTAGCTAGTCCAGCCCACTGGTGTAAAGTAAGCTGGAGTGGCAATGTGTGTGTGTGTGTGTATGTGTGTGTGAGGGACAGATAGGGAATGGCTGTAATATAGTGTGAGTGTGATGCTGTGTTAGGTAGTAGATGATATAATGATTTCCACTGCATGTACACTAACCAGACCAAAGATACACAGTTCTGTGTGTGTTTCTGCTTTCACCTCTAATGTTCTATTCATCTCTCAGACTAGAGAACACTGACAATTCGAAATGTGGAAATTAATATTTGCACAGTGAGTTCATCTTTGCCCCTGGCACCATGCCAGGATGAGCCCTAATCACAGACATTCTCATATTCCCATCCTGCTTTCTCTTATACACACACTCCCTATGAGCAAACTCAACCCTGCTTTCTGCTATGGCACCAAGAATGTGAACATGAGGTTATATCAAACCCGAGTGCTAGCATTGCGAAATGTGTCCCGTCGCATTCTTTAGCTCTAAAACACAAATGCAAATGT
Organism: Pangasius macronema; assembly: GCA_037577455.1. NCBI lineage: Eukaryota > Metazoa > Chordata > Actinopteri > Siluriformes > Pangasiidae > Pangasius > Pangasius macronema. The sequence continues at coordinate 2,178,292 of CM074949.1, forward strand.
GAAGAATTCTTGTCTAACATAAAGAACATTGCTATGTGGTGTGTCTTGAGGCAAGAGGTCACTTGCATGCCAGTGGATATCAGTGTTTTAAGACTTTATTGCACAATAAACTTTTATGCACCTGGGTGAAACAGTTTGAATTTTTAGTCATCCCCACCAAGAACTTATCGCTGGGTGCTCTCACCTTTTAGAAAAAAATCTTTCGAAATCCTTCACATGCACTTCGGTACACACACGAGGATAAAGTTTCCTTTGTTGGGTCTGCAATGTGACTTCTCTCATCCTGTGCTTGGATTGTGGAACGAAGGAAGAGATTCTCACCCTTTTGGCCTTTCCGCTCTCTCCAAACACACACACACACACTCACACACACACACACACACACACACACACACACACACACACACACACACACACCACTCTCTCCTTTCAGATAAAACGATTTTTATTTGCTGCAATCATCGTAGAGACCTTTACTAAAATATGTTTTAAAAATTTTGTTCATGCAGATATATTTACAGCTGGCCCTTTGAACACCAAGACAGTCTGCTCTCTGCTGGTCAACAGCAACCACTGCATGAAGTTATTGGCTTAATTTCTCTCACTGCTGATTTAAACACCTCTGACTAAATGTAATATTCTCTATCAAGGGGGTGACTGATGAAAATAGCGTAACATAAAGCGCTTGTTGGGATGTGAGCTTTACAGGGCATTATGTTCACAATAGGTTACAGGCTTCTGATTACAGCAACAACACCACCAACAAAAAACCTTGTTTCATAATTCATTTCCTCTATTATTTGCTCCCTATGCCTGTCTGTGGTGATTAGATCTTATCTCAGAGTGAAAACCAACCATCCTGTTTTATATCCAGACCAGTGTGAACTTGTGTGGAGCTGAACTACACCAGGTGATGTGTTCATATTGCTCCTAATGAAACCAGCAACTTCCTGTAGTTGATCTCTCTGGATCTGTGGATTATTGTCTAATTTGCCCGGTTCACAGCACACTGCTGTTACATTTGTATTTCTTTGCTGTGGGAAAATTCCAGAGCGTAGACAGACATGCCTCTACAGATCAGCCTGAATTTTTGGCGTCACTGCACCATTAATAATCAGAAAGGTGGCTCTAAAGTTGAATGCTCAGTAGTTGGTCTGAGGGTCACACACACTCTACTGCAAAATGTCTTCTCTTAGTGTCTTTAATCAGATACACTTAAATAGATTGCTAAAATAAAAAAAATAAAAAAAAAAACCCTGGTGAATTATACAAATGAATTTTCATAAATACCACAATAATTGTTAATGTTATTAAATATTTAATAGTAGTTTTTAATACTATTAAAAAAAACACCTTGGTAATTACAACAGCTGCAGAAATTTCATTATAGCAACTAAGGAAGAGCGATTACCTTTTTTTAACCTTCGCTTTTACTTAAAGTGTTAAACATGAAAATGTGGTGGAAAAGATGGAACAGTGAATATTAATAACAAAGCCTTCTGAATTATTATGCTGATGTTTTTCTGGCCTTTCCAGTTATACGCTATGTGATCATCAGGGGTGTATTAAAAGCCCCATTTTTTTTGCCCAGTGGAATCAGTGCAATTCTTGAATAATACAATAATTAATTTTTCACTTTATGACATTATAAAGCTGTCACTAATCTAACAACAAATGTTTGGATATTTGGATAATTATCAGAGACTTCTATGCAACTAACCATTAATAAATATGCCAAGTACACATTTTTACACGCCTGTCATGGTTTCATACTCATGCCGTACTATCAGTCTATATTAATATTATGCTAGAACTTTCCTGAGCCATCTACCTGTTGCAGAAGAATCGAGATTCAGTCAGGATTTTCTATGAATTCAGCCTGTATAAGTAATAAAGAAATATTCAATGTTTAAACTTATTATCAGTCATAGAACCCCTGTGACAGAAGATTATCCACCATAATATCGAGAAAACAGAAAATGGTGTTCAGTTGAGGCTGGAGGGACATGTCTGTTTGGAACAAAATTCCCAAGAAACATTTCACACACAGAGATACACATCCTTGCACACACATATTAAAGGCTTTCTATTCAACCTTTCCTCCCATGGCGCTGAGACAGCTGAAGATGAGTTCGGATTCTCCAGTCTGTTGGTGCAAAAAAAAAAAAAAAAAAAAGAGAGAAAATCCTCTGCTGACTGGGAATACCAGGAATCATGGGGCTTGCTGCATTGTTCTGGATTTTGCTGTCTGTTATTATTACCAGGACTTTACATTAGCATGAATGTAATACTGTCAGGTGTATTTGACTATATGCAAATAGGTTCAAAATAGGTCCTGTGAACTGAATGATGAGTTTCCCAAGTTTCCAAATATGAAACTATCATTTGGATACTGTTGGATTATTCTCACAGCTATTCTCACAGAAGCTTCCAGTTCTGTCTTATGTTTCAGCTTCACCCTGGCCACGCCCTCTGCTTATAGCTGTCGCCTGTATCTAACTTGTCTCACTGGTGTTACAATCCCCTGCTGTGCAAATTTATACTCTTTTGTTTGTCTTTTACATGTATGCAAAGTCTTGGTATTGCTCCAATTCACATACATTCACATACATTCACCCTAGGACCCTAAAGTTTCTGGTACCTTCTTCCCTGGATATCCCTTAAATTCTCATGTTTTTAATTTGTGATACCATAAAGCTATCACTTTGTGAAAACAAACACTGCTGCATGTATTAGTGATAACTTTATAATATCTCACCACCATATCTGTGGTAACAATGTCTGTTGTCTGACCCAAGCTAGAGATTTTGACTACAATTTGTGTGAAGGCCTGAATAGAAATATACAACCAACCTCTTGCAGCTCCCACATGCTCCTAAAGACCTTGCCACTGATGCATGTGGTGCGTTTCATTGGCATAGAAAATCTGGTGGCTCAGGAGAGAGCTGTGCAGAGTCACAATTTACTATGATGAGGATAGAACAAGACCTGTACTCTCCCACACCTAGCTTACATCAAACTGCAGGTAAGATGGTCAAGGGAAGACTGGGGGTTATTATAACAGCAAAAGAGGGATGAAATCTGGAATGGCACAAAAAGAACATCTGGGCGTGATGGTCAGGTGTCCACAAACTTTTGGCATTTAGAATAATGAGTGAGTTGCTTCCTGCTCCAGTCTCATTATCTCCAAATGATCTTGCCCAGGTAACTGCCACTGATCTTGCTCCAATCTTAATGTCTACCACTGACCCTGTTCCAGTCAGTCTCAGTCCCCCCTTTGCTTCCACCTCAGTCTCAGTCTCTGCATATGATCCTCCTTGGCTTTACTCTATGCCTCTGATCTTTCATAGTCTTAGTCCCTGCTCCTGATCCTGCCCCAGACTCAGGCTTTGACTCTAATGCTCGCCCAGTCTAAGGCTCTGCCTCTGATCCTTCCCAGTCTCAATCTCTGCCCCGATCCTTCCCAGTCTCAATCTCTGCCCCGATCCTGCACCAGTCTCAGACTCTGCCCCTGTCTCAGCCTGTTCCAATCATCCTGGCCCAGTCTCAGTCCCTGCTCCTGATCCTGCCCCAGGCTCACGCTTTGCCTCTAATGCTCACCCAGTCTAAGGCTCTGCCCCTGATCCTTCCCAGTCTCAATCTCTGCCCCTGATCCTTCCCAGTCTCAATCCCTGCCCTTGATCCTTCCCAGGTCTCCGTCTCTGCCCTGATTCTGCACCAGTCTCAGACTCTGCCCCTGTCTCAGCCTGTTCCACTGATCCTGGCCCAGTCTCAGTCCCTGCTCCTGATCCTGCCCCAGGCTCAGGCTTTGCCTCTAATGCTTGCCTAGTCTCAATCTCTGCCCCTGATCCTTCCCAGGTCTCCGTCTCTGCCTCGATCCTGCTCCAGTCTCAGACTCTGCCCCTGTCTCAGTCTCTTCCACTGATCCTGGCCCAGTCTCAGTCCCTGCCCCTGCCCCTGATCCTGCTCCAGGCTCAATCTCTGCCCTGATCCTGCACCAGTCTCACACTCTGCTACTAATCCCCCATCAGTCTCAATCCCTGACCAATCCTCTCAGTCTTAGACTATGCCCTTGATCCCACTCCAGTCTCAGTCTCTGTCATGAATCTCACCCCAGTCAAACTTTCTGTCATTGATCCTGCCCCAGACTCAGTCTCTCCTGCTGATACTGCCCATGACTCTGAGGGACACTCATGCTGTAGTAGCTGTAGCTCCAAGGTATTCTTATACCTGTTCCAAGTATTTATAGTTCATTTGATGGACCACTTTACCACACAGCAAATTTTCAGTCAGAGATTTTTGACCAACATCTTTACCATTCTGTTGTCAGAGAATAAATATTCAGTATGTTTAAAAAAAAATCCAAAAAAACAAAATAATCTTCATAACCTCATATACCACATCAGTTTGGCTACAATCCATAAACTGATTCTGGTATCACTGGTATCTCAGAAACACAGGTTTATGGTGAATAGTGCCTGCAGAATATGCATGTGCCACTATGGAATGGGTCATAAACGAGTATTTATGAGTACAAACCATGAGTCTGAACTAAGGGAAAATAGGTAAGTCAGGAGAATCATTCCTTGGTCTCTACCTGCAGCCAGGATCACCCATACAAATTTGGGGATGAAATTAAGCACCTGTTTGAATATTAGCTAGGAGCTGTTGTGGTCCTCTTGCAATTTGTAGTAATTTCAAATGTTTATTTCAGTGTGTTTGATTAATATAAGGACAGATTCAGAGTGACTGGAACTTTTTTAATGTTTAATACAATTGTGCATTGTTTCACTTTGAGTGTCTAGACCAAAACTGTCAAGAATTTCAAGAGTTTGATATATATGTATAAATATAGATATAAAATGTCTGTTAGTGCCGGTTTTACAACATACATGACCTGATTATACATATTGTTGGTCTACAGAATCAGTATGAACAGTACTGGTGTGAAAACTTCTATCCATTATTTGACAGTAATAGACCCCCCAGATCAGGTCTTGGAAGGGATAGTGCAGGGGAAGGTCATTGTCTTACTATAAAATATCAGCTGCAAATTATATTAGTTAATTCTTATTTTTCGCTCTTCACTGTTGGCAGAATATGTGAATCGGTTTGTATCCGTATGTAAATCAGTGTGTCAGCTATGTTGAGTGACATTGACATATACTTTGGTCAAATACCGGCTACTTTTTTTTTGTGAAGATTTGGTCGGACAGCTCAATGTGAGGTGCATTGTGTATGCATTTTTTTTTAAGATTACCAATGTCGAATATGATGTTACAACTGTAATTGCATTTAATGGGTCAGTTCTGATAAGCTCTGATCTAAGGCACAAGAAGTTACATTATTTTGCACAAATCTACCCCCTAGTGGTCAGAACAGGTGTAACATATAACGAATATCAGGCTGTGAGATGGTGTCCATAGCAAAATCATTAATCTAAAATTTACATTAACCCACATATGTAGTGTTGTCTATAAAAAAATTTAAGAACCCCTATTCTTGCCAAATTGGCAACCACCATAAAAATACAGTTGCATGCTATTATCTGTTTTGTGATATAAATTATTTATTTACATTTACAGAAAAAGACCCCACCAAGACAAAACAAAGAAACTAGTGGAAATATTACCCATACATAACCAAATAGTAGGACTTGTCCTAATGTAATGTCCTAAGATCCTCTCAGTTTGTGTCCTGTGCCACAGGTAGAAGGCACCGGGTGTCACCCCCCTCAGCCTCACCTACAACCCCACCATCACCCCCTCCCCTCTGTCTAGTAGTACGGTCCGGTATGGTCCATCTTGTTGCACCAGGAGGCAGGAGGGAGTGGCTGTTTTATGTATCTTTAATCTCTTGTTACTACACATCCCACGACTGTGAGGCTTCTCCTGACACTTAGATGAGGCGGGTGGAGGCGCGCAGGGTGTTCTCCGAGTTGTAATGCGTGACGTTTTGCTTTTGACGGTTGATACGGTTAGTCCGTGGGCACTTCCTGTACAAATGACAAAAATGACAAAAAGCGGGTGGATATTAATGACGACTGAGTGCATATTTTAAGCTTCACGAGAATATAAATGGGAGGTGTGTGGGATCTGGATTTGAAAGAGATGAATTTTATCGACCCCAGTCCTTTGCTGCCACCTAGTGGTAATGAACATTTTTTTTTTTTTTACATGTAAGTAATGTTTGTTGATAGAAGAATTGGGTTGCCTTTTTTTTTTTTTTTTTTTTAATTCTACTCCAAAAAAACAGCCAGTGGTGTTCATTGTGGCATTGCATTAGAACAGCTATGAATGATGTCATGTTGGCTCCAGAGGCCATGGCGATGGCTAGCATGGTACATTTTTTACTTGGCTGAAGACCTTAAAGATTGAAATGCACTGACTAAGGAAACAAAGGAAATATTTTGACACCATTCATCTAAAGTGAAACTGAATATGCTAATCTCATTATGCTCTCAGCCTGACTAATTCCATGATCCCTACATTTTGTAAGTCTTGTCTCATTAACATATTAACTACCAATAGATAGTGCAAAAAAAAGATCAACACTTTCATTTATGGTTCAGTAATAAACTAGATACAACAATGCCTCTAAACCTTTGTTAAATTATTATATAACTCTACAACTCTAGTAAACACAATAATTAAGCAATTTGAAAGAAATATGCCTTGAAAATACTCAGGCTTTCCTCGGCATGGAATCCAGCTCATAAACAAAGCGTCATTATTAACCAGCCGATTAATAATGTTATATAAATGTATTTTACATATTAATTATTACAATAATTATTAATTGATCATCAACTAATGATTAATCTTCATTTAGTAAACTACATATTACTTGCTTATGGATAGTTTACGAGCAAACCTTATATTAAAGTGTTACCCAGAGATGACAAGGTAACAATCTGGGAGATTTAGAGATCAATTTTAGCATTTTTGCTTCTTGGTTTCTGAGCAACCGTCTCGCCTCATGGCATCTCCATGGGAACTATTACACGTCTTGTCTCCGGGGTAAAGGTCAGCTCTCCGGTTAAAGCCACATGTAACAGTGAGTCTACATTCCTGTACTCATGTAAGAACACTTTCCCTTCACACGTCCAGGCAGATTCAGATTACAGGCTCTGCAGTGTCTGTGCAGCCGTGGTGTTGTGTTTCTTTAGGCCAGGAGCTTTAGAGCAGCGGGAAATACAGCAAACTCCCGCGGAGATTTAGATTTTATTTTTATATTTTTCATTTATTCTTGTATCTTATGTCTATTCCTGAAGTACAACTGATGAATAATTAATTGAAATGTTTTATCTTTATTTATTTGTAGACATACGTTTCATAATTTCTTGCAGATTTTGTCTATATTTATTTATTTATTTATTTATTTTTCTAATTTCTTATTAATTTTTGTGTCAATATTGATAAAGACTTCTCAGTTTTCTTAAATGTCTGTAGCACTTTGTCTATGCTTGTGGAGATTTCTTCTTCATTTTAATCTTTGCCACTTTTACCAAATAATTGTGGAGCAATCGTCTTGTGTTTTCTTATTTCCTTGGATTTTTCGCAGCTAATTGTCTGTATTTGAGCTGAATGCTCCTTCGCAGGTCTGCGCACATATCAACAAGCCCACTGGGAATTTTCCAGATGCTCCAGATGGCTGGTCCGTGATTTCTGCGTCTATCATTGATCTGTAAGTAAACACTCCCCCCTGCTGGCTCTTCGTGCTTTGTGTGGAGTGCTTCAGAGTCGTTTCTGAATATTCGTTTAGAAGGTTATTCAGGAGCGGAGCGGATTTAAACTTTAATCACTGATCCCCGCACAGGCACCGCAATCTGCTGACCTTTAACGGAGTGTTAATTCAGCGGCCTCCCACTGGAACCGAACACACTCCCACTGGTAGTCGAACCATGATGAGGTGTGTGGGTATGTGCTTGCGTGTGGGCATCAACGTCCCTGAAAACTGCCTTGTCTGTATAACAGTGTGTGAACTGCAGCATTCGTATAACACGAATCTTTGGCTCTGACGTCCTTATGTTTTGTGATGATAGCACAAACGCAAATAATAAAGCATAAAAACAAGATGTTACATATTTACCAGGTTGGAATGAACGCAGTGAATGAATACAAATTAAATCAGCTCGTCTTATTACCGTGAAAATACAAATGTGCAGAGTGTAGCGACTTTTTCATAATGATATACAATTCTGTTTCACTTACACATTTCATGCTGATCACTTACTGCTACAGCTAATTGTCTAACAAATGTATTTTTATGACTATTTTGTGCTTTTGTTGGTGTTCACTCATGTGTGAGCCTATAGGACAGAATCATTATGAGCTAATTTAGCTTGTTTCTATGATGGCAAATGGTATTTAAATGCGTTGTGTTACACATTTTTATTAATACTGATATAAAGATGTGTAATGAGCTGTCTGATTCACATTTGGAAACCACGACTGAGTTGTTTGTTTGCTTCAGAAAAGTAATTGAGTTTGTTGTGGTATAGTAGCTGGATAAAGTAGTCGATTTATGTTGAAAGTCAATCGTGTACAGTCATTGGTTTTGTGGTTGTACAATATAAACGGCACAGCACTACAACACAATTAGGGGACTTCACCTGAACTTTTGGCATTGCGTTGGGACTAAAAGAGGGGTCTTATCAGGTGCTAAGTGCTATTTTGAATAAAAAAAGTGTCAACACTACCCCTAAATGGTCAATTTTGATTCACAGTAATGTACGCTAAATCGAAAGGTCTACAAGATGCAACAATGAAAAGCACTTAAGATGCCTTATTTTGTGTGTAACGTTGTGNTGTGTGTGTATGCTCACCGGGTGATACACAGCACCACCACACAGATGATGGCCACCTGCAGGGCTCCGATGATGGAGGCGATGAGGACGTAACGGACTTTTCCAGAACCTGGCACCACATACAGCACGTTGTACTCCTTGGTGTCACACTGTGGGCCGCTGAAGCCTGAGTGACAACTGCGTGGACCAAAAATTGACCAATGAGGGAAGGACAACAGACCAATGAGGGACCAATAAGAGTACAATATAGACCATTGAAATTGGGTTAATGACCAAGAAATTGGGGCCATTGGGTTAATGACCAAGAAATTGGGGCCATTGGGTTAATGACCCAATAGGGGTAAGGTGATGGGTAAAAGGGGGTAAGGTGATGGGTAAAAGGGGGTAAGGCGATGGGTAAAAGGGGGTAAGGCGATGGGACAATAGACCAATGAAGGCAGGTACAAATGTACAAATGTGGCTGAATTGAATCTTCAGCTGTAAAGTGTCGGTGAGACTGTGCCCAATGTAGCCTCAGATTTTCCCTCATTTTGATGTTTGATGTGAACATGAACCGAAACTCTTGACCTGTCTCTGCATGACTTTATCCTGCTGCATCCTGATTGGCTGATTGGATAATTGCATGAATGAGCAGGGGCACAGGTGTTTTTTTGTTTGTACATCCCGGGCTGTCAAACGCCATTAAACATTTAAAATGACACTCAAATTGGAATTTTAAATGGAATAAATTTGGTTTTCATTTGAATTCATTTGAATATTAATGAACTGGCAATGTTAAAGTACCACAGACGGAGTAAGCGCTCCATTCTGGATTTGTACTGCATGACCCACGGATGGCGAAAACTGCTCATTTCTTAAGAAAAGAAAATTTACGAGGAGGCAAAATTGTTATTGTTTTATTTAGTTATGCACAGTAACGTTCTCTCATCCCTGGTATTTAGTTATACTTATATTTCTTGGGATTTCAATGCGGGATAATAAACCTCTCTTCAAAAGAAACAACTCCATTCAGAATCTCAAATGGCTTCTGTTCACTACATTTGCTCACTACGTAGGGTGGAACATAATGGTGTCACAGACACTATGAAGTGCACTATAAACACACTTTTCACAAAGGTCATGGTGAATATATCCTAATATAAAAAATGCCAAAACATTTAGGAATCTCATGTTTCTAGACTTAGATTTGACAGATAAAACTAAACATTGAAAAGTAGAATTTTTACCTTTGAACATTATTAATAAATAATAATATAAAAAAGCTAAATATGATAATTTGACAGCTGTCTGTGTGTGTGTGGGCTTCCTCCCCTGGACAAAAGAGCCATATCTTCACCTATGTCTCTCTCTCTCTTTCTCTCTCTCTCTCTCTCACACACACACACACACACACACACCCTGATCTTTCACTATTCTCTTCACAGTCTTCTCTCTGGGGAGATTCGTGCTGAGAACCAGCTGCTGAGTGTTGAGTGCCGCAACTGTTAGACCTAAACTCTTCCTCTCTCCTTCGCTCTTCTCTTCTGTTGCGCACTTGCACTCGTTCTCCCTCACATCATCGCTGACCTTGCGCTCGCATTAGCGAGTGACAAAGCAACAGGAGGCCAATCGTTTCGTCAGGGACGAGCATCTTTTGAACTGAGACTTTTTTAAAATTTGAATGATCAACTTTATGCATATTAGTTATGATATAGTAAAGTGACAGAGTGTTCGGTGCAAGACTGGAAGAAAATCAACACTGCGGTCTCATATTTGTTTAAATGTAAATGGTGGAAAAATGACAGTACACACAGACACCTGATAAACGTAGCAGTCAGTACACCTGCAGTGATATTAATTTCTTAATTTCTTAATTTCACTCATTGCATTTTTCTCTGGAACTACACACTTCTCTCTATTCGCTGTCCTTGTCTTGTCCAAATTTGTGAGATATACACAGTAGGGGGAGCTGTTGTGCTGAGATCTTCAGTTCCTTTCTTTTGTGCGTGTGTGTGTGTGTGTGTGTGTGCGCGTGTGTGTGTATACCTGCAGGATGGTGTGGAGAGCATGTTGGGGTATTCACAGTCTCCATGTACGCAGTAGTTCTTGTAGTGCTCGGGACAAGGGATGTAAATTCCTCGTGCCACCTCTGACACTTCAGGCTTCTCCTCTACACAACACAACACACACACACAACACACACACACACGCTGAAGTCTCACTCTATTTCTCTCTCTCCTACTACGCCTCTGCCTCTCTCTCTCTCTCTCGCTGGCTCAGTCCTTCTTTGTCTAACACTTTCTATCTCACTCTCTTCGTCTATCTCTCTGACTCTTCCTCTCTCTGTCTGTCCGTCTAACTTGATGACATGTCTGTTGTTTCTTTTATAGCAAGCAGTTGCACTTCAACACTTTTATTTGGATCAGCACAGATGCCAAAACATCACAATGCAGATTACCATAAAAACGTTTCAGTAATGTGCAAAAACTCGACCAATTACTGTCAGTCAGCAGCTTGCAGCATATTACACTTCCTACAGAGGAAACATGTAGAACATCTATCACACGCACACACACACACACACACACACACACACACACACACGCACACACGCACACACACACACGCACACATACCTGGCAAGTCGGCTCTGGCGTAGTGTCCATCCCCGGGTTTGTTCCCTGTTATCATATCACCTAATGGTTAAAACCAAACCAAACAAAAAAGTTTTAAGTGTGCAAGCGTAAATTGTCAGCGAGTCATTAAACTGTAATTTAAATTAAATAATTTAAACAGTCAGCATCTCCGCAGCAGCTGCTGTACACTGGCCGACGTTATTGCACTCATTAATGGAGTTTTTTGCTTAAACTGTACATCTGGCCAACTGTCCCTCCACAGCAGGTGGCCACCGAATAACACAACATGACAACACTTCACAGCTAAATGCGTGTGTGTGTGTGTGCGTGTGTGTGTGTTGCATAGGGAGTGCCGTCTGTCTCCTTAACCCTCATCTGTTTGGGTCAAAATGACCCGTTTTCCTTTTTTACTCAGTGTGGAACTTTATGTGCTTGGCTCAATTAATACACATGTTCAATCATTTCAGATATTCATATATTATATTACAGAGATGATGTTTAGATCTTTTAAAGCTGAGCGTGAATGAAAATATCGGATCCCTCCTTCGCTGACACTCCCACCTGTGCTGTCAGGACCGTCATGTATTTCCACAAGCACTGTTATCAATAATAACTGAGATGGAGGTAAGGTATAATGGTATAATGGGTAATTAATGATAACTGTTACAACTGTATTGTTATAAAAATCTAATCTCTTGTTTTAGCTAAGGGTCGAATGATGGATGGAAGTATGAACAGGTACAGCATGACATCGCTTGCCTTGACAGTGACCCAAGAACTTGACCTCGATGCGCTCCTGCCTTTGACACGAGGCTTCTTTCACTTGGCACGGGTTGTCGTACGAGCGGCCGTCTGACGCACACACCGGGTTGAAGCTTATGTGGGAACAGTCGATGTTGCACACACACCTGTGGAAGCAGATTCAGATGTACTGTTCACGATTTATCCACAACCAGAGGATTAAAGTGTACTCTGACATTAGCTTTAGCTATATTTGTTCAGTGGTGCTATTTTAGCTCAGGTCTGGGCTGTATCCCAAACCGCACTTTACTATTCTAAATAATAGGCAAAAATGTTCACCACCAGATTTGATCAAACTATTTAATCTGCGTGACCAATATGGAAGGATTACTGGCTAAAAAAGAAATGATTACAGATTATATAATCTGTAGTGCCATAGTGGTTCAGGGTTCCATCATTGTGATTAGTCATGAGCTGCATCCCAAACCTCTTCAGTACTTTCACTTTGTTGTCTTTAAGCCATTTTCTTCCAACTTTGGAGGTTTGTGTAGGATCACTGTCCTGCTGGAAGACCCAGCTGCAACCATGCTGCAACTTTCTGCCTGAGTGTTGCTTCAGTATTTCTAGATGATCTTCCTTCCTCATGATTCCATCTATTTTCTGAACTATCTGTTTTCTTTTCAAGCAAAAACACCCCCACAACATCATGCTGCCACCTCCATGCTTCACAGTTGGGATGGTTTTATTTGCGTTAAAAGCCTCACGCTTTTTCCTCTAGGCATAGCGCTTATCATTACGGCTAAACAGTTAAATTTTCAACCAGATAAGACTCTAAAAAGCTGGTGATCACCTGCAAACTTCAGTCTGGCTTTTTTCGTGTGGGCTTCTTCTCTTAATGCTGGATGTATATACGTTGTTACCTGATGCCTGATGTTGTTGTTATAGGGTTCAGTTGAACCTTTCCGACCAAAGTTCACTCATCCTTGGGAGTTCATTTGTGCCTCCTGCCTGAACGATGCAGTGTCCGTGGTCCCAAATGGTCCCAAATTTTTTATATTTGCCTCCAATTATCTGTACAATAGCGTATGGTACCTTCACTTGTTTGGATATGGCTCCTACGGAGGAACTTGTGGAGGTCCACAATCCTTTCTCAGTTCTTTGCTGAGTTGCTTGAATGTAAGACGTCATTACATCACTTTCTGGAATCTTCCAGACTGTTTAAAGAGACAGTCAACTCGGTATATGTAAACTTTTGAACCACTGATATATAATTCTGATATAGTGAATTAAAGCGAAATCTTTCGCCAATCGATTGTTTTTAAAATTAAATGAAATTTTAAATGAACTGTGTGGAGATGGAACGTCTGTAGCCTAGGTGTGTGTGTAAACTTTTGGCATCAACTGTATTATTTAATATGGTTTAGTATGCGTTTTGGGAAGAGGGATACGTACCAGCAATGTCAGACAGTCCTAAACCTTTATAGCCCAAATAATCCACACAGAGGTAACATGGAATAATCTTCAAACCCCACAACAAAGCCCCAAACACACATGGATTAAGATATTATTAACGGAAACTCATGAACATGTCTTTTAACATCACAGTCTCAGAACTGGGGGAAGCTGTGTATAGAGTTTGCATTGGCAATGACTTCAATATTTCAGAAAACAGGCCAAAAATAGGCACTGACTCCCACTGTGCTCTGCATCATGCTCTCCTCACTGCCGTCTGTATGAAAATCCATTACAGTGATTCAGAGCTGAGTTCACCTAAACACACTACGCTAAGACGTAAAGCTATGAGAGCATGTGTTTAACGTTTAACATCTTTCAGAGATCGGCTGCTGCATTTAAGCCTCCAGTGTTTGCAACAGGAGTAAATATAAATGTCCCGTGTTGTTTTCCACATTAACAAAATAAGATTTGAAACATTTGTTCCCTATAACAACACCATCGGTGTTCTCCCTCGATCTTCTAGCGTGTGTGGTGTGTGTAAGCGTGTATTATAACAGGATAACAGGTGTGTATCAGATAAATATGTGGATAAAAGTGACGGCTGTACACTTCTGTATTTGGTCACAAAGCAAGGGCTGGGTGATATGATGGTTTGCTATGCTAGTTAGCATGATATTATATTTTTGAGAGTGTACTGCAAGCGTTTCTGCAATATTGAACCTCTGGTCAGTTTGTGTGTAACTGTTAATATGGTAACTGAAAAATTCTAAACATTGATAACTGATAACTCCACTTACGATAGTGGTTTTGGTCTGGAAAGTAGCCATGGCATTGTAAATGGTTTAAAAGCCATTGTTAAATGATATGAGTCATGGTTATAATAGAACATAAATGTTTTTAGCATCAAACAGCAGAAAGAACGGCTTTAATACTTCAGCCGTACCGCCCACACACCAGTGTCTATAATGTCTCGTTGTCATCGAGCTCACTTGTTCTCACGTCTGAATAAAATTCACCACTGTTTGTGTCAATGCCAGTAAACACTGAAGCCTTTGAAAGCCTCAGCTTCCATTTATGAAACTGTTTAGGTTAGCGTTTTCTCAAACACTCTCAAAGAGTACAACAGTAAAATACATGGACCACCACCCTCCTCCCCAACCCCGGTGCCACCCCACCAAACTGCCTGCATTAGCAAGCAGTGAAATGAATCCCACTACACAGGGTGTGAAATAATGGCTTCTACACACCACATAGTGCTCTAATGTCCATTAGCATGCCATTTTCGGATTCAGCTAAAGGAGATGTGTCACTTGTAACTCCACTGGGTTTTAAAAACGGCATCTACACGACACAATTTCGGCCTGAACGCAATATTTGCTGACATAAAGGGTCCTAACGCAAAATATTTGGCTACATAACTCGAGTTAATGGACAGAAGTGGACGTGAATTGAACAGGATAAAATGGTGTAATGGAGCTCTGATGAGGTCATCAACTGAGGGCAGGAGGATTAGCGGAGAGCAGTGGCTTATGAGTTCTGCTGGCTTTGAGGTCCCAACACTTGTTCTGAAAGCTGTTCTTATTCACACAAGCCTTCATTAGTGAGGATGTAATGAGGGGTTGGATGTGTGTGTTAGAGTGTGTGTGTGTGTGTGTGTAAAAGAGACTGAGAAAGAGGGCAAGAGGAACAGAAAGTAAGATTCTACAAAGTTATGTGTGCATATATATTTCATTTTTTTTCTGTGCAGCCTGCATTACAAGTAAATTTGTGGCCAGGTACAAACAGAAAAATATCTGTGCAAGTGGGATTAAAGAAAAAAAAAAAACAGTACCAGATACATTTCTAAGTAAGACCACTTATGAACTGTTGAGCTGAGATGTAGCTGAGGTTGAGGAACTGGCGAAGACAGAATACACACACCCTGCATCTGTTTCTTTTCCAATGTTGTCCACTTTGGGTTGAAATCTGAATACGGATATTTGTAGCATTAAATAAAGTAAAATAGATACAGATACAGATAATGGCACTGCGTCACACCCCTAGAATAGCTCACTCCATACAGGTTCGTTCTATAGTTAAAGATATTAAAGATGCACTCGTGGTCATGTGCACTCAAGCACTATGTTGCCAAAAGTTTGTGGACATCTGACCATCACACCCATATGCTTGTTGAAGATCCCATTCCAGATTTATTCCCTCTTAGCTGTTATAATGAGCTCCACTCGTCTGGGAAGCTTTCCACTAGATGTTGGAGCGTGGCTGTGGGGATTTGTGATCATTCAGCTACAAGAGCATTAGTGAGATCAGGCGCTGATGTTGGTGAGGAGGTCTGGGGTTCAGTCGGTGTTCCAGGTCATCACAATCCAGTTGGTATCTATATATATTAGGGATGAACCAATCCTATTTTCAATGTGATACTGATATCAGAGCTGCATCAGCGGACATCTGATACTGACATTTTCAAAGTAATTCAACTGAATCTCTGAAAGCTCCTGTTGATACACAATGGCAAAATTAGAGCCGACCATATGCAAGTGTCACACACGTTCATGGTATAAATTACATCAGGGATATGTAAAAATCTCATCCCATACCGATCCAGAGTTATATTTAAGAGGTAGAGCACGAGAAGGATTGCGTTATCACAAACAACGTCATGGTTGTGATTTGACTGGAGGCATTGAAGGGGGTGGTAACAGGACATCTAGTAGTGTCTAGAAAAACTTTTATAAACAAGGTGGTTTTAGTGTTTACAGAACAACGATACATTCTTAGTAATTATTGTTGAAGAGTTAAAAAATAAGCGTTGCCAAGTCTGTGAACTAGCAGCTTTATTTAACAGCTAATATCATTATGATGTTTGGTAGAAAAGCTCCACTTCCCAGTCGTGTGCTAAAAATAACCTGGTGGTATTGTTCTTTTTTTCCTTTTTCCACTAAAAGCACTTATAAGGCCACTCATACTGTGATTTACTTTAAAATCTCAGCAAGCAGTGACCCAACCCCTGGCATAAAATTACTTATGGGAAAGCATTAGACACAGTAACGATATACAGGAGGGTATATGACTTTAATTATACCCACTTTCAGTAATAAATTGTTGTTCGTGAGTGCTCCAGAGTGGCAGAAGTAACGTGTGTCAGGCCACATCACACTGTAAATTGCAGAATAACCGTATTGAATCAAGTTCATCACTCATGGCATCGACAGGAATTTATGCTGCCATACGGTTTTTACCGTACGCTTTTTAAACCTGCATGTTCAGCAAAAACTCAAAAACGAGTTCACACAAACCCGCCGTCCCTGAATGCTTCTAACTGAACAGTGCCAACCATTTGATGTTGTAATTATAAATCTGTCATTTTTTTAATATTCCGTACCTCACAAAACTCTCGTCCAAGCAAAATGGTGGAAGGGTTTCTAATGTTCAAGACTGGCAAAATTAGCATAATGCTCATTGACTACAAAAACTCACTCATCCATGAAAAGAGACAAAAGCTATTCATTTTTTTCCCCACTAGCCTGTCAGAAAGTCAATTAGGGCAGATTTGGGCATTTAAAAAAAAAAAAAAGGGGAAGACAGTTAGTGTAGCAGCAGTGTGCATCAATGCCCATACATGGTGGAGCTGTAGAGCTACTACTATTGACAACATTAACCAATTGTAGGCTGATTAGCATTTCCAAATTGTCCGTAGTGTCTGAATGTGTGTGTGATTGTGCCCTGCAATGGGTTGGCACCCCGTCCCTGTGCCCCGAGTTCCTGGGGAAAGGCTCCGGGCTCCCCCGCCAACCCTGTGCAGCATAAGCAGTACGGAAAATGGATGGATGGGTACACTTGGGCTTTTATGTCCTAGGATGTCTTAGAGAATCCCTACTGATACATTTACCAGTGACACAAATTGTAACAGTTTGTACATACATACTATACATAAGGTACGTCACACTTAAGAGCATGATGTTGTAGCAAAATAATCAATGACAGTGTGGTGTGATGCGGCTTTACATGAAATGGAGTTACTCTTCCCACCCCGAAGGTCATTATTTTCCAATAACAACATGTCCTGAAGTGTTTTATTATGTTTTATACCTCAGCACTTTGCCAAAGTTTACAACTTTATATTAATTAAGAACAAGCACGTCTTAGTTTTTTTTTCTTTTTTCGGTTTATAGTCATGTTTAACGAAGTGGAACGCCCATGAAACAAATTAGTTCCTGTATAGTGAATACAATATCGTCGATATTTGGCAGCAGTCAGAGAAAAGAAGAGAGAACTTCAATTATTCTGTTTTTTTTTTGCCGCTTGTCTTATTTACCAAGGAGTCGTTTGTCTGGAACTTGGAAAAACTTAGTTACAGCTTCACCTCGGACTGTTGCAAAGCACTAACACTGGAGACTCCTTACAAAAATGCTACATAAATATCAACTATTTTATTCCATTTATGTGGAAGATCTACCATACAAGTCCCTGCAAATGAGCTGCTATTATAGAAATGATAACGTATCAGAACAAGAGCATTAATACAAACCTGTGTTCTGCAGCTGGAACTACTGATATTATAAAATCAATCAGAATCAAGAATCCAGCAACTCTAGGGACACTTATTAATATAAAGTGGTGCCATACACTGGTGGATTGTTCCACTGAAGCTCTGTTAGAGTTGTTATGGAGGAGAAAAGACGAATGTCACGTAGTCTGATGGCAGAAGCTTAACGTCTGGTCTGTGGAACATGTAAATGCAATATCTCTGAGTTACAGATGGTGAGGAGTCATTCAGCTATCTACTGTAAAATAAAATCACCAGCCACTCTAATAGGAACACCCACACCCCTGCTCATTTCATAAAATGATCTCATCAGCTAATCATCTGGCAGCAGCACAATGCAGGGACTCATTCAGATACAGGTCAAGGGCTTCAGAGAAAGTTCACATCAGATATCAGAATGAGGAAAAATGCGATTTTAGAGACCACATTGGGTTCCACTCCTATCACTCAAGAGGGCTACAGGAGGCACAGGCTCACTGACCCTGGAAAGTTGAAGACTGGAATAAGACCAGGTGATGTTTTTCCAGTCTTCAACCCTCCAGTTCTGCTGAGTCTGTGCCTCCTGTAGCCTCAAATTCCTGAGTTTGGTTGATAGGAGTGTGACCTGATGTGGTCTTCTGCTGTTATATCTATTTGCCTCAAAATTCAATGTGTTGTGCATTTTGACATGCTTTTCTGCTCACCATGGCTGTAAAGAGTGGTTATTTGAGTTACCGTGGACTCGAACCAGTCTGGCCATTCTCCCCATTCTCATTAACAAGGCATCTAGAGACTGCTGTGTGGGAAAATCCCATGGGTCTGATAGCTCGATCAAAATCAAGATCACTGAGCTCACACTTTTTCCCTCATTCTGATGTCTGATGTGAACATTAACCGAAACTCTTGACCTGTATCTGCATGATTTTATGCATCGTGCTGCTGCCACATGATCGGCTGATTGGATAAGTGCATGAATGGGTACAGGGGTACTCCACAAAGGACCCCAACAACTCACATATACATGTCGACAGTCAGTTATCATAAAATAAAATAAGGTAAAGGGCGGTCTCTATTTCTGTACTGAAGGCATACACAAAAATCAAAGTTGAACTACAGCATAAATGGTTTCAGTTCACACACGCAGACCCATGGCTAGAAGACTCTTGCTCTCCAGAGTGACCGTCTGTGGTGGTCATAAAGGATAATGTGTCTGGAGTATTAATATTTAATGCTGCCTCTCACTTTCTCGAAACACTGGTGCTACTGCAACTGCACTGCGTCAACAACACACTCTCTCTCTCACACACACACACACGAACACACACACGACGGCAAGAATTTTGGTGTGTGTGTTTGAGTGAGACATGAGACACGAAAACTGTCAATGACGCACTTTTCTGCAGGGCTTAAATTTCCTTGGTAATTGAGGGTATTTGTGTGGCAGCTTTATCTGTGTTTATGTGTGTGTATCTGTTCGTATGTGTGTGTGTGTGTGTGTGTGTGTGTGTGTGTGTGTGTGTGTGTGTGTCTTTATCTGGTTGAGTGAGGGGATATGTCTTATTGATTTGTAAGAGCCATGTGGTTTCCCTGTTATCTAAACTTCGCCAGCAGGCTTCCTGTTGGTCCACCTGTCCTTTACAGCCACTCTCTCTCTCTATCTCTCTCTCTCTCTCTCACACACACACACACACACATACACACAAAATACACACAAGGACACACTCTCTATCTGACCAGTGTCATCTTCGTAAACAAAGTCTGGTTTGCCTTACAAAGCGCTCATTGCGAGGCTCGAGCTGTGTGTGAACAGACACATAAAACATTATTACTGCAGCTTAGAGCATTGATTTCATTTCTAATCCCTCGTTCCATTGTTTCCTGCTGTAATCCTGTCATAGGGCACTCAGAGAAGGAGCGAGAGAGAGAGAGAGACTCTCTCTCTCTCTCTCTCTCTCTCTCTCTCTCTCTCTATCCCTCTACGTCTTTTCCCCTACTATTTTTACTCCGTCAGATATTACAACACAAAAATAATGAAGGGGTTGAGGCAGAAAGACAGGGATAGGCAGAGAGAGAGAGAGAGAGAGATACAAGAAGGGATGAGAAAAAAGGGGCAGAGAGAGAGAGTAGGAAACAAAACAACTAAAATGATGGAGGGGGAGAGACAAATTGAGAGATTAATAAAGAGAAAGTGAGAAAGGATGAGGGAAATGGGAAAGAGGCAGATAGAGTGAGCCAAAGATAGATAGAGAGAGAGAGAGAGAGAAGGAAAGACAGACGCAGAGAGTGTATTTTGGAAGCCAAGACACAAGAAGAAGAGACACAGTAAGGGAAAGAGAGATGAGTGAGTCATCCTCAGTTCGAGTGCATCCGAGTGAGTCACGCTACATCCTGGTAGGGATACCTAGACCGTATTTGCTGACCTTAGCCCACTAGTGACTCGCTCGCTCTCTTTCTCTTAGGGAGGGAGGGACTGTCTCGTTCCGGCGAGGCGTAATATCTCTGCTCTCGCGCTGCTGCTTGGCGGTTTAATTCTATAACAGTTTAAATCTTAGCCAAGGCCAACATGTAATTCCCCTCGGAGAGCTTTGAGCGGAGAGGCTGCTTGGGGGGAAGGCACGTCTAAAACGAGCCCATTTCCATTACGAATAAACGCTCTTCTCCCCTGATGCTGGTTCGAGAAACAGCTCTACAGAGCCAACAGGCTTATCAGAGAACACTCACAAGTTTTCCTAATGGCCTAATGAAGAGAGGGGTGGGGTCCTCGCCTTTCCGGAGGCAGAAACTCCAGTGGCTGTGCTGCCATTGATAACGCTCAGTATTAATCAGCTGGAATTTTCTATTAAACATCTTTTATTAACTCTAAGCTACTCACTACAGCCTTGAACCGTGTGTGGAACAGACTTCATCATCACAGAAGCAACTCGTTAGCCTCGTAGCATAATTGCCCAAGTCATATTTGGTCAAACATGACTTAGGCAATTACGGTATGAGGCTAACGAACTGATTGATTCAAGATAGTCAGTCTTTTGTGGCCTTAACGGTCTCGACTATTTTATTCTGGTAGACTAACCGACATCACTCTGGATGATAACATGATACTGGGATAAATGATGTTACAGGAGATTTTTCTGATATGGCAGCTTTTGTCAGTATTTTTATAAACAATTCGAAACTCTAAATGGCTGTTTAGACATTAACATTTTGTACTGAACCTTGGAAATTTTACATGCCTTCAAGTACCATGATATGATTGTCGTACTACACAATACATCCTTTAGATCCTCATTCTATATGTACATTACTGACCGAGACAGCATTCAAAACCTGGTCTATACACTGAATGGCAGCGAGAGCAATGCACCAGGCAGCAGGCAGACTGTTCTTCTATATGTAAATGTATCTTCAGACAGCTTTGCTAAGTGCGACCGTTTCGGGTTCAATCGCACCATAGAGATCAGACATGGGAAAGCCACGCGCTTCTTTCTTGATTAAAGACGAGAGAAGCAGCAGCACTCTGAAGACAGCAGGATTACTGTGTTATGATCTGGAAAAATGGCCCCCGATTGATATGTCAATCCGTTTCATTTTGTGATACGAGCCATCAAGCTGATCTATTTCCAAGTCTGGAGGCTTGAATACAAATCAGCTGGTTTAACTACCAGAATAATTAGTTGTAAAAAAAAAAAAAAAAAAAAATCCCACTGACAAGTTTTGTTAGCAAAGCAGAATGTCTGATGACCTCTATAGGGCTTGATTGTGCTGATTGCCTGCTGTTGCGAGACAAGGGTTCCCTGCAAAACCTGCTGAATATCAATGAGCTCTTGATGATGTAGCACAAAGTTGGCTCCATTAACAGAGATGAAACTGTCATTATCTCCCCTCATTCCTGCATCGCATAGAATACGCTTGCGAATCAATCATCCAGCTCACGTCAGTCTTTGAGTTTCAAAGCAGCATTTGGGCACCAATTTGACATGTTTAAAAAAAAAAAAGGAGCTATAGAAAAATCCCCAAAATGATGATATGCTAGAAATAAATCAGATCATCATCAGATTCAATTCACAGGGTTGTCGCATCGCTTTAATATGTAGCCTTATTTACACATTTGGTGCTATTGGTTGATCTTCATATTATTTATTACAGGCGACCTGTCATACTTTCTATCCATGTTCAAATACATCAATAATAAAGGTTACATTTTCATATGATTTGTTCGTAGAGCCAAACATTCTGTCCGGAACTTCGCATTAAACTGGAAATTAAACTGTTTTGCGGCAACTTTTTTTTTTCGTTGCTCAGAACTGCAGTTATTTTTGTCCTCTGTTTGACCATTGGGTACATAAGTGCAGCTGTATTTGTCAGCCAGCTGCAGACGGCATGCCCTGCTGTGCCATATCAAATCGGGGGGCTAATGGCAGACTGGAGCAGATTGTCCTGAGTACTTAGAAAACCTGTTGGTGCCCTTGGAGGCCAACCAATTAGATAGATCCATTACTTGGCTTGGTACCTGAGCTGCTTGAGTAAACTTGTCTGCTTGTGGGAAAACCGATCTCTTCCAGCCTTTCCTTTTCACTTGCTAGGGTGCAAGATGGGGAATATTCTCTATAATCTTGGTGCCTTTGCATTTAATATGAACTGTAAAATT
>CM074949.1:2201178-2217162 GCA_037577455.1 Pangasius macronema
TTCACTTGCTAGGGTGCAAGATGGGGAATATTCTCTATAATCTTGGTGCCTTTGCATTTAATATGAACTGTAAAATTGGGATAAACACATCTTGAACCTTCAATCACAACTGTCGCTTTATACCTGCAACCATTACTATTACAGCAACGAATAATTTTCCTTTACAGCATCGTGTGTTTTCATGTCAACTTTTCT
The DNA here is from genome assembly GCA_037577455.1 of Pangasius macronema. Taxonomy (NCBI): domain Eukaryota; kingdom Metazoa; phylum Chordata; class Actinopteri; order Siluriformes; family Pangasiidae; genus Pangasius; species Pangasius macronema. The sequence goes on from CM074949.1 coordinate 2,201,374, forward strand.
GTATATGCATATTCATTATCGGTCAGCGTCATCGTATAATGACATCATTCTGTCATTGTATTTTCACTTTTAGAAAAAAAAAATGTTATATCGTGACTTGTAACTACACCCCACTGGTGCAGTTCGCCCTCAGACAAGCAAACGAAGGGGCCTTGACTGCATTCTGGTACTTTGTGAAGCCTTCGAAAGCCGACTGTAACATCAGCGCTATCAGGGAAACTACAGAAAGTCACCACTGTGGCCAAACATGCAGTACTTACAACTATTACAACACAACATTGTTAAACAGTCTGGGAAACATGCAAAAAGATCCCCGTCAATCACAAAAGTTTTTTTCAAGTGTCCTGGACTCACCATACATCCTCTGCGTCCACGTCACACTCGGCCCCGAACTGGCAGATATCGCAGGTGGAAGTCTCCTTCTGTCCATTCTCAGCCGAGCCCTCGTTCCCTGCTGAGGCACACACAAAGGACAAGAGGCAATTTTTCTAAGAATCAAATAAAGTACACGTTATGCATTGGGTAATAATTACCCAGAAAGCGATGGGAAGACCTTCACAAGTGAGGTGCGGAAGGACAGAAGGGATACGGCAAGGCACAATTCTCAATTCTCTTTTTGTCTCTCTCGGTGATCTCAAGCCCGGTCAAAATCCCCCACTGATCTTTTTCTAACCCCTCTGCTCATTTCATCCTGATGAGTTCTGACTTGTTGCTCAGATGGCGGCTTCCCGGGAGTGGCTGGAGCTTAAGGCCGCTCGCTATCACATATTGGCCCACATCAGTGGACGGGCGGAAAAGCAATCCCATACGCCGTGGAATTTAATTTGTGTTCTCTTCTTGAAGGATCTGCACACCCCCTGCTGATCCTGACCCTCCATTAGAGGTGACATTTTTATTTCTAAGCCTTGTAAAGGAGGGAGAAAGAGAGTGAGAGAAGTAACCTTTGGATGAGCATGTCTGGGTCACTGTGCTTGTTACATGTTTGTAAATATGAAATAAGCTTTGTCTGTTTGGATGGTAAAGTGCACTTGTTTGGTCTGGAAGAAAGCTAGTTTCTACTCTTACTATCTTTGAAGTGTTTTAACAGTGTCTGATTTTCAGATCAGTCTGTCCTTGGCCTGGATTTTGACCTTGAACCTTGTTCACCTTTGCACAGAAGGTTATTATGTGTCCGTGGCCTGTTCCTGCTCCTGACGCCATTCCCGAACACCTGATTAACCAAAGTTTTCTTCCTTCAGTTTTGTCTTTCCTAAAGTTATTCTCTGACCCTCTGTTATTGTTTCAGCTCTTGTTGCATCTCCAGGATTTGGCAGAGCAAACACTTTTAGTAAGGACCCTGATCATGATCAGGATTATCTGTCACTGTTCTGGTTGTAAACTGAGACTTGTGTGTCGTGATGTCTGTCTGCTGATGAGATGCCGACCCAGGACAAATCTCCAGCAGGTCACAAGGTCAAACCGGAAGTGTGCAAAACTGCAGACGCCCAAGAAAGTGAACTCCTCCTATATCTGTACATGACGGATTCTATATACATGTCACGCCATCCCTCCACCAAAAGAGGTGCGTTCTGAAAAAGGAAATCATTTTTGAGAATCAGTAGATAAGCATCTCTTGAGGCAGGAACTGATAAGATTGTGATTAGGTGTGGATTTAATATGGGATGTAATCAGGTTTAGTATCTGAAGAAGGGGCATGAACCTCCTCTAATAACATTCTCAAAGGCACAAAAAAAACATTTCTTCAAAATGTGTTATTGCATCAGATTTTTTTTTTATATAATAGAGGGAGCAGAAGGATCTAGTGCCATGAAAATGACACTGAAATAACCACAGGGCTGAAAATACCTCAGATTGTCCTTTCTGGTCAAAAGGGCAAGTATCCATCACCATCACAAGAAAAAAAGAGAAAATAAAATAAAGAATGTTTCAAATAACAGGCAGTCAATCTCTTCTACCAAATCAAATAACCACAGAAGTGTCATTCCACTCTGCACCACCGTGAAACGATACCGGCGAGGTCCTTGCAGCTGGAGTTGAAACGAAACTCTAATTGCCATATTATTTTATTAGAAACTCGCCGGTAATTGATTTGCAAATAAATGTGATATTAGCACTTTTTTTTTTTTGGAATGGCTGATAGTATTTGTTTGTGCTGTACCCTGCTGACACAAGTGCCACGGCAGAGACGACAACTGCAGCTTCATCTCGTCTGGGATCGATAAGTCCGTGCAGAACTCGACACACGCGAGCTGCAAGGCTCCATTTCAAAGTTAAAGCTCAGCGCATCCAGTGCCCTGTCTGACACAAGGACTGAGCCGCCTTAGGCTTAGTGTCTAATCTACACTTCAGCCTTCGAGCAGAGCTTATTAAAATAGGTACGCTGCTTTTCCCCAAGGGCAGGGCAAATCCCATGGATTGGGGGAATGAGAGAAAAAAAATGAGGGAAGGGAGAAGCTGTAACAATTATCCCCATCTCCTTTCTGCTAGATGACTGCTCTCTTTGTATTGATCTCTGCTGACCAGAAGCTTGGTCGATCGCCCACCCCCGCCGCTTTCATCCCACACAGCTCCATTTAAGAATTAAGAGTCGAGGGGTTTGCAGAGCTGGCAACTGACAATCTAGGCTATGCTAAGCTGCATTTAACATTTAGGTCAACACTCTTTGATGCTCATTAGAGATTAAATCCTTTCCGTAGATAATTGCTTCCGTGGTTTATATTTAGTAATGACCATACCCATTAAATGTGCAGGATGGGATTTTTTTTTTATGAAATTTCTTTTATGTCTTTTAACCTTAATGATTTGTGATGCTTTCAACTCTCTTAATATCAGCACTGATTCTGATCCACTACTACATTCACACTTAGGTAGAAATGACAAGAGTGGAAATGTTTTCTGTAAATCGGAAATCATCCCGAATTTCAAAAGACGCAAAGGAAATCTGTAAGTGCTACTGACTTCCTGTGATAGAATAGACCGATGCGTTGTATATATGGGGAAAGAAAGGACAGAGAGAGTGACACAAAGAGTGAGAGATGATAGCGCTTCACAAATCTGTCACATATACGATGAATGAGTGTTACCTACCTGGTAGACACGTTGTTTGGGAAGAATGACCTTCATAACAAGAAGGAAAGCAAGAGTGTGGTCTTTCTGTTTGGCCAATTGCAGCAAAAGCTCTACGCATCATTATGACAATAACTAGGTTACATTTTTACAGTTTGTACATTTCAACTTATGTTCACCTTGTGCCTACGCTTCCTGCTAATGTTCGCTCTGTTAGTATTAGCCAAAAATTATAGGTCTTTAACAGAAAAATGTATTTGAATAATAAACACTGCCTACCTAAAAGGGTAAAATTTAAACCTTAAGACATGAAATACAGAAGCTGTATAATAAATTTGTGGCTATGCTTGATTTAACACACAAAAATCCTGCTATGAGAATGTTTCGATGACACTGATATTGGATATCTGCCAAGAAACACCCTCACCCTGACACGAGACCTGGGATATGACAGAAGAGAGCAACTGAACCCTTGATGGACATTGGGAGGAGGGGGGGGTTGTGTCAAAAAGCTTTGGGACAGAGGGAAGAGGTGCAGGCTAATTTGCACGATCAATAGACAGTGAAGAACAAACAATGCTGATGTAGGCAAGAGGATGGCGTGCCTGCAGGTCATGCTACATTGATGCTTTCTATCTTCCAGTGGCGCGTGACATTCTTAAGCTCTACTTTAAACTGAAGGCCATTTTAACTCCATTAGGTGCATTAGGTAAAATCTGAGCTCAAGTGATTGTAATGTGAACTACACAAACACTGGAATGATTTATTTAGTCCCTGACCCCACTTCCCTTCCAGCACTCATGTACATGACGTGAAACCCCCGCCTGCCAAATGATTTTTTTCTTTGTTTGCCTTAATGAACATGAATTTGGGGCCTTTCTACCTTAACGTGCACATTACCTGGTGACAAATTTAAGGAAAAACCAACACTGAAGTGTGTTAGTAAGTTGTACAGCCACCACGAGCCAGCAGATCAGCTTCAGTTCGCCTAGATGTTGATTGTACAAGTGTCTGGAGCTGTACAGGAGGGATGAAGCACTTTTCCCCAAAAGATTTTCCCTCAGCTACGTTTTGACGATGGTGGTGGAGTTGAGAGTTGAGTGTATATAAAGTTGGGTTTATATGAAAAAAAAAAAAGCTTTCTGTCGCTGATACTTCTAGTTCATCATGCAAAATAACAGGATGTGCTGGATCAAGTGCTTTTTTTTTTAGAGCTGCTGAATATTAAAACCATATAAAAGCCATACTGTTAACTTAAACCAAATCTGCAGTGATTAATATCATATTCACTACTAGCACTATTCATGCAGAAATACATTGGCAATACACTAGACGCTTTTTAGGTGTTTATTTCAACGCTTCTCATCTATATATCACTGTATTAGTGTTTAAATTTAAATTTTAAATAGCACAATTTCCGTCTTCAGTCCCTGAGACAAGTGCTTGTGTTTAAAGTTGATGGTCTAGACCCTACTGTACTGCATGTTTCACTAGTCAAGAAAAATCCTTGGAGGCTTATCTACAGATTATTTTAAACCAATAAAAATCAGCTGAAGCGTGTGCATAACCTGACTCTGAACTCTGAAATCTTCTTCTGCAAGCAGCTTGGAATAGCATTTTTCACCAGAGAGGTAGAAAATCTCACATACAGGAGGTTTAATTAAAAAAAAAAAAAAAGATTATAAAAAAAGATAAAAAAGATTACATCAGTCTAAAAGAAAGTTCAAGGTTTCAAGTCACCTTTCAAGCAGAAAATTTATTTCAACTTAATTTTACAAAAATTAAGAGCTTCCTCAACACTTGAACAATTTCAAGGATGCCACCAGAACCACTACACTCCAATCTGGCTCGCACAGCTAATTCCCCCGCACAGATGAATCATTAAACCTCCTTCTTGACCCAGTCAGGGCTTCACAAGTGGCCCAGTCCCACTAGATACATCATGCTGGGAAACCACTTTTTTCGCCACTTTGCCTCATTTCCTATCCACACCTGACACACCATGAGGATGTCGCCAATAATCCATTTGCACATGTAATTACGGCAGTCGGCTGACAAGAGAGCCACTGAGCGAGGGTGTCTCATTTCATGGAGTGCTCCCGAGGCCCATTTCTTCATCGGCTGGCGGCTCTTGTGGAGTGCTCCAAAATGGCAGACAAGCGCCAAAAGTAGGCAGAAACACTCAAAGCCTGGAGAGGAGGTCGGAATTGGGATATCATCCTCGAATGGATTAGAGTAGGAGAGCAAGGAGAGAAATTAAAGCCTCATTTCGGTTTCCAACATGGACCAGATCGGATCGGCTGACAAAATTTGAAACAAAGTTGGGTGGCAGAAACTGATTCTGTACGCGTGATCGAAATTCTTTGGTAAGGTACAACCAAAGATGCGTTTTATTAAAAAAATAAATTGCTGATAACTCAAAACACTAATAAAACTTATAGTTTAATTGCATCACTCTATAGTCCCTGGATAGTAAATTTTAAATCTATGTCAGGAGTTATTTACATGTTTTATAGTTGTGTTATGGTCACAATATAGTCATAGTCATGGACACAAGTATCTGATTAATTTAGTGCTGAAGTGATTTGTCCAGACACGTAAAAATAAAAATGCCTATAGCTTATTTTACATAAAAATGTGACTCTATGCCTTGTGACATTCCTGCGATCGGCTCCACTGCAGCCCTTCTGAATCCACACTCGCATGTCACATACAATATGTAGCTATAACGGAGATAAATGGCCAATGAAACCATTAAGTTAGGGCCAGTTATGCACACAAAGCAACTCAGCACACTGGGAAGAGCCTAGTATTAGATGCAAAAGTGTGCAAGTTGACAGAGAAAATAGAGAGCTGAGCAGTAAAAAAAAAAAAAGATGACAGTTAAATAGGAATGCATGGGAAGCAGGGTGATACACAAAGACAGAGAAACCGAGTGAACCCAAAAAAAGTCAACATGAGACGAATGCCTTGGGGAGACGGTGATGCTCATAGATGAAAGGCTCTGGGTATCTGAGGGAAAGACATAGAGGGAGAGAAACACCATCCGCAGCACCTAGTGGTCGATGGCTAGTCAATAAAGTGTCACTTTCTGCAGGCTAACAATGGAGAACTGGGGTTTTATTGGAGGAATCGGAGTGCAGTTGAGGCTGTACTGAATGTACGCCATTAGCGGCTGCGGTGCTTGGCGTCTCGCCCTCTCGACGCCCTGCTCTCTCCCTGCAGTTCTCACATTAGCCTTTCTTTGCCCTGGAGGGGAAGGTGGAACATCGCTGATTCCTGTTTTATACCAGGTTTTATGGACTTGAACACACACAGCTATCAAAAGGTCAATGAACAATGAGAGCAAGCGAAACAGAAGAAATAAAAGCAGAGAAGCTCCTGAGAGTTTATTTTTTATTAGGTTACAGAGCTCGAGTGTTTAGCCGACTGCAATTACTTTTCCAATCCCTGCAGAGGTCAGAAGCTGCTTTGCTTTAATACAATATATTGCAGGTGACATCAACTTGTGCCTCATCACATTAGCTGGTCTAAACTGGTCTCACGAAACTTTTGTAAGAAATGTAACGATTTCGCAGGAAGAAAAGCGACACCTGCTATACATCGCGTTATTCCTGTTCTCTTAGCGACATGTTACCCAACCCAAGCTTCAACAACACACCACTAGTAATGGCACCAAAGACCCATTTGGATTTCTAAGCTCAGAAACCATGCTTTAGATCTTTATTAGTTCTGTCCACCCAAAATAGCATCAATCTCTCCTTCAAATAACGGACAGAAGCAGTCCTGGAGTTGACCCGGAATAAGCGAGCTGTTCCAGCACTGTGTGTGCCAGTCTTTGCCACTGAGCTCATCTAATCCTTCTGGCACTGCACTCTTCCTGCTGGCTGAGCTTTAGGAAAGGTCTAAGTCAGCAGCACTGGGCTAGCAATAGAGAACACCAAAGCTAGATGCTAAAGACAAATCCTCTCAGCTAAAGCCAGAGACTGAAGGTCCTTAACAGCTAAGCTTGGATATATTAACCTCCAAATTTTCTCAGATGGATGGATTTTTAAACTGTTTTAAAGACAACGAAAGACACCAATCAATGAATTATTGAGACAATCAATAAGGAACCGTATTAAATAATGGAAAGGAAAAGCACTAATATGTCAGTTCTCATTCCCTTTAACATAGCGTCTCACCTTATCTTTTTAAAATTTTGAATGATTATTTACCCCCTGTTTTGGAGGAAAAGGGGTGGGTTGTATTCTACACAGTATTTTCACACTACATGAAATGCAAAATAAACCTGAACATGGAAAGGAATAAGTGATTCATTTCCACCAAACTGAGCAGATTGGCGTGGCTTGGTTACAAATCCAAGTACAAGACTATCTGTATCCACGCAGGATGTGTGTGTGTGTGTGTGTGTGTGTGTGTGTGTGTGTGTGTGTGTGTTTTCCATCAGACAATGTTATATGTAAGAGTAGTTATCATGTTACAGTTAGTGATACTACTCGAAATTTAGCTGCCAGTCTCTCTTACAGGCTCATATTGAGCATTGAGACACACAGCCATTTTGGACTTGCCCTAAGTGGATGGAGAATTTTGCTTGGATCACGAGTAAGAATTGTAAAATCAAGCTGAATAGAGATAGGAAAACATTGCTTTAAGTAAGTAAATAAATAAATCCGAAAGCTTCTTTCCTCTTAAATCTTCTATAAACGGATTTCATACAAAGAGTATGAGATTTTGGCAGACAGTCACAACACTCCTGAAAACCTTTGAGCTGCTACAGACGTGACTTCAGCCAGAGGATGATTCTGTCAAGACTGCATCTGTCCTATTTTTCCTCCGCTTCACTCACAGGGCTGATAGAGTTCGGCTAGCGGGGCACTGGCACAGAGTGACAACGTGCGCTCCAGTGTAAAAGCATTAAAACATCCCTGATATGGGAGACACTGGTGCAAAAGATATTTTCTATTTTTAAGAAAATTAAAAGGTTTCACAAGTTTGCCTCAGTGAGGTGAAAGCCTTGTGTTGTTGCACATAGCCTTGTACACTCTCTCTGGGGTAATTACTGTAGAACTAACACTGAAAAAATAAGTGATGACTAAAGAACCTGGTGGTGGAAGTTACACGTTCCTTTTAACCAGACCTCACAGACTGTTTATTAGAAAATATTTCCGTGTCATTAGAAGACTTTTCAGAGATTGAAACCCGAAATTAACCGGTGGCCTTTAACACTGTGGGCTCCAAGGAACCGTTCGACAAATAAAGTGTCAATACGCTGTACGAACAAATAACTCACTGGTCAGCATGGGAGTTTTTCTTGCACCAGTTCTGCAATCAAACTCACTAGAGTGAGGAGAGTTGTTCTATTATTCAAACACGATGTTACATGGAAAGTTGTACCTTACATTTACCCTGGTGGTAAAATTCACTCCGTAAAGAAATAACAGCAAAATATGTAACTGAGCACAACATAGTCATGACAAATCTAATGGAAAGTTTGGAAATGAGAGGAAGCTCCAAACAGTGCAGATCTTGGTAATGGGTTCATTTTAATTGGGTGTTGGTGCAAACTTGCACAAGTCAGCAGTAAAAAGAAACAAAACCAAGCTGCCTGAGGCAGTACCAAGCAACCGGTCGGTTTGGATTGAACTCTGTCCTTCCTGAATGCTCCTGACCAAACTCAGCTGGTTGTTAGTTTCAGCGCCGCAGACTTGTCCACCTGCAAAGAAACCGGCCTTTTGCTGTAAAAACCCAACATTCACCAGCCCAGTACAGCTCCTCTTTTGCTCCTGTATGCATTCTTCTCTCCCACTAACACACAAACCACCGGCCCCAGGGGGAGCTTGTAGACACATCCCAGGGTAAATGCGTCTTTCAGCAGCCAAAGCTCTGTATATAAACAAACAAGCTCCTCAGATGTTTACATTTCAAAACACTGCGCCTCCTACCTCCAGGGACTCCGGCCTGTGCTCGCTACAGTAATTTGGGAGATTCAGGGTTGTTGGTACTCCAGATTTTTATACACATGTGGTTTGATGCTGTACTTTGTGTGAGGCATAGACACACAGGCAGACAAATATGTGGCATACAACACTAAATTAGGGACCACAATCACAAAAATATCTCGCTACTAACGGAATTACTGAGAAATTCAAAACACTTCTTGAAATCTGTTCAGTAACCTAAGAGGAAAGACAAATTTGCCTTGTGATGATGATGATGGTATAGATGATGTCATGGTTTGTGATTTGGTAACACACAAGCAACCTGTACGGTAAATTCAGAAAAGACAGCACAGTTCACATGCTTTTTCAAATATACCTTTCACTAATGACCTCTTTAATAGGAATCTGTAGGCTACAGCGGGCGCAGTCTCATCCAAACTGGGCCGTTGAGGACTGGATAAAGACCAGGCAATGTTTACCCTATCTCTGAAACCTCTTCTTCCTGTTCCTGGCTGATAGGACTGAAATCTGATTTGGGCTTCTGCTGTTGTAGCTCAACTGCCTCAAGGGTTGACATGTTGTGCATTTTGAGATGCTTTTCCGCTCACCACAGCTGTAAAGGGAGGTTAATTGAGATAAACAAAGGCGTAGCCTTTCTGTCAGCTTGAACCAGTCTGGCCATTCTCCTCTGACCTCCATCAACAACAAGGCGATTTTGTCCGAAGAACTGCCGCTCACTGGACGTTTATGCTTTTGCACCATTCTGTGTAAATTCTTGAGATCATCTAAAGAGATCAGCAGTTTTTGAAATACTCACACCAGCCTGTCTGGCACCAACAACCACGCCACGGTCACAGAGATCACACTTTTTTCCCATTCTGCTGTTTGATGTGAGCATTAACTGTAGCGCTCGACCTGTATCTGCATTACGCATTGCGCTGCTGCCGCATGATCGGCTACATGATGACTGCATGGATTAGCAGGCGCATTAGCAATTCACATTTAACGTGTTGGCTTTAAACACCCGTCCTGCGTAGCAGAAAGTCCCCGAGAGTAACCATGGCTTCATTCTTGGTGAACAACGCGAAGGACACGGTAAGATGAAAGTACCGTTTGATGTAAACCACGACTCGGAGATGACTGAGATATAAACAGATCGTCTGTGCTGCAGAGATGGATTTTCCTTTGGGCAAGTAGCAGAGAGTGAAAACTTTGAAATGTAGAGGTACAGAATCATTCTCACAGGACATAAGGTGACTGCTTCCCTCACTACCTCCACAAGCGCAGCGATACACACACAGTTCAGAAGATATGTTATGCTGTCATTAATCACGTATTGATTATATGATGTTAATCGCCGACATTACTGGACATTACTGTAGGTTTAAAACATGCTGAGATGTTTTTGTTTCAATGCTAAAATCATTTAGGAGTAGCTTACTCAGTACTGGAAGAGTTTCAATTAAATCATCCAGTTAAAAGCTAAATGTAGTCTTAAGAGTTTTCTGGAAAAATCCTACAAACCTTTTCAATGAGATGAACAATAACAAACATACTGAGCATGTCCATTCCAGTTCATTCGTACTTCTTGATAATTACTTCTACAGTAAATGAATGATTGTCGATTTCCGTGAACAAGAATATGAGAATACAGGTTTTTTTTTTTTTCCCAGCAGACTTACAACTCGTACCTGAAGTGACTCACCCCACTGACCTTGCTTATGCCGAGTGTGTTTACACTGGAGAGACGGTGAAAGCTTATCGCAGATTGGATTCTTACAATTACTTTCTTAGCGGAATGACGGGAAATGTTTGCTCCGGTGAAGTTGTGCATGGTGAAGTTGGAGCAAAGTCAAACGCAGTCTAAAACGTACTCAGCACAGTTCATTGCTAAGAAGAAGTTGCAGTCTCTTTTTTTTTTTTTGGAAAAGGAATGCATTACACAAAATGAGGCACTGGTATTAACCTCTGGTTTAAAATGTCTGTTAGAACCCTGACATATCTGTGTAACATACTATACGATTTCATATAAGTTGAGATAAATTTGTGCTGGAGTTAGCGGCTACCCAGCTGTCTCTATTCCCAGAGTAATCCAAGAGTTTCCCAATGCTTTGTTTTTGTTCTTGGCATAATGGGAATATGCAACAAACTGAATGACACGTTCCGAAATTGAATTCGGACATACTGCCATTAAAGCAGCTACGCAGAGTTTGGTCCGTTGCTAGTGCAGAACGGTGATTATGGATTATAATAGGAAAAGCCGCGTCATTTCCTGTGCTAATAAACGTCCGTTTGAAATGTCCCGAATATTCGTTTCGCGTGTCTTGAATATCCGTTTGAAGTGGCCTGCCTGGAGACTGATTTAGCCTCCAACCTCACCTGACATTCACTTCACTGCTTTCTTTTCAAAAGCCGTCACACACGATGCTGTGATCGCTTACATAAAAACGGAGGCTGGCGACTACTGATAAAAGGCTGTGAATAGCACTGTCCTCTAACTTGGATTTTTTTCCACTCATCCTATATGTCAGAGCCCTCTTCGTTTTGTCTCTGTGTCTTCACCTTGAGTCCATTTCACCTCATACGAGCCTCGCCAATCAAAATGGCACCTGTCTCTCTCCGGCAGTAATCTAGGCATAAACCTTCCATTACTGCTCATCTTTACATGCCTGGTGCAGTTCGTGCTCCTCCTGCCCTCTCCAACCTGCCCTCTCCAACCCGCCCAAGTCGTTATTTTATATATTTCCCAAAATATAATAGAGATCTGCTCCTGGCCCAAAGGTGTAACCCATATTAATACAATACGTCCTAGCAGTAGTAGGCTCAGGCACACTGCGATCCATCACTCTCTTTTTTTATTTCACTTCATCCAGATCCCACCACATCTGACACATTTACATTTCAACAATGCTGGCCCCAACTATATTAATAACTCTAGAGGTATTTGATGAAGTTGGGAGAGAATCGCAAATGAGCTGATGCTGACAGGAAATGATTATGTTTTTTCCCTCTCATTGGGTCCTTGATAGGCTCGGGCTCCGCAGCGGGTGGGGGGGTGGTGGTGGTGGGGGTTTGGGGGATGTCTGTGGCAACGTCTGTGATAGCTGAGGAAGAGATTATAAAGTAATTTTCTTTTTTCTTTTAAAAATGTTGAATAAAGACAAAAAAATCCCTTTGTTTTAATTCCTTTCTTTCAGGTAGTGCACTGATCTAAACCTTGCACACGATCCACTAAGTGCTTTTGTCAAGGTGCCATCTCCATTGAGCGAAGTGAGGGCTGATTTAAATAAAAACAGCTTTGCATCTGGATTGCATAATTCGCTCGTCCCCTGAACACACAGCGATAAGATGCAGCCCAGAGCACCGTGTAAATAAATAAATATATAAATATTCTCTGACTCACTTTTTCCAGTTCCCTCTGATCTGCTTTCTACTGCAGTCTATTAAGTCCTGAGCATTAAAAATCTAATTTCCCACCAAAAAGAAAAAAAAAAAAACACAGTGGTACAAGAGAGCAAGACGCATAACTGCTCTTAAGAAAGGATATTAATGACACTGATGACACTGCTGGCACCTTTTTGCATTAACAGAAATGACTTTTATCTGTACGAGGTAAAACATAACTGCTTTTCAATTTGATAGTTTATAATTTAAGGACCACTTTATTTTGCACTTTAATGTCTACATTAGCACCTAATTTATTAGCTATTATATTGGTATTCCAGATAAACTGGAACCGTAGTGTGTTTTTCTCTGATGTAGTTTTGAATCCTGAACCTCCAGCGATGTCGTGTGGTAATGAAGCAGACAGCCTGAGGTAAGGGCCATGATATATGTGAACCTACAGTATAAATGTTAGCAGTAAATGCTAATGCTATTTCCTGTGTGATTAGATTTTTTATTATTTTTTCTTTAAGACATAACATTCGACCACTCCAGGCCTCCTACAGCACCACAGCTGAGATGGTGAGATTAGATTACCCACTGTCTCGAACCCCTAACCTCGTTTCCATGGTGATGGAGCGAGCGAGGGTAAGTCCGCGCCTGGAGGAGCTGGCGAGGCTGACTGTCACCGCCTTGGGGAGGTGAGGTCATTAATTCTCCCCGGTAACAGTAGGCGAGGGTGTTTTTATAACAGTCTGAGACCAGACGCAACGGCTGCTTAATAGGAAGACCAGATATGTTTCAACCGCAGCGGCCCAGACGAAAATAAATAAACACGTTTATAAAAGTAACAGCTTACAAATAACGGCTTCGCGCGAGGTTCTCCCTCCGTAATTGGCCCCTGTGTGCAGCTCGGTATCGATTATAGAAAATCTAACAACATTAAATAATAATTGGTGCTTGCTATGGAACCCTGGCTGGAACAGTAAACGGATTCAGCCGTACAGTAATTAGGATTAATGAAGTGTTGGTGAATCCACAGAGGTGCATCACTGCAGGCTGCTGTGATACAACGATTAATCACTGCAATTAGACTGTGACACTGTTTACAATAATGTAACAACTGCCTTTTGATTATTTAACTGACATCCATGTGCGGCTGGAAGGATGAGAACGGAACGAGGGGAGAGAGAGCTCACGAGGGAAAGGAAATAAGGCAAAAATGGAAATGACTGCCCTATAAACTGAAATAATGAGGTTATTCCACCTCATGTAGTGGCTCAGGTAAGTGTCTTTAAAGTTCTGGACTGTAATTAAAACCACCAAACAGTGTTTTAATGAGAGAGTGAGAGACAATGCTCTCAGCATAATGAAGTAGCTCATTACCGTTTATTCCCTTCGGCAGCCTCGCTCGCGCTGCTTGCTTGACCCGCTATTCTTGACCAGAGACATTTACAAAGAGTTGAACCACAGTTAAAGGTTTATGTTTTAACTTTCGTTTCTGTAAAACGTGTTTGTTCTATCATCTATCATTATTCTCCGTAGTGAGCTCGGTTTACGATCATTAACAGCCACTGCGTACTTTTCTCATCGACTGAACGCAGGACGCTCATGTTCTCGCCAGCCCAGGTGAGTTTAAACAGCTGTGGAGACGGAGGTCACAGATACATGACCCGAGTGATTTCAAGGCTTTGCATTAAACGTGGCTCAGCCTGTAGGCCCCAGTGATCTGAATTCAAAAAAAATTAAGTATAGGAAAACTACAAAAAACATTACAAGAGGAGGACAAACACGTGTATTGACCTTAATGCAAATTTAGTTCAAAAGTAGATTTAGCTGAGGGAACATTCGGTGCAGTTAAGGGCAAATTCTGCACTCCTGTGGTTTCCGAGTAAAAAGGGAAAGAAAAGTGAAACGTGGGTTTTTACAACAATTCAAAACATATGGCGAAATCTACAGAAAAACAGAATACTTTCTGTCTTGACCTGCTTGGTCTCCAGGTCTGATCTGAAGAAAGTGAAGTGAAGTGAAGTGAAGTGACTTTGTGGCCAGGTGTGGTGACCCATACTCAGAATTTGTGCTCTGCATTTAACCCATCCNTCCAACCCACCACCTTCAGGTTCACCTTCAGGTTACAAGTCCGACTCTCAGACCATTAGGCCACGACTGCCCCCAGTGTAAGCAGTGTAGTATGTCTGGATTTATATAACAGGAAAAGAAAAAAACAATCTGTCAGAATTACAGAAATACGAAGAGGAATGAGGATAGAGCTGAAATGATTCCAAAGCTGCAGTTATAAAGACAGAGAAGACAGATAAGTTATTATATAACTTATATATATATATATAATCACATTCATAAAGATAGAGTTTAAACCCTATTTCACATTATTTATGGTTGCCTTATTGTGAAAATAAAGGCATTTCTTTGTCTTCTTAATTTTGCCCGGAGGGGATACAAACTTTTGCACTCAGCTGTATATTTCAACTCTATCGACCTCTATCGACATTAGATGAGGTTTCACGCTGTAAACAATCATTTTTACTGTGACATAAAAAGGCCCGACTGTATAAGAATCCCACGCGGATTAGTATAAATGGAGTGCAGGGCTTTAAAGTCTGTCTGCATCCCTCCAGCACTTCGAGTCACATGAAACACGGTGATCCATGAATTTTCATTTTTCTGAAACGTGTGAATTATTTCACATGCGTAGTAGCAGGAGAGCACGGTATGTAAATGACGCTTTTTGCACGCGGGAAATGTTTCTGGTGGTCATGGTGAGTTTGGATAACAGAGAGACTCCTGGACGAGTAAAGCGAACCTGAAACTAAATGCAGTGAGACGAGTTCAAAATGCGCATATGAATAAATGAATACGAGTGTAGACGTGAGTGTGTGTTATGTTAATGAGGTAAATGTGAACCAGGACCTTTCCAGAGGTTCTGTTTAAACGCTCTCAGCACCGGACGTGTGAATGTGCGGCGAGTATCTGATGCAAAACCAAGTTTACCGCTATGAAGTCATCATGTCCAGAAGCTGATTCTTTTACTAAAGCGTAACGGAGGTCGGCTTTATCATTATTAATACTTAGTTAATGGGAAATCTTGGCTTCAAATGGCAGAATTGGACTTCTACAGATTATAACACGCACATTTAGGACTTCAGCATTCAGGCTTAGTAAATCACACCACGTGTGTAAAATCGATTTCGTACATCAGGATGTCACAGTGTGATAGCCATTCAGCTCAAACGCGACTTTTGTCATATCACGCAAGCTTCATATTGAAACTTCGTAGTTTCCGAGTGACTGGGGAAGCATTACGGGCAGTCGTGGCCTAATGGTCCGAGAGTCGGACTTGTAACCCGAAGGTGAACCTGAAGGTGGTGGGTTCGAGTCT
>CM074949.1:2235937-2259110 GCA_037577455.1 Pangasius macronema
CCCCGGGCGCCGCAGCTAAAATGGCTGCCCACTGCTCCGGGTGTGTGTTCACGGGTGTGTGTGTGTTCACGGGTGTGCACACGCATATAAACCTGTGATTGGATTTACAGCCAGAGCTACTGTCGGAGACGCTGCTGTAGAAACTCCATCCACGATTTCAAACCTTAATCCAAAATGATCAGCGCAACGTTCTGTTTTTCAGCTCCATTCAAATGTAATTTAATCTTAAAACTTCAGCTGACGGAGGTTTTAAGCAGATGAGTTAATACACGTGTTACTTTGTTTCTTTCTTTGTTAACATCGCTTATCGTTTATTATTTCTGAAGTTAATGGTTAATGTAAACTAATGGAATAATTAATAATTAAACAGTAATTAATGCTAACAAAGAAAGAAACGTTAAATGTCCATGAAGTACAAACCTCCGCCAACTGAAGCTTTAAAATTAAGTTACAATTAAATCTGAAAATTAAATTCAAATGGAATTAAATAACAGAATGAAACTTTGATCATTTACTGGTGCCTTTGTTATTTACGGTTCTTCTGGAGACTTTGACTGTCGACTCGCTTCTCATTCCTGCAGCGAAACCCAGCAGCCTTCTTTCTGTTTTGATCTGAAAAGCGTCTCTTACGTAATCTGCTGCTTTCTTTACCGACACACAAACACCTTCCTGTGACGTTTCGTTTCTTGTGCGTTAAACTGCTCATCCATCTGTCTGAACTGTCTGCACACTGTAGTGGCCTGTATTTATGAACGTAATCAGCAATTTTTTATGAATTTGTTCCAAGTGTCTAAACGTCAGAACGCATATTTAAAATTGTACCTTGCACTTTGAGCTTGGTAAGCAAACGGTACACGCCAAGTTCCTCAGCTGCTGCAGAAGCGTGTGATTAAACGGCTTCATAATCTCAGCAATTCAGTTTAAATTCTTGAAGCAAATGCAACCTTGGCACTGGAGCAAAGCTGACTGCTTTCCAAAAAACGCAGAAAGATGACGGAGTTTATGGGCTTTGGAAACACCTGCTGAAATTCTCCACTCATCTGATTAGCGTGTATTTAAAGAACACATGTTTTTGTTGTTGTTTTTATACCAGCGAGCCAAGTTAATTTGCTTGTTTGGCTGAAATGAAACACCCTTCAGTTACATACGGACTTCTTCAACACTATGGATGTAGCTGTTCGATTCATTCATGGTTCGGGTTCATACTCAGCAAGGGCTGGCACTGTGTTTTCAGTTTGGTACGCAACACATTCAGAAGTACTGAATCAGCATATCAAAGTAAGGCTTTAAATAACAATGGCATGCAATTAAATCAATCAAATCCTCCATTAACTGAGTATAAATCATAAAATAAAGTAATCCTGCTGCCTTACTGATCTCAGTTCAGCTATTCAGGCTTTAACTCAAGCAACTGTCAGTGGTGGACAGAACTGAAGGACACACAATTCTGTACTTAAGTCTTTTTTCCCCAAGTATCTGTACTTTATTAGTACAGTCTTAGGCACAAATGCAAAGAGATGCTGTAAAGCAACAAGGAAACTGTCTTCTTCTTCTTCTTTGGGCTTTTCCCTTCAGGGGTCTCCACAGCGAATCATCACTCTCCACCTATCCCTANTCTCCTACCAATATACTCACTCTCCCTCCTCTGAACATGTCCAAACCATCTTAATCTGGCCTCCTGTACTTTGTCCCACAAAAAGCAGGAAACTGTAATGAACTAAAAAGGTCAATAATTGGCCTGACACCCTTTTGCTTTTAAAAAGTTCATCAGGAGTCTCAGTTACAGAGTTTGCGCAGTTTTCTAAGTTAAAGAGCTGTTTCACAATGACTCACACAACCTCTTGGACTCAATGACAATGACTCACACAACCTCAAGAAGACCTCTGAGAAGACAGACACTCGCGTCTGTTTACGCACCAAAACCCAGCAGCCTTCATTAAGTTTTTAAGTCTTAAAAGTGTCTCTCATGTATCTTGCTTTCTTTACTGACCTACAAACATTTTCCTGTAACATCTACATGTTTCGCTTCGAATGCCTTTTTCCTACTGAGTCTACGAGCACAGCCTACTTGTATAAGAAGATGATTGACAGGTTCATTCACATCCTGCGTTGTAGACAGACACGCCCCTGATGCGGCGAGGAGCTGGTGAGAGGAAGCGGAGGGAGATGTGCGCACCGTCTCGTCTTGGTCTGCGGTAAGCACGGTTAAAAGCAGGTACTGCTGTACTCGAACTCATGCGGAGATGTGAGTACAAGGCTTCTGCTTTTACTTGNTTTTAGTTATAGCTCCATATACTGTCCTCCATCTGAGTGTTTCTCACCTCTCATCCCACTCTTCCTGTCAGTGCTATATGATTTACATTTAAGGTGTTAGCAGCTTTGACACTCACAACAGTGACAATGACAGTAACACAAACGCACACACACGCAAACAAACACAGCGAACTCACCGATAGGACAGGGTCCCTCCGACACCACCAGGATCTCGGTCTGCTGCTTGCAGGCGTCCCTCCGGAGCAAGCACTCGTTATTGTAGAACTTGTTATTGGAGCCGCACACCGGGGCATAGTCGTTGTTACACTGATCGAGGGAGGAGAAATGAAGAGTGTAAGAAAGGTCGGCTGTATAATATCGATTCCATTTCTTTTCCCTTATTGTTCTGGTAATCTTCAGGTTTCTGGCAGCATTCTGGGGAAAGAATATTCACTTTCTTTCACTGTAGGCGAGCTGTCTTTTTCGAAATTTTTCAGCGTTCGATTACGTGATATTCCATTTGCACTAGATTGACTGACATTTTTTTTATTTTGGCACTTAACGGAAAATTGTCAATGTCAAGTCTCGTTTTTTTTTCGCTCTTCCAGCCTGCACCTCCTTTCCCCACCCGTGAACACAAAGTGGAGGTTCAGGCACTAGCAGTAGTCAATGACATCACTATATAACACTATAAACACTATATAACACTATAAACACGCAAAATTCAGCTTGTGATGATTTGCGAGGACGATGACGAGGTGCTCTTCTGAGCGCTAAGCTGCAGTGTTAGCATGTTAGCAGGGTGTGGAGTTTTTCAAATCACGCTCCAGATATTTCTCACGTCTTCTCTTATTTCTCACACAAAATGATTCTTAACCCTCTGATAATCATCTAATCTTCAGAATAACCATTAAAGGAAAAATCCACCTTGAACATCTCGCATGTTAATCGTCATTATCTTCAACAACGTCCAAGATTTATTTTCTACTGAATTTCTACTGAATTTCTACTGAATTTTTTAGTTTCAACTTCTTTCATTAGCATGTTATTCTATCTTCGCTTTCCTACATTTCCCTCCATCGCCCGCAGTGCCGTCAGACCGCCTGCTCATAGTGGCCCCAGTGGGATCTAGCCCTCATTTCATCTCTACCTAAACAGAGTGATGCAGCGGCGCTTTAGTCCTTTAAGTGCCTAGTCTTCTAGAGCTACCTTCAGACATTTAGTATTTGTGTGTTGCACTTGTCTATGCTGCATATGCGTAAAAAAAGAGAAGGTGTCACACATTTTTACTGAGTCATATTAGTACGTGATGAAACTTCTTTATTTTATTTATCACAGCACAGAACAGATAAAAGAAGGATAAACTGGCTTAGAACACTTGCACTAGACCAACAGAAATTTATGTCTGAAAAAAGGATTATGTGGATACAAGCTACGCATTATCCAAGTGAAGTCTGTGTGTGTGTGTGTGTGTGTGTGTGTGTGTGTGTGTGTGTGTGTGTGGGGAGGAGGAGTTTTTATTTTTAAATCAAATGAACAAAAATCTGGCCTACATATCTCTGAGCTGATCTCAGCTGTGTTAGCATTTCTTTTTTTAAAGAAACACATTTAGGTAAACAGCTAGCACGAGAGAATACAGAGGTGTGTGTGTGTGTGTGTGTGTGTGTGTGTGTGTGGAATGTAAATGAAGGCAGACCCAAATATATCCTGGCAGCTTTGTACTTCCGAAGTTCTCCCATCATGGAAGAGAGAAGGAAGTCCTGAACATCAAGACCAGAAAACCGCTTCCTGTGTAAGACTCCTTTTGTGTTTTTTTGAATCAGCACAAGAGTGGACTCATCTGTTTGGTCCCTCACTGTACCGCGCATGAAGTGGGTGGCCTTCAGGAAACTGGAGCAGAGCCACGCCTCGGGCAGGTATTCTGGGAGAATATGATAACGCCACACACGGGTACACCTGGCTTCAGCAAGCAAGAGATCCGTCTCTGTCCTACGCCACGCACGAGGTGAGTAGGAGAGGTGGGCATGATGTAGGGCAGCGCTGCCGGCCTGACTGCTCACTGCTTGGATGAGCCACCGTATTGGCCTTCATCCAGCCATGAAAGGAAGAGAGAAAACGCCGTGCCCATTGATTCCGGAGCCCACTCCGTCCCCACTGTTTTATCGGCTGGGAGGCAAGTATAATGTAGAGGGAGAGCAATCAGAGCCAAGGCTGGCAGCGGCGCGAGAGATCCGGTTGAATGGAGGATCGAGAAGTAGGAAAAAAAAAAAAGAACCAAATGAAATAAGGTTGGATATGTGTGGATAGATGGATGAGATGAACTTTGATCAAAAAAAAAAGAAAAAGAAAAATAGCAGCAGGATCTCATCAAGAATCTCATTAGGAAAATCTGTTAGGAAAACCAATACGTTGTGAAGTCCGGAGCTCATTTCCATTAATCAAAATTAAGGAGCAAGTACAGGAAATTCTTAGGGCGAAAAAAAACGAGAGAGANGAGGGAGGAATAAAAGGAGACAGACTGGCAGATATACCTAGCCAGATAAAAAGGTGAGAAAGTGAAGAAGTAGCAAGGTAGGGTAGAATGAACAATGCTCTGAGGCACTCAGCAAGAATAGAGCCGCGGTGATTACAGGAAATAAAGAGAGGCGAAGGAGAAGGAGTTAGGAAGGACTTGCCAGTCGCAAAAATAGATGCAAAGGAAGCAGTGGGGGGAGTGCAAGAGAGAAAAGGAAAACAGCGCAGAAAGAGAGACGGGAAGGGAGAAGAATAGATGGCGCCGCCATCACGTGGCTTTCAAACCCCTCGGCCTCCGTCAATGTCTCTGCGGCTCAGGGTTTTCAATCAGGCTTCGCTTTTAACCAGACATGATGCAACAGTGCGAAAGATGCCCCGCACCCCGGGGTGCCTCGAGAGGCGCTGCTCATCCCGAACCCCTGCAATTCAGTCTTTTATACTCGCCCCCTGAGGCTATTAATATCGCCACCCTTTACGAAGTGCAGCTGCGAACTGGTCTCTCCGTAGCTGAAGGAACTGCTGAGCAGTCTGGGAAAAAAAGAAAGCTATAGGAAGATAAGAGGATAATCAGGGATCTATTTCCAGGTGAATACATCAGTAGTGTCTCAATTATAAAGCAAGGAGATGGTAAGGCTGACTCAGATTCGCGAGATAGATAGGAAAAGATAGGAAAAGAGGGAACGGACAGATGTGGACCAAAGTCTTACATATAAAAGCCCTAGAACGCTCTTCTCAGAGACGCAAAAGGAAGTCAAAAGACATTTAACTATCCAAAGAGCTCTCTCTCTCTCTCTATCGCTCTCTCTCTCTATCTCTATCTCTCTCTCACACACACACACACACACACAATAGGGAGGAGGAGGAGGAGGGATGTACTGATTTCATACTCTGTATCAGGATCTGAAATGAAACGTGTCTGTGATCAGTATCTGCTGGTGTGCTTTATTCTGTGAACAGTCTGACCCTAGTACAGACCCTATAATACGCAAGCATGGGCCGCCAATCGTCTCAAAGAGTGTCACCGTTGTGGAAATAAACACTCGCACAAAGTCAAGTCGGTTATAATAAAAAGTCAGTATCAACTAGCTTTGATATTTGTTTGTGTCAAAACTCCTATAGCCATGATCTCTGTCAAGTTGACACCCCATATAAAAAGAAACTGAAGAACACTTAGGCTGTTTGTTTGTGCTGATTTGGTCGTCAAGTAAGGAATAAGCCCCCTAGTGACATGCTGTTATAGCGAAATATTCAGTGACAGGGTGGTGTGATGAAGCGCGACACGAAGCAGTGCGTGAGAATGGCGGGGCTCCAGCTTGTCAAGCGAGTTTGCCGTGTAGGGTTTCAGAAAATAAGGAGAAGATAGTGTAAGCTCAGCATTGTGTTAACATCTGTGTTAGACGAAATGAGTCCGTTCCTATTCTCGCTTACATTAAAACAGCTAGACACAGTCGTTCCCTCAGCAGCCTCGCCTTTCCCTCTCTTTCTGATACGACACCCAGCTTGTCATGCTAACACAAAGCACGAGGCCCTCCGTCCTGAAGACTTTCCTGTGTCATAAAGCTCACAGCTTCATCTCTGATGGTCGAAAAGCACTGACCCTGGAGACTCCTTCCGAAAGGACACGTTTTATAGCAAACGAATAGCGGAATCTACGCTGTGGTATGACGTTTTACATCCCATATAAGCCACAGTGCATGAAATAACATTTAAAAAAAAAAATCTCAGTTTAAGCAAAGTAGCGTCTAGCGTCACTCATCCGTGCTGATTTATCTGATATTAAAACCCGGTCGTACCTGTTTGATTGTTTTGTGAAATTCCAGATACAGGACACAAAGCAATACCGCTGCTGACACAAATCAGCAAAACACGCAAATAGTTCCTTTTGTCTTCTAAGATGCAGTATAGTTTACGCTAATCAATGCTACCAGTAAAGACGAGGTAATGACACTGTTTACATTACTGTAAAAAGCAGAAAGAGCACGTGGCAGAACGTGGACATAACACATGCAGCAGTTCCAGTTCCGTCCTGCAGGGGCTGCTGTGACTCTTGCTTGCAACAGGCTGGCTTCCTCTGGCTCACATTTCCTCAGTCTCATGCGCTCTATACGTAAAGCCGGCCTAACGCGAGAGCACGCCGTCTATCCGAGCAGCCCACGTGTTAACACGTCGCTGACTGTCCATCGACTGACACACGCTAATGCTCACACCTGATTATAAAAAGGCATTTTCAAAAAAAAAAAAACTAAAACATCATTTATGTGTAATCCCAGTGATTAGAAAGAGCAGACAGATGAAGGGGAGGAGATGGATGAAGTAATGGGACGTGATGGCGTGTTTTGTTATAAGGACCCCTTCAGGAGGATGTGACTATCCATCCCTGCCTTCATTTTTTTTTTAGTCCATCCATCAATTAATCCATTCCTGCCTCCCACTCGAGCATTAATCAATCCATCCATTAGGCCGCCCATTCATCCGCCCAGTGCCACAAAATAGTCCACTTGTCCAAAGACGAGCAGATCAGTGGACCCGTTCATGCTGAGTGCGTTGGGTCTGAATAATCTCTCTCGTGGAGGGACTTGCTTCACAAAGCAGTGAGCAGAGAGTGTACTGAGACAAGCAATTAGAGTCTGACACAGGAGAGAGTGTGGATGGAGTAGCTGTGTTTAAAAAAAAAAAAAAAAAGAAATCCAGAGCTGGGAGAGTGTGTGTAAGCCACTGTAAGGCATTAGTACCAGCAATTGGTTGCGCAGATAGCAGGTCAGCTAGAGGTCTGTGAGCTGGAGAGCCAGTTGCAGAGGTGCTAATATAAAAGACCTTCATTTTCCAACAGCTGTGCGAGAGCAACAAGAGCAAGGTGAGAAGGACACAGTAAGTGTAAGAGCATTGCACACACACACACACACAATAATTTTAAATGTACGCATGTGAGTATAGTTAGTGGTTCTGATTTGTTTAGTGTGCGCACGTGTACAGCCCAACCCATGTGTGAAACGCTCCTCGTAAGCCTGTCAGGGAGTGAGCGTGAAATCCAATCGTGTTGTATTTATAATGGCAAGACGTCTCGAGGGCTAATGCCAGGGTCCCATATGGTCCCCCAGCCTGCAGCCCACTAATGGAGTGCCTCAATGAAATGGAGAAACGGGGAATAAGAAAAGCATCTTCATACGCTCGACTCTTCCCTTCAGTATACAGCGGCTTGATAGGAAATGGGTATACCGAGTTAATTATGCATTGCGCAACATGATCCAATCCATTTGCATCATTAGACATTATGTACACCTTCCTTCACCCAAAATGCCTTTGTGAGAACTGACCCCTGGGTGCATTAAGATGGCTGAGACAGCACAAGCCGAGAAACATGAGAGCCCACAGTGATGTGGAAAGTGCTCTGTGAGTGAGAGACTGTGATTGAAAACAGCTAAAGGAGAGACGAGGAGCATGGACACGGACACGCATGCACATACGCACCTAATTTAACCTGCAGGAGACGTGGCTGCGCGCAAGCCATCTTCCTCTTTCCTTCGCTTTCCTTAAGTTCGTAGCTGCACTATCTGGTGCATATCAGTTAACAGCATGTGATCCTTATCAGGAGAATAAATCTGTCAAAGAGACTGAGCCCTGAGGAGAGGAAGGGCAGGCTAGGACATGGTGCTCTTTAAATTCCTAAACTTTGCCATTTACTGTCCACAGTGCACCACTTGTGGATTTCGTCCACAAAAGCGTCCTTTTGTGGAAAACTTAAAGGTCAGTTCTACCAATGCAGAGGTGGTGGACAAAGGTGACTGAAATCACTGAGTGCTTTGGTATACCTGAGGCACCTGACAAAAGAAAGAAGCTTTCTCTGGATTTCTGTGTGGCTCACTTGGCTGTCAGGTAAGCCTGATATATGATGGGTGTCTGCTACACTGTTCCTGACATGTTAAAGTCCCCAAGGGGATGGCAAAAGAAAAGAAAAGAAAAAAAAGAAAAAAAGAAAACAGGCCTCCTGTCTGATAATTAGCTCAGCACCAAGGGGACAGCCTGACTTTGGACAAGAGCACAGATAGAAAGGCCTTGCACAAGGACACGCGGATATTCTTCATATTCTTTCATGCATGATTTGTTCTGTCTTTTCATTCCCAAACGCTCTTTGCCTCATCAGTCACCTCTCAGAACCTGTCCCTCGAGGTCAGACACGAGGCAGCTTTGACCGATTCTGAAACTGGAATTAAGGTACGCTTCCAGAGTGATAAATTCAACTCCACCCTTATCAGAGAGAGCAAGAGAACAACTCTGTCCTCATGCATTAGAATTCAAGCCCAGCCTTCTCACAGATGCACATTATCTATGACAGCTCTGAGAGAGGGTGGGTGAAAGAGGGTCACATCAAGGGGAAGAAAAAGAAAAAAGATCGGCCACGATATGCCGAAGACGTGTGCAAATAATGGAAATCTGCCGTGTGTCGCTCCACATGAAATTTCGTCCCTTCGCTCAGACCCAGACACGCCTGCCGATGTCCGGCTGAGTGACAGCCCAGTATTCTGAGGATGCCCTTGCTGGAGTAGTGTGTGCCGCCTGTTTCTGACAGGAGTGGAGGGGTGGAGGTTGGTGGAGGGATGGGAGAACCCTGGCTTCTGCCTCTCTCTTTAACTGCTTGGCAGTCTGCTCTTGATTAGAGTGAATCTCTGCTCAGCGTGGAGCTCCCGGGCCCTGTCAGGAGAGATGGCTCTTCGGTAATGGTGTCTGACAGGCTGAAGAGAGCCGCGCGGGGGTGACACATATGCTACTATCCAGGGGAAAGGCTCTCGCTGGAGTTAGCGCTACAGCAACCCCTCGGCGCTCCGTTCTCATTTCCAAGGCAAATAGCTTTCCCAAGGCTCCAGTCTGTAAGCCGCACGGGTCTGGGTAATGTCCGAAAGAAAAATATAATCCTCTCACACATCCGAAGTAGGGATGAATAACAGGTGACTCCGCTACACCGGATTCTCATTCAGCTCACACAGAAACTAGTCCACTTTCTAATCTGCAAGAACTGCCTCCCTGATTTTAATTGCTGCATTTGTAATGCATCGGTGGTAGTTAACCTTTCCTGGACTATGCAGTGATATCCTGCAGGGACCTCTCGGCACAATTGTGGCCGTTCATCTTAAGCTGCAGCTATTAGGAGGGGCGTTGAGGGGTGAAAAAATATACCAGGGGAAAAGTGAGAGTCCCAGCAAAACATGCTGATAAAGGAAAAGTAGTAGGCCGAGAAAGACAGGTGGATATGCTGAAGCGGAGGTAGGTAAAGCCCAGGCTTCTCAAAAGTGTAGGGATCTTAAAAAGACACAGCAGCACCTTCACAACTACTGCTGGATTTTGCAGATATCAATGCAAAAGTTTATTATACAAAGAGAAGCTGCTTACATGGCTACCGCTTTCAAGCCAGTAATAGGACAGTCCCCAGGTACCCATTCAGATGTTATGGCACCAGGGAATAGAGAGCTGGCTTTAAACCTGCTGGCATGCTCTGAGAGGTCATATTGCTGATGATAAAGGAATCACAAATGCATGCAAATATATGTAATGAGGGCTCCAGATGATGTATGTGATCATGGCGTAGTTCTCGGGCCTAGTGAGAGCGTCTCTACTGTATGCCAAACTCTTCCGTACAGAAGCTCGTTAAGATGGTTGTCTCTGCTTTTGGGTTAGATCTCAGTTCCTGTTACGATAATGAAACCACATCCGTCGTAAACAGGAAGGTCTGCAGTATGTCATCCAGCACAGCAGCAAGACTAGTCATATATCAAGCAGACATACAGGGAAAAAGAGTATGAATGGCAGTCAAGCAAACAGAGAGGGTGCGAGGGTGCAAAAATTGATCAGTCCTGTTAGACAGAGGGCAAGAAAGAGCACACGACACAAAAGAGAAGTGACAGACGTGCAGTCTTAGATCAAGGTACAAAGAGGCAGAACCGAGTCCAGACAATGCACTACAGACACACTGCAACAGGGAAGCGAGTGCAAAATTAAAGCACGGCAGATAAATGATTGAGTATGTTAAAAGCCGAGATGAGAGCCACGACAAAGTGAATCATCATGAATGGGGCACGATTATACAGGCAGCAACCCAGCAGGCAGTAACTAGGTGTGACAAAATGCCTCATGGCCACACATGATAAATAAGACCTGACGTCCCAAAAACCAGGACAAAATTTGGATACTCTTGCAACTCTTTCAGTATCGGAAACTTCTAAATGCACAAACTTACTTGCCATGATGCAACACAACATGATCAATACACTCTTACAACTGCAGCACAAAATCCCACTTCCCTGTCAGCCTCTTTCCTTTTATCTCCCCATATCCAATTATGGGCCAACGTGTAGGCTAAGCTCATACGGTATATTTAAAGGACTTGCATAAAATTATGGCTTTTAATATGCATGAATGTGAGTGCATATATAGTTGCTTGATTAACTCGTTTAGCATAAGAATATGCCCCAATTAAAATATGCTGTAGGAAGAATCCTTAAAAATATATAGCCTACACTCTCAGAGCAAATCTGTGTCATTTTGCTTGATTAATAATGATTAAAGGGTGTTTTGCTATGCTAGTTTTGGAATGATTTCCTGCCTCCTGTTTGTGACTGTCTCTTTGAGTGACTACCCTTATAATTATGACGTCCTAAATCAGTTCCAATGTTACTTACTGGTCTCTACTGGTAATGACCTGAATTCTTATCCACAAACATGGGTTATTAGTCTAGTTTTATTTGGTCTCTCTACATTGGTTTTATGTCCATATGAATTCCTTATATCCATATTTCCCTTTTTAGGCCTGCCTTGCACAACGTACACAAAAACAATATATACTATTAAAACCATTAATACCATTTTAACAACAATAAAAAACATTTTAATTACATTAAAACCACCTGCCTAATATTGGGTTGGTACCCCTTGGACTCCACAAGACCTCTGAAGGTGTGCTGTGGTATCTGGAACCAAGACGTCAGCAGCAGATCCTTTAAATCCTGTAAGTTGGGGCCTCCATGGATCGGACTTTTTTTGCCCAGCACATCCCACAGATGCTGAATTGGACTGACATCTGGGGAATCTGGAGTCAACACCTTGAACTCTTTGCCATAATCTTCAAACTATTCCTGATCAGGTTTTGCAGTGTGGCAGGGCGCATTATCCTGCTGAAAGAGGCCACTGCCATTAGGGAATACTGTCGCCATGAAGGGGTGTAATTGGTCTGCAGCAATATTTAGGTAAGTGTTATGTGTCAAAATAACATCGACATGAATGCCAGGACCCATCAGACTGCCTCCACCGGTCTTGCCTTCTTCTCATGAAGGAGTGAAAGCTCCCCGTGAAGGAGCTTTCAGCAGTGGACAGGGGTCAGCGTGGGCGCTCTGACCGGTCTGCAGCTACGCAGCCCCATACACAGCAAGCTGCGATGAACTGTGTGTCCTGACACCTTTCCATCACTGCCAGCATTTTTCAGCAATCTGTGCTACTGTAGCTCTTCTGAGGGATCGAAGCAGACGGGCTTAGCCTTCGCTCCGCACATGCATCATTGAGCCTTGGGCACCCATGATCCTCTCGCTGGTTCACCGGTTGTCCTTCATTGGACCACCTTTGGTAGGTACTAACCACTGCATACTGAGAACACCCCACAAGACCTGCCGTTTTAGAGATGCCCTGACCCAGTCATCTAGCCATCACAATCTGGCCCTTGTCAAAGTCACTCAGATCCTTACGCATGCCCATTTTTCCTGCTTTCAACCCATCAGTTTTGAGAACCGACTGTTCACTTGCTGCCTAATATATCCCACCCCTTGACAGGTGCCATACATTGTTCTATTAGTTACAATAACACGTCACCTGTCAGTGGTTTTAATGTTATGGCTTTATAATTGCACTATATAATTACAATTATAATTATAATTTATAATAAATGGTGTCACCCAGATGAGGATGGCTTCCATTTTGAGTCTGGTTCCTCCAAAGGTTTCTTCCTCATGTCGTCTCAGGGAGTTCTTCCTTGCCACTGTCACCTCTGGCTTGCTCATTATAGATACATTTATACATTTCACACCTAAAATTTCTGTAAAGCTGCTTTGTGACAATGTCCATTGTTAACAGTGTTATATAAATAAAACTGAATTGAATTGAATTGAATTGAATTGTATCGGGCCTGGGAGTGGTCCAGAGAACTGAACCCTAGTCCTCTTGAAAACAGTGATCTGAGGCTCACTTCAACCAAACCATGGTGCTGTCCGTATCAGATGTGGCAGTTATCTGCTCTCAGTCGCGTAACATGATTGGTTCTTGCAAGGTTAGTTCCTGTTTCAAGTTTTGTTATGGCATTGAGAGAGCTGTTATTGTCAGCCGAAGAGACTGAACGCCTTACTGATATATTAAAACAAGCACTTTTAGGACTGGATCACTGTAATTAGCTCACCTTTGGTGTGTGAGTGCTTACACTGAAAACACTGTGGAAGACTCATGTCTCATGCTGGTGGTAAAAACCTGATATGAGAATGGCTCATTGTTTGCAGGTATTCCTGCACGATGAGATACCCTGCATCCAAAAAGCGCTGTTCTTCCCCGCATGAGCATCGATACCAAAGGAAAATAATAAAAAAGAAATTCAGGAGGAACCTAGTGTCTACCATTTTGCAATCCTGTGAGCACAAAATTGAAATGTGGAATTTAGCAGTTGATCCACGGTGCAGATTGTGAAAGCGAACCTGCGATTATGAGCCCTGCCCCAAAACAAGCCCCAGGATCAGTTCTGGGTGCTAAGGCATGAAGCCTAAGCGTAAAAACTCTCTATATATTGCCGTGCTCACTGGGTATTGATTTTGCTTTGCTAAGATTGCTTGATTGTGCTATGCTAAAATCGAAATATATTTCCACTATTCCATTGTATATATATAATTTAGATAGATTTTAAGCTTTACCTAGTTTTTTCCGAGAAATGTGCACCACATACAGTACCCTTTATGTGATCTCTAACAGAGTGCTGCACAATACAAGCCAAAAAGGAGGCCATTACACAGACACTAGGAGCCATAAAAGAGCGAGCTGCATGCAAGCGTGACACTAGGAGCGATGCGGCAGGCGCCTGAAAGGCCTGGGTGTGAGGTGAATAAACTTCGCTGAACGGACATGAGGAGCTGAATGACCTCTATTCATCCCCAGAGATCAAACCCACTTCCCCTCTTCCCAGCAAGCTGAAGCTTTCACTACCTCCCCTGTTTTCGCTAGCCCTCTTCCCTTCAGGCTCCGATTCTGACACAGCCCTTAAGAGGATCCTCCTTTGATGAATTACTCCACTTAATGGAATAAAGACATGGGCTATGATTTGGTTTAAGCCCTCTGACGTCAAGCTTTTCTCAGCTGCAGTATGTGAACCCGGCAGCCCAGGATAACCGCGAAGGCTGCATTCGGCCCCTCAGGAGGTAACAGGCTCTGAAATAAAAACAATGTGACCCAGTGTTGCCTAAAAACATGACGGCCTATGTCCTGCAGCAAGAGACCTATTTTGTCTGCCTTAAAAGAGACAGATAGAGATAGATAGAGTTACTTTATTTATCTCTACCAGGGAGACTAATGATGCCTTGTGAGCTGGGATAAAAATAACTGAGTCATTTAGTGTCCGTCTGCTCAGTGCTTTGGACGAGCTGTAATCCATTTTCATTTAAACTAAACTCAAATAGATTATTAAGGACATCTCTCATGCTCTTTCTCTCTGTCTCTTCCCCCTTTATTTTTTCCCCCTCTCACTTTCCCTCCTTTTACATTCCACACTCGAGTGTAAGCCAAGGCTAAGCTGGATAGGAGTGGTGACGCCCTTCCTTCGACGACAGAACAACCCGTTGAAGTCGGCTGGACGTAAAAAAAAAACAGCACCACGTGAATTTACAATTAGCGTGCCGCACTTACAATTAGCGTGACATCGAATGCGATAGTGATAATTCAATCTGCCAGTATTCGCTGCGAAAAAGGAGGCTGCACGATCCCAGCCAAAGTAATGGAATTAAACCAGAGCCTGTGAAAGCGCCGTGTTTCCAAAATGCAAAGTATGAATGCGAGAACCACGTCACGCACGGAGAAAAGGCGAAAATAAGACCGCCGCTCGATACTCAGACACAGGAAACACCCCAAGCGCCGTAATTGACCCAAATATCAGTCAGAGTCATTTGACTGCACTGATCTGATTTACATTGTCTGCAGGAGGAGGCGATAGCGCTTCTTCCTCTTTATACCAGTTTTCAGTCAGCAAAGAAGTAAACACTTTCAGGTGAGCCTGGTGCTTAGAATGCTGTAAACAGCCTGTGTTTGAGGGTGATCCCAGGGCGGAAAAAATAACAGTTTTCTGATTGCTTGCAGATGGTTCAGTCTGTTCATTTTACTGGGTGCCAAAAAAAAAAAGAAAAGAAGAAAAAAAGAAGAGCACACACTCACCTTGAAGTCGCAGATGCAGGTTATTATGTCCCCGATTCTGAGGCACTCGCCATCGAACTTACAAGTGTTGGTGTCACACAAGAAGAGATCTGTGTCCCGATCATCATCACCTGCAGAACACACACACACACACACACACACACACACACACACACACACACACACATATTTAGGTACACACCTCTATAACAAGAGAACATGAATAATTAATGTTTATTTAAGCATCGTCTGTCTACTAGTCAGAAAAACAAAACCTATATCACGGTATAGTTCAAATCATCAGGGTGTAGATCACGGTATAATATCATCCCTTTCATTCCAAAACCGTTGACTGATCCGTTCCCTGCTGAACACTTTACCAAACCCAAACAGCCCTTCACCTTTATATCGTCCTTTAAATCAGACGTCTTGCTGAATATGCATAAAAACGTAAAAAGACAGACTAAATGAAATGTAAGGTTGCTGTGTGGCAGGAGCACCATTAAGCGCACGCTGCGTCGTCATTTGTGCTTATAAAACAATGAACCAAGCGGGTTTTATTCTCATAAGCAAAATAAATAGCACATTTTCCGTTGTTTGTGATAGGCGCTAACACCTCCTCCGCACATGCTCCGCACAATCTGCTCCGGGAAAGACCAAGCGCGCGAGCTCACCGTAAGCGGCGAGCACAGCGTGCGCTCCCCCTGGTTTTGGATCGACGCGAGCATAGTTTGCTAATCGCACGGTTTAGAATAATACATTTATATTTATACGTTTCCAGCTGTTTTGTGGACGTAAACATCCGTATGTTCTAATGTTGTAATGACTCACGCTGAGCGTCGTTAAAAGTGATTATTATCGTTAATGAGGAGCCCACGTAGCCATACAGCGTAGACTAAACATTCATTAGTGTTTCCCATCCACACCAATACACCAATACACCAATACACCAAGACACCAAGACACCAATACACCAAGACACCAAGACACCAATACACCAAGACACCAAGACACCAAGACACCAATACACCAAGACACCAAGACACCAATACACCAATACACCAATACACTGACACCAATACACCAAGACACCAATACACCAATACACCAAGACACCAATACGCCAATACACCAAGACACCAAGACGCCAATACGCCAATACGCCAATACGCCAAGACACCAATACACCAAGACGCCAAGACGCCAATACGCCAATACGCCAATACGCCAAGACACCAATACACCAAGACACCAAGACACCAATACACCAATACACCAATACACCAATACACCACGACACCAATACACCAATACACCAATACGCCAATACACCAAGACACCAAGACACCAATACACCAAGACACCAATACACCAAGACACCAATACACCAAGACACCAATACACCAATACACCAAGACACCAAGACACCAATACGCCAATACGCCAAGACACCAATACACCAATACACCAAGACACCAAGACACCAATACACCGAGACACCAATACAGATATTCCTGTCTGTATAACACCATGTGACATGAATTTGATTACACATGGACCAGGAGCACTTTGCGATTAATCGACTGAAAAGCCTGAAAAAGGGTGAAAAGTGTGGAACGTCCTTGTTATAATCTCTCCCTCTGGAGCACATGTTCCCAACGTGGTCCTGAAGTACTGCACTTTAATGCGTTTTTCCCGCTCTAACACACTCACATCAACTCAGGAAGGCCTGGTAATCAGCTCATTAGTTGAATTAGGTGTGTTAGAGAGAGCAGGGAAAACACTAAGATGTGCAGGACGGTGAGAAGAGGGTGGGGTAGGGGGGGGTGCTCTGTGATGAGGGTTAAGAGCCTGTGTGCTTGATTGCGGAAATACGTTGTTTTCTCAACAACAACAACAAAAAAACTTCCATAGTGGTATAGCGGTATGGACAAAATAAAAAAAAATTCAATTAATTCAATTCAGTTTATTTGTATAGCGCTTTTTACTATGCACATTGTTACAAAGCAGCTTCAAGCAAATCCGGGTATACTTTTTAAATCTATAAATTTATCCTTAATTATTTCAGCACTGATTGATTTTATCAGCCTCGACAAAACACTAAAAGCTCTTCAGAATGTGCTTTCTTGCCATGACTACTCTTGGTTGGAGGGACATTCCTTTTACAGAGCGAGACAAGCCTCGCGCTGGGCATTGTAGCGGCACGTGGGTACACTGTGATCTACTTCTTGGAGCAGCGGCCTGAATTCCCTCTTCAGCTCAATACATATGCTGCGCTGTGTCCGTGTGAGGTTCGTATTTTGCTGAGCTGCCTGACAGAATCATCACAATTTGGAGACTATGCAGCGCTTTGAGCCTGGCGTGAGTTTTGTAACACTGTCAATGAATCAGTTTCCTTTATGGCCCAAATGAAACAGAACAATACGCAGTAACGCGGCCTGTGAAATGTACTGTGAGCCACACAGCGCAGGATGCTGGCTGACGCCTTTCCTGATTGCAAGAAGAAGAAAAAACACACAACTTGTATCATTTGCAGCCTCTTATGTGTGACATTTAGGTGTGATATTGCACCGCATATAATCCTTCATTATAGACCTCATATTCCGCTCATATATTCCAATCCAAACGTATATAGATCAGTGTAAAGGCTTCGTGCTGTGACAAGGAATTGTTTTTCCTCCTTGGGATATTTGATATCAAAGCACATTAGCTTATGGCAGGGATTATATAATTTTTTACTCGGCATTCCCCGGAATAGGAATACTGCTTGACACAAGACGAGCTCCGGTGGAGCTGATAATACTTCAGACTCCCTGCTTCGAGGGCTGCTCCTAAAGTGGCCTTACGTAACCTGCACGGCTCATTTACATGCCAGTTAAAGCAATTATCCACAGACCTCGGAAACCGCCAGGGGGTCGGGGGGGGGGCTAGATGCGCCTCGGAGAGCCAGGAGGGGAAGTGCTGTAGCTGGACTGCATGAATGAGGCATGGTGTGGGCAAAGGGGCCAGGCACGGGACGATGGCATGTGACGTTCTCTTCAATCTGCATAACCATATATCGCTTACATTTTTAACCGATCGAATAAAATCATAAATCAGACGAAAAGTCTCATCTTTTACTGGTAATGGGTCATATAATGTTTTAATGCTTCCGTTCTGATTCGTTTATTAAATTGTTTTAAGATTATTTATCGATCCACATCGATGTACATCGATGTAAAAGCAACACTCAACCCTGGACTCATTAAACGGAGACGTCTGCCTTGACGTGACTCTGCATGACCTAATTACTGCGAAACTGGTTCACAATTAATAAGATTTTAACTCTTTCTCGAAATTAGGCACGGCTCATGTGTTAGGTATTAACATTTAGGAGCAGAAGAGGAATTTGGCAGGAGTATTAGGCTGAATAGTGATAAAAGAGATTATGGTGGATCGTGAATAATTAATGCTAAATAAAGTATCGTCTGTCTAGTAGTAAGGAAAAAAAAAATCTCTCATCTTACGGTTGTGTCCGTGGTGCCTTGTAAGCCACAATTTACAAGTCGGAATGATGTCTTTCCCACCTCGTACAGGCCTGACTGGCTTTTGCTTCTGTTCTACTGTAACGAGCTTCAAACATTCATGCGGCGTTCTGGACACAGCTACAACAGCTGATAACGGCAAGTATCGTTAGCGACAAGCTAGCCGGGATAACAGCAGTTCCGTCTCGTGCTGTGAAACGTCAACGAATTACGCTGTAGTTATCCATGGAGCCACGTGTGATATGAGTATCATGGTGACGATGATGGGAATAAAATCTATGATGTTTAATTAATAAAAATTGTAATTGTTGGCAAACTGCTTTGGTATAAGAGGAATAAAACACTCCAGGACATGGTGTTATAGGATAATAATCAACTTTGGGATGGCTTCACTTTGGGCCTCATCACACCACCCTGCTGTGATTATTTTCCTATAACGGCATGCCACGTCGTGTTTCATTCCTTATATATGTTCACAAATGTAAACGTCAGTCACAAGCCATCAAGGACCTAATACAGGGTGTCTGAAAATGAGCTTTCTATATGATGTGCAAAATAATGAGCTTTCTATAGGATGTGCTGAACATCCAGGCGATAATCCTGATGCTGCCATGTACGCTGCAACGTATCCGCATCAGCGCTTTCAACCACAGCTGTGACTCCTGCCTTCTGAGTGTTTGTGATCTTGGAAGAAATCACGGCGCTTTTCTATCCATAACTGGAAGAACTGCAAGCAGGTATCATCTTCCAGCATGATGGTGCACCGCCATATTGGGCCATGAGTCTCTGAATCAGACATTCCCAAACAGGTGCCATTCTTCTGGCTGCCTAGATCGCCTGCCATCACCTCCCCCCCATCACCTTCCCCCCATCACCCTCCCTCCCGCCTGCGATGTCTTTCTGTGCACAAACACTCAGGTGACAGACGCTGATGATGATCTGAAGGCAGGAATCGCAGCAATGACGTTACAGCGTACACGGCAGCGTCAGGATCATCGCCTGGATTAGCGCAGGACTAACGCTGCTTCGACTGAATGTTTGTAACTTCATCACTTTCAGAAAGAAAAACAAAAGTAATTGGGTTGTGTGTGTCTAAAATTCCTCGTGTTCGTAAAATTTTTCGTTTAGCATCAACTCTGTAAAGATCATTTTCAGCCAGTCTGTAGATTCATCACTGCATCGTAAATTAGACAAATACTTCATTAGCGTTGTTTAGCATGGAACGGTTTAGCCCGTTTATTACAGATCATTCTGACCACTAAACTATAAATAGATACGCTGCCAAAGCAATTAAACTGTTTCAGGAAAGAACAAAAAATATTACAGGACAATCATTTTAAAAACAAAAGATGCTGTTATTCCATTGTTAGCTTATTAGCATAGATCTTTCTAGCCGAATGCAGTTTTTTCTTCGTTTCAAAACCTCGCAATCTCGTGATCGAGGCAGCAGTTTGGTTAATGATGTTTATTAAATATTAAAAAATGTTCTCGCCTCAGAATGACGGATCATTTTTTCCCCCGTTAGCTTAGCGTTACTGAACACTAGACACTCTACAGTCTACAGCAGGCGTGACACTGTGACACTGCTGTGAGATGCGAATGCTCGCCATTGGACGATTTTTTTTATACTGTGATCAATGTGATCCACTACGTACAGTATTTATTGCGTTTTACACGCTGACTGAGAGACGAAATATTTCCGGACCTCATATTTTAGTATCTTGGACCTAAATCATTTATTGTTCCACGTTAATGAAACTCTGAATATGACAGAAACTGTTTGATTTCAGCTGTCGCATTTTAAATATACGCTTGTAAGCTGACGTGTTCGAGATGTGTAGTATTTTGTCATATATTGTGGTCTGAAAGTCTGAGCCCACTAAAGAAAACGCTTCTGTTTTTCAAGCTCTACAAATTTAATACCAAATGCTTCATTACAGACGATATTATCAGTAATACCTTCAGTGAATTTGAACAATTCTTAGTATTTGGTACGTCCCGTTTTTGCTTTAATGAACACATCTGGCCTAGAAATCGGACCTAACGTGCTCAATATCACACATCTGCTTACATTTAGTTAGGGATTTAGAAATAGTGCGCAATCTTGAATACTAAATATTCATGAAATTGAACAATTACTGTCTTTGTTTTAAATATTTCAAAATTCTAAAAGCTGTTTGTTTCCAATTTTAGATGAAAAAAATAATTTACTTTAACTTTGACTTCTGTAAAATTTCTCTTTTATTATAAAATCCCTGGATTACTCAGAGCCTTCCTTTACGCAGAACGTATTTATAAAGTTATATACGATAAAACATATATAATAATATATATTATACACACACAGTATATGATCAGAGACACTACCAGTCAAAGGTTTGATTGTTTTCTAGTATTTTAGATCATAATTCAATATTTTTTTCAAATTCTTAACAGTATTCCTGATAAAGCTTTGCACACTCTTGACTTCTTCTCAGCTGGTCTCTTGAGGAGCTTCACCCAGGAGGCATTTCTTAACGTGATCTTAACTCTGATTCAGAAATAATTCTATACACTGGGATTAAATTCACTATTTACGTCTGTGAAAAGCTACTCATCGAGCTTTCTTTGAGACAATGCATTCTCGTGTGTCCTACCGTGTAGTGAATATAATAATAATAATAATAATAATAATAAAATCTAAACCACTCTCTATACAGCACCAGTCAGATTAAATGCCTGAGTGGACCTGACAGTTTTTTTATCTAAAGGTTATGTATGGGATTTATTTATTTTTTTTGTGATGCATCTGTAACGGCGAGTCCTCGGCACGCGGGAGCTGTTGGAACGAAACGTCTCAGGTGGCTTCCTCAGGAAACTGGTAGCGTGAAACACCGAGAATCTGCCAAGCTATGCAGCTTATTTCCTCACAGCTACTTCAATCACACCAAACGACACATTTCTGACCACCACATAATCTCAAAAGTCTTAAAGTTCACCTTTATCCTGATATGCAGAGACGGCGATTATAATACAGAGACGTGGAGACATCTCAGTAGCTTTACCTGGCAACACGTGAGAAGTAAATGCTGAGCATTTCCGTTCAGAATAAAGTCAGATCTAAAAATTCATCCTCGAAATGACAAAAATGAATTTACTTTAGTAGGAATAATCCCAGTTTGAGGCACAGCCGTCATCACCGCGGGTTCGTATTAAAAGATTAAACGTTCAGAATGGCATCAATGTGTATTATTTTGAATTCACGCTATTGTGCGTAACTCATTCGCAGGATTTACTCCTCACACCCAGACAGTTTTATTATTACACCATGTCAGCCAATTAACCATTTGTCTTTTCAGCGTTAGTCATAATCGAGTCTATAAGTAATGACCGCGACAATGTTTAGATTTCATGTTTACTGAGAAACTGATATTCCATATTATTAAATATCACAAAGAATGCTGAAATTAGTGTATCTGTGTACGATCGACTGACCAGTTACAGCCTCTACACCGTAATAAAGGAGTATTGACAACACCAGAAGGAAAATCTTTGCTGAAATATACATATACATGCATCCAGAAACACACAATTATATCAAGAATGGTTTAATAATGTACTTTAAAGGCTTAAATACTGTCTCACCAAACCACAGAGCAGTAAAAAGCACTTTGCTTTTGCTATCTAGAGGGAAAAATCGCCAAGATTCGCCGGTTGCCGTATTGAAAATATGACTCATCATCCTCGGCACACAAGACATCTCTGTAATAAACCCTATTGACGGCAAGGAGGGATTTCATTATTGCACAAAAGCTATCGGACAAAGGCTGCGGACTCTCAAAGTCTCACCTCATTACCCAGGAATCACATAAGGACAAGCTGTCCACGGCAAGAAGATTTACATGGCAGGAGTCAGCGGGAGAAACTGAGAGCGTGTCAGTGCAGAGTAGATCGCGGAAAGCCATCACGGCACTGACTCTAGCTAATCGAACCCTCAGGATGGAGCTGGAATGCTCAGCAATCCGACCTGACACATGTCAACAACCTGCAGAGCTTTCCAGGATTAATTGGCTAAAACGGGTCTGACTCTGAGACTCATGCACAGGTGTGTAATGGCAATATGACCATGATCTTTTTTTCATTCATTCATTCAAGCATGACGTTTAGCTTAAAATATTAAAAATGTGTCTTATTTTCATCGTAGCTTAGCATATTAGCTTTTTATTTACGCTTATTATTTTAATCTAGCCATGGGGGTCACAGTCCAGTGACTTCTGTGCTGGTCCCAAGCCCGGATAAATAGAGAGGGTCGCATCAGGACGGGCATCCGGCGTAAAACATTGCCAAATATAATCATGCGAATCGTCAGTACTCTGAACAAGGGGAAGGTGTAGGAGACAGTGGTGAGAGGGCGGCCATGCTGTATGGTTTAGAGACAGTGGCACTGAGGAAGAGGCAGGAGTCAGAGCTAGAGGTAGCAGAGC
>CM074949.1:2268163-2278163 GCA_037577455.1 Pangasius macronema
TCTTTCTTTCTTTCAAGTTCCTATCAAAGATGTAACCCCTGTTCAACACTCCATAGTATTTTAATTATAATTATTATCT
Source organism: Pangasius macronema (assembly GCA_037577455.1). NCBI lineage: Eukaryota > Metazoa > Chordata > Actinopteri > Siluriformes > Pangasiidae > Pangasius > Pangasius macronema. The sequence continues at coordinate 2,268,243 of CM074949.1, forward strand.
TGTATTTAAGATCTCTACTTATGACATGGTGTGTGTTCAAGTGGGTTTGTTCAGGGGGAGAATACGGACATCGTGAGAGAGAACCTGACGAGAAGTTTATTTTAACATGAAAAATTGCCGTTACTCTTCTGTATCGACGCAAACCCCTCATCTCGGAAAGTCTGGGAAAGTCCTAGAAAAATACGAGTTGTAATTTTGACATTGTGGTGGCGTTCAAGTGAGCTCATCGGTGGCCATCTTTATTACCCATCATGCACTATGAGGATTAGTTTACAAAAGTAGATCTGTAGAAATGTTAGAAATCAGGTATCTGTTCTGTTCAAGCTGATGCTGATGTAGACTTTTTTGGGATTCTCCCGAACACCTCGTGATGTGTGTAGAGAGAATCGAAGTGAACGAGGGAGACGCGGCCATCACCGAAGCTCACAGAATACTAAATTCTGCGGTGTGTGTGTGCAAGATTACCACAAGAATTTCACCAGGAAAGGAGCAGAAAAACTATTTCCTTCAAACTTCTGCTGAGAGTTGATGAATTTTGCCAGTTTTCGTTTATGTGAAACACGTATTTCTGTAGCACCCATGTACGTGTTACGGGTGATTTTTGTATGAAGATGTTTGTGTGTTTGTGAGAAAGCTGACGTGGATGTGTGTGTGTGTGTGTGTGTGTGTGTGTGTGTGAGAGAGAGAGAGAGAGAGAGAGAGAGAGAGAGAGAGAGAGAGAGAGAGAGAGCGGCCTAAGGCCAGCACTTGCATTAGGCTCTGTCGTTAATGGGATAACAAGACACAATGACAAATCCCAGCAGTGGGCAATAAGGTGCTGATGGGCGTGTTTAATATCGCAAAGCCTGTAAGCAGGTGTGTACACGCCACTGGTGCAGAGTGTATGTGTTTGTGTGTGTGTGTGTGTGTGTGTGTGTGAGAGAGAGTTAATGGGTGTGTTTAATATCTCTTGTAACCAGGTTTGGACATTTTGGACATCACCACTGGGGCCCTATAAGCCTGTGTGTGTGTGTGTGTGTGTGTGTGTGTGTGTGTGTGTGTGTGTGTGTTATTGGCCATGTTTAATATCCTCTATAACCAGATTTGGACATCACCAGTGGGGCTGCCCATATCGGCAAGGCGACGGCCCCATTTGAAGAATCTAATATGGCGGCCACATCCTCTCTCACTCTCTCCCTCTTTCTCTCTCTCTCTCTCTCTCTCTCTCTCTCTCTCTCTCTCTCTTGCACCCTCAGAGAATAACTATTCTTGCCAACCCACTGCCAATCAATTACCCACCAGTTCTGCTGCCCTGTGATCAGTCACCTCGACAACCGACCCGGGCAGCTGCTCAACATCCCATAATTCACCCTGAACGAGCTCCTGCCCCGGTGGTGCTGTTTAATTGGCCAACCTGAGGAATGAAGACACGAAAGAAACAGAAAGAGAGAGAAAATGCGAGTGTGTGTGTGTGTGTGGGGTTGGGGGAGGTGTTAGGTGGTGGTGGTGGTGGGGGTTTGTGAGATGGGGCAGAGATGGAGGGATGATGGGACGAGTGATGTCGTTGACCTATCAGGATTGAGCTGTTGCCCTTTTCCCAGGCACGCGGCGTTCCCTGTGCTTTCCCTCACGCCCATCAGAGCTGCCGGATTCAGGAAAATTCATGGCTCGACCCCTCAACCTGGAAGCAGATTAAGCGCCGGGCCTTTTCCCCCATGCGAGAGACGGCAGGCAGTCGCCGTGGGAGACGGGGCCGTAACCGCGGAAGACGGGGCGTTTATGATGATGTGATTGAAAGGGCATGGAGGCGGCAGGAGATTTATCACCCTGTTCAAACACGAGCAGAAAAGAGCACTAACATTTTACACCTGAGGGCACAGATAGAACACACACCAACATGAGTGTGTAAATGTAGTGTATAATGTAGGCTCAAGGAAGGGAGGTGTGGCCTCTTTGCCTGTCAATCACAGGGAAGGAGGCGTGGCCTCTGTAGCTGTAAGTCCTAGTGAAGGAGGATGGAGGTGTGGCCTCTGTCAATCACAATGAAGTAGGAGTGTCCTCTATAGTGGTCAGTCCTTGTAAAGGAGAAAGGAGGCGTGGCCTCGGTAGCTGTCAGTCACAGTGAAGGAGGCGTGGCCATGTACGTAAAATTCAGTGTTATTGTTAAAAGAAAAAATGACGGATAACTGAAGTTTGGAAGCAGGGAGAAGAAAGGAGGAGTGTTGTAATGCTTAGAGCGTGATGAAGAGCTGATCGGAGATGATGATGATGATGATGATAAACAGGAAGTTGGATGAGGAAGATGGAGTGAAAGCAGGAGAAAAAACAGAGTGGAGTTGGGGGGATGAGTGTATCTGTACTGTATGTGGGTGTAATTTGGTGCAAGAACGCCTTAAGGATTGCGTATAACTCTGTGTGTGTGTGTGTGTGTGTGTGCGTGTGTGTGTGTGAGTGAGAAAGAGAGATACAGTAAATTAATTTACATTCCAAGGTTTTCTTCACAGCAACCATTTCTTCCTGCTATTTCACAATGATCAAAGACACGTATTCTGTCTGATGTCCCACGCTGCTGCTGTGTGTGTGTGTGTGTGTGTGTGTGTGTGTGTGTGTGACTCTTGTTATTGAGATCTGATTACAGCATGTTGTTTAGAGTGGAACATGTGTGTGTATTTATAGCTATAACTCCAAATTTAAGCATTAAAATGTTTTAGGCAGCTGCTACTGCTGTGTGTGTGTGTGTGTGTGTGTGTGTGTGTGTTTGTGTGTGTGTGTGTGTGTGTGTGTGTGAAACGAGACAGATTTGATTTGACTGAATAAGAATAAAGTGCTGTTTTCCCAGTTGTCCTAGTGTTATGGAGCTATAGAGGTGAATGACTGAGTGAGTGACTGTGTGTGTGTGTGTGTGTGTGTGTGTGTGTGTGTGTGTGTGTGTGTGTGTGTGGTAAGTATATTAGGTTTTTATTAAACCTTCGCCTCAGTTCCTTCATTCACTGTCACTGTCACTCAGATTCCTGCGGCTAAAGAGAGTATTATAACCCATCCATCTCTCTCTCTCTCTCCCTCTCTCCATCTCTCTCTCTCACCCTCTCTCCCTCTCACCCTCTCTCCCTCTCTCCATCTCTCTCTCTCTCTCTCTCTCTCTCTCTCTCTCTCCATCTCTCTCTCTCTCTCTGTTGCCAAGGTGTCGCATGAAGGGAGATGAATTAAACAAAATGATCGTTACCACCTAAATCTAATTGCTCATTTGCAAACATAAGTATGTGAATTTGTGTGTGCGTGTGTGTGTGTGTGTGTGTGTGTGTGTGTGTGTGTGTGTGTGTGTGTACCTGCTTGCTTTCATTGGATTGGATGCTAAAGTCACACAGCCCCAAAGGCATCACACAATCAGCACAACGATCTTAATAACTTATTCAGTCATGCGTCACAAAGACACACACACAAATCTGTGTGTACATGAAAGCAACACACACACACACACACACACACACACACACACACACGTCAAAACCAAACACGATTCACCCTATAGCTAATAAATAATATTTCAGGTGGGTGGGGCAGATACTGAGAGTCTGTGAGCCCATGTTCAGTTGGTTGAATTCTGCATTCTGATTGGTCAGAAGGTGTTGAGGCTCTATCAGTAGTGCAGCTACAAGTCTCAGGTTTATATTAATGCGCTCGTCCAAATACGTTATCGTGTCTACAGTAACAGCTCCTTCACAGGCAGACGCTCACAGGCTGGTGAAGTTTTCTGAAGCTAAGGAGACGTTTAATTAACATTTATGGAATGAGTCTCCATCAGTGTTCTTCATCAAACCACCCCAGTGCTGATTATTTTCCTGAGTTTTTCGACGCCACGTTTGTGTCATTAAACCTGTAAAGGTGCTACAGAGTCATCGGCCGCAAACAGCGAAAGCAACTGTGCAAAGATTGTGTGTGTCACTTTCACTTGTTCCCCAGGGCTCAGTAATATATATAACATCTACACACCACCATCCGTTTATAGCCTCGGCCCAGAAAGCACGTCCCGAAGCCGAGCGATGGGAACGCCGAGCATCCGCGAGAAGCTCAGAGAGAAAAAAAAACAGAAGAAAAAGGAAGGCACAGGAAGGGAAAAACAAACAGTTTAAAATGAAAAAGTAAATGCAGTAATATATGGGTTGCCATATTGAACGGATAAGGCTTTCATTTAGTGGCGAAATCCCTTCCTTCTGAACGCAGATCCCCGGAAATGATTCCCAGAAGATTCCCAGAGTCGCACACAACCGACGTCTGGAGATGAGACGAGACATCTCACGCCATCACAGAGAGAGAGAGAGAGAGAGAGAGAGAGAGGGAGAGAGAGAATGTTTGATTAGAGTAAGGACGACAGGAAACCAGGGGAAAAAACAGGAATCAAGTCTGAAATTTCAGACAGGACGTCAGATCGGATCTGCTGCTGGAGCTAATGCTTTTTATGAGTTTTTATAAAATTCTTCAATTCTTTAAAATCTGCTTCAGACTGAGACATGCGTACATGCTAGCTGGTTAGCATCTGGTTAAGTACTATAGCTAAGAGAAGACACACACACACACACACACACACCAGATGCAGTGGGTAGACATGAAGTTGAAGAAAGCTGGAGTATTCCTTTAAACACTGCTTATTTTATTAAACACCATGTATTTTATTAGTTGTTTTACTGTGTGTGTGTGTGTGTGTGTGTGTGTGTGTGTGTGTGTGTGTGTGTGTGTAATCAGTATTTAGTGTGACTGAAAGCTGAGCAGTTCCGCACTGGATAGAACTTATCCCGTGTAATGCATCCTGGGAAAACGCTGGCTAGAGACATTTAATTCAATTAAAAAACATCTGTCTTTTATCAGCCCTCTCTCTCTCTCTCTCTCTCTCTCTCTCTCTGACTCTCTCACTGTCTCACTTATATCTCATCTCTACATCTGTCTTCCTCTTTCTCTCTCTCTCTCTCTCTCTCTCTCTCTCTCTCTCTGTCTCTTGCTGTCTGTCACTCTCTTCTCTTTCTTTGTGTCTCTCTCTTGATCCATCTCCCTTTCTCTCTCTGTATCTCTTTACATGTCTCTCTCTCTCTCTCTCTCTCTCTCTCTCTCTCTCTCTCTCTCTCTCTCTCTCTGTGTGTGTTCATTCATAATCTTAGTTCAGAATGGAAGATACTCAGTTTAGTGTATCATTGTGTGTGTGTCAGAGTGTGTGTCCACCCTAATCTAATTTGCTTAACTCACCCAATAAGCAAAGTGTAGTGGGTAGCAGATTAGAGCCCATCAGATTATAAGACACACACACACACACACACAATGGAGGCCTACAGACATGCCAGACTCCCGTCTCACAGATCAGACCAACAGCAGACAGAATGACGTGCCTATTAAAGCGTTTATGTAGCCCTGAGGCTAACCTCCGGCTATGTGTGAGAGTGAAAGAGAGAGAGAGAGAGAGAGAGAGAGAGAGAGAGAGAGAGACAGGGAGACAGTGTAAAGATGAAAAGCTCACTTTTGTTTCTTCACCATCACTCGCTAGTTTATTAGCTTACCTCGTTAGATGGATAACGAAAGGCAGCTATTTCTCTGCCTCTGAATACAGTATGCTGAATAAAATAGCGAGTTAACTAGCTTTCTAATGGTAACTAGTAAGAAGTTAGCAACTGGGCTTGCTAATTGAGCAGCTTTCCTCCGGAAGCTAACTAACAAGTTAGTCATAGTGGTTAGCAAGTGAGATTGCTAGTTTATCAGCTGATCCCAAACTCCAGGGTCAGGGTTGATCAATATTACTGCTTCCTGGAAATAAGTTTGCTAGTTAGCTAAGGCTTGCTAGCCAGCACGCTATTTTATCAGCATCAGGATGGATTGTGTACTAGCGGCAGCCATTTTTTATGCTCTTATTCACTGAATAACACAGCTAGCTAGCAAGTGGGTAATTTTCACCACAGAATGANTCTGTAGGGTTCCTCAGGGTTCTTTAAGGGTTCTTAGCGTCCTAAACTTAAATCCCTATGATGATGATGATGATGATGATGATGGGGAACCCCTCTGTGAGGGTTCTACACAGAACGTAACCCCAAAGAGACAAACTGAAGAACGTTTGCGTTTGAGAGCGTATTGTAAAAGACTTCTCCGTCTTTGTCAGGGAGGTTTGGTCTGGTGGTGATAAAGAACCTCCGAGAGAACCAAGCTTTTAAACTGTGTTTATTCCACAAGCACTGTCTAAGAATGCTGCCTATGTAGGGAGCTGCCTTCTGACTGGAACACCACCTAGTGACTGGGTCTCTCTACTTTGTTCTCTTTCTCTCTCACACACTCACACACACACACACACACGTTCTTGTGTGCATGCTTTCCTTTATTTGGCTCGCCTGGTTTAGATTCATCTTGTATTAGAACCATGAATCCATCTGAGATGCGTTACACACATTTCCCAGAAACACGCCTCCGGGCACCAGCACACTGTGTCTGAATGTGTGTGTGTGTGTGTGCATGTGTGTGTGTGCGTGCGTGCGTGCACGACTTTCTCAATAAGACTGGCCGGCTTATAAGGTCATGTGACCTCGCACAGGAAACAGCCAATTGAGGATGATGTGACCAATCCTTGTGCTCGGATACACCCTTATTTGCATAATCAGAACACTCTGGATGCCGCAGGCGAACTTCCGAAGATCAACACACACAAAATATCGACTGTATAAAACTGTTCCCGATTACTAACGGTTTAAAAATGGTGCAAAACATATTCAAAACAGCACTGTGTGGGTAAAAACGAAACCTAAACAATGTTCCTCTTGAGTCAAACGTAATCGATCAGTCGAGACGTGTTCGGTGTGGAAGATTCGCTTTGACGCTCATGTTGCTAACAAGTAACGGAAAGACTATAGCTACCAGTTAACGCTGTCTAAAATACATATATAAACTATAAAAATGGGGATCTGTTATCACATCACAGGGCTAAAGCACAGAGTTTCGTGTCACTCAGGTGGGGGGTGTGGCCTACAATTGAAGGCGGGGTTGCGTTGGACGTGATGCGGTCGATGAAATAGTTCACATACGAATCATATATTTATTTTCGATTCAGATTTGTGCCATGATGCTAATTTGGAGGCCATGAGCTTCCATTAAGTGTTAGCTACATTAGCCACATATAAATAGTCTGAGAAGTGTGTGTGTGTGTGTGTGTGTGTGTGTGTGTGAGAGAGAGACCGAGGCCTCCCACGACTTTAATAACGCAGTTCCACATCAGTAACTTTTCTGATTCGTTCTTTAAGAAGTCGACAGAATAAATAAAAGACGATAATCTAATATTCTCTCTCACACACACGCACTCGCACGCTTTCATACTCCTTCACCAGGAGGTTTTATCATCAGGACATCAAACGAATGATTTCACCAAAAAATTCCGCCAAACGTTCGGCGCAGTGCCACCTGAGACGCAGACAACGGAGTGATAATGACGTGAGCGACAGCCTCGGGCTCGAACGCTTACGGGAACACTCCGAGAGCGGCGTACGCCCGCTACACTCCTTCAGCTACAGCTCTGAGGTGCCAATATTTTTATTATTTTACTCAGTAGTTGTCATACGAATTTAAATTTCTGTTATCGCCTCAAAAATAGGGCTGGTTTGTCAGATTTCCTTTGTAGCCACCTTTATTACAACCTTATACCAGTGTAATAAGACAGTAATAACGGTCAGTGGTTGTGTTTCACCTTGTGTCCTTTGTACCATATTCTTTAACTACACAATGCCATTTTTAACGATATTTTTCACAATTTTAGGCTATATTTTTTAGTAAATAGGCAGCTAGCTACCCAAGAATGCTTCATGCTAACTTTTAAAGTAAAGAAAAAGTGAAAATTACTTGTACATCACCTGAAAAACGCAGCTCTTGCTCTTTCTTTTTAACAGCTAACATTTTGGTGTGGCGTCAGAGCGACACACCGCCGCTAACTTCTCACAGAAAACAAGAAAACACAGCACCAAGTAGCAAACTAGCACCAAATTTGCTAATCACAGCACACGAATTTCAATATAATCATGCTTAATGTGGTTCAGGCTGGCGGTTTCCTTTAATCTTATGCTAGCACAGCAAAACGCAATTAGAAGATGCTAATTCAAGATGCTAATTTGTTGCCTGTCTATAATAAACACTCAAAGCTCTCTACGCTAGTCGCTAGTCACTTTTCACTGAGGCTAGTGTGATGTCCACACAAGCTTGCTACTTAGAACATCGTGTATATATATATTTATATATATTTATATACGTAGAATCACACATTTGATGATGATGACAAAATCGCTTCACTGCTTCTTTACATGAACTTCCATTTTACCTCAACTTTTGTGTCGCGAATTATTTCTGTCGCTCTTTCACGTCGCTTTAGTAGTCAGGATTAGCCTTCGTCCTGCGTGCTAGCTGTTATGCGAACGTGCTAATGCGTAGGAATTAGATTCAGGAAAAAAGATTTGATTTTTCACCGAAGTAGAAAACTAGACACAAGTGCTAACATTGCTAACATGACCTCATAACACAAAGCAAGAAGTGATGGAGAATAACAGGAAGTACACAAGAAGTACACAGGAAGTACTCTATGAAACAGCTGTGAGGGAATTATGGAAGGAAATGTAGTGCTGTTGCAGTGAGGAGAACTCTGTGTGTGTGTGTGTGTGTGTGTGTGTGTGAGTGTGTTGTTAGCAGTTAAGTTTTTTTTTTTTCAGTACTTTGCGGATTAGCTGAGGTCTCTCATGATTGACTTTTATACAAAAACGCATGAGAAGATAAACATCTGTGGTTAGACAGATGCCTGCTCAGGCAGGGGTATACACGCACACACACACACACACACACACACACACGCAGTAGGGGTCTTGTTTGCTATTTATTATTTTATCAGTAAACATAATGTGTTTTTTCTACTGAGAATAATAATGATGCTGATAAAATCAGATGAGGGAACAGTGTGTGTGTGTGTGTGTGTGTGTGTGTGTGTGTGTGTGTGTGTGTGTGTGTGTGATGGATTCTCCTCAAAGTTATATTGATATGCGGTTGAGCAATAGCCTGTCTCTCAGTGTGCCTGGGGAAAGGCCAGTATGATTAACACAGCTCTCTCTCTCTCTCTCTCTCTCTCTCTCTCTCTCTCTCTTTCTCTCTCTCTCTCTCTCTCTCTCTCTCTCTCTCTCTCTCTCTCTCTTTCTCTCTGTTTTCTTGACATTAAAAAAAATGTATTAAATAAAACTAACTGGCTGCGTTTAACCAAAGAATCTCATTCTACTAGCTGAAATGAAAGGGCTAAACAGCTAGCTTTAATTAGCTAATAAAATAAGCGAGCGTTCCACAGCCAGGCGTCAGCGTAGTAACTGAAAATGACCCCAACTTGTTTAACACCAAACCTAGGTGAACTTTGACCCGTGACCGGTAGGTTTATACAATAAACTAACTAGCAAGCCTTAGCTAACTAGTAACTATACTATATTATAACCTGGGTGCATAAGTATGAACACCCCTTAATTAATCCTTTGTTAAAACACCTTTTGCTTCTAATTCAGCACTTAGTCTTTTTTGGGTAAAACTCTACTAACTACTAACTAACTACTAACTAAATCTTCATCTGGCAATGTTATTCAACTCTTCCTTGCAAAAGTTCTCCAGATCTGTCAGATTGCGAGGGGATCTCCTGTGCACAGCCCTCTTCGAGTCATTCCGCGGGTTGTTGATAGGCTTTAGATCTGGGCTCTGACTGGGCCATTCCCAAACACTGATCTTCATCTTCTGAAGTCATTTCTTTCTTAACTTGGATTGGTGCTTTGGGTTGCTATCCTGCAGGTTAAACTTTCTTCATCTACAGCTGTCTAACAGAAGCCTGCAGGTTTTCTGCCAAGCTAGATCGGTATTTGGAGCTATCCATGAGTCTCTTTATCTTGACTAGAGCCCCAGTCCCAGCTGAAG
>CM074949.1:2283220-2307105 GCA_037577455.1 Pangasius macronema
TCATCATCATCGTGACCCAGTATGTATTATTTCACTCTTATACAACGGCGTCCCTACTGACGATTCCCTACCAATGAAAATCACCACGTAATACACTGATTACATAATATTTTAGACTTCAAATGTTTCTATTTGTCTAAAAGTCATCAGGATTAAACGATTCTATTCAAGTAGTTATTGTAGAATATACAGGCAGCTGCAGCTAATCACGCATTAGTCTGATCAGAAACCATCTCGGCTGCGCAGTTTACTTTCCCAAGACTTACAGCGAGTATGAGTGTAAAATCAGCCACAGACTCTCTTCCTGTTATAACTTCAGTGAACAGTTTCTGTCTGGCGTTCCCACAACTTCCCAACATAACCACTGCAGCCCGGCTAGTCCTGAATCATTTCTACTTTCTTTCCCATCTTCTAAAAATAAACATACGGAGGATTTACGTATCCAAAGAGAAACCCAATCGGACCAAACGCTAACAGAAGCATAAGAAGTAAATTTAGGTTTTGAACTGGAGCTCCAAGAACAAAATGGAGCATCGAAGATGTTTTTAATTTCAATCCAGCACTTGTGTAAATGGATTTAATAACAGTCTGGAATAAGGACTCGTCAAATTGCGGGATGGCTCACGCACACGGTTCTGACATCCGGGAAAGCGAAAGCAAAAACATACAAAACAAACAAACAAAAATAGACTTTTATTCAAAGTTTGACACAGTAACCGCGAAATTTGAAAAAATAAAATAAAATTAAATGTTTGGGTTGATGAACTGCACTCAGCCTCATCATCATCATCATCATCATCACCATTATTATTATTATTATTATTATTATTATTATTATTATTATTGTTATTTAATTGTTTAATTGTTGCTATTCTGTCAGTTAGACGTTGCTGCTTTAGTGCCTGATACGGAGAGATCTCGGTGAGGTTATTTCATCCCCTTCGTTGCTAAAACCCATTGAGGAAAATACCGGCCTTTGCTCGGAAGCCTTGCAACACACAACACACAGTCTGTCAGAGGAGCAAAGCATCCCACACTTACACCACTGATCATTCTGACTTACTTAAAAGCGACAAACCATCAGCTAGTCACTCATTAGCGGGTGATTTCGCTGTTTAACGCGTGTGCGAACATCATGCCAGTCTTGTGTAGGAAATAAACCACTGCTGTGAATAGATATCAGCAGTAATAAGTCAATTATAGAGTTGACAAGAGTTTACAGTGAAGTAATGAAACAAGTGCTGAGTGTATAGAATTAGAAAGATGCTCTTGTTGAACAATCCTGTGAAGATCAATCAGCAAGGCCTTGAAGGTGGAACAAAGCAAACCAACGCGAGCGTTAAACAGCATCCAGGCTGCACCGTGCCAACAACAAGCCGGGTCTAAAGGCTGAGAATTTCCACTCGGAGCACGGTGAACGCCAGGAGCCTGCATGCTGAACACTCTGGATTTCCTGCGTTATACAGCAGCTGGTCCCTCACCAGCACTGAAACCCCACACGCCTTTCTGCTTTCTGCATCTCAGCCTCATCTGCAGACTTCAGCTTCCTGCTTCTCACATCATCCACCACGTCGCTGATGGATCAGTGCACAGTGCGTTCATGCATTTTCCTTGTTAGGGTTGCTGTTTATTTATTTATTTATTTATTTATTTTTGGTGGTGTCAAGTGCCTTCCCGGCTCCGATAAGGCGCACTCTTAGGGCTGTGTCCCAAACCGCATCGTCTGCTACTGCACTCAGGAGGATGTCAACACTATGGCACAGCTGTCCACTATACACACTTCAGCAGGACTATATCAAAGTAACCGAGCTATACACTGGGATTTTTTACTACAGATGTTTACTATAGGTAGGAGATCATTTCAGATCTTACAAGCTGGAGTGAGAGTCACAGGCTAGAGAAAGAAAGAAAGAAAGAAAGAGGAAGGCTGCGTTCCCAACCGCGCAATATGGCACTTAAATATGATCAGCTCTGTAAAATATATTAGGAGCGTTTTTATTACATTTATACATCACCATCGCTTATGTTAAATACAATAACAGATACTGCACTAGAGATATTAGGGGATTAGAGCATAGAGAGACAGGAATAAAAGAGCCTGGGTGTCCCAGACCAAGCCGGTTCCACTCGGTGTGTGAATCTGCACAGGCTCGGACCCGGGCTGTGCATGTGGAAGGGCAGTGCGCGGTTTGGGACGCAGCCGGAGTTCCGTGTCGGTCTCCTCGGCTGTGGCGCAGCACCTCCACCCGCGCTGTGTTTCTAAACTTTTACACGCTTAGGAAATAAAAGAAATGCGAAATCCTCACCCGAGCAGTTCCACCCGGTGGGCGTCTGGCAGTCGCTGAGGGAAGACGGGAACGCGCGGAGGCGCTGCACGGGGAAAGTAGCGAGGAGCGAGACCACAGCGACCCACAGCCAGTCTCTGGCAGCGCGGCTCCATGAGCGCCGAGGCTCCGCTGTGGCCGAAACCGCCGCGAAACCCATCTCAGTTTTCCCCCCGGTAGACCGACTGAGGCCAACTCACAGGCCGGAACGGGGCCATTCTCCGCGACCCATTAAGCGCTGGCGAGAGTCGCGCGACTGCACCGGATCCACCCGGAACCGAAGAGCAAGCAGGCGCGAGATGATGGAGAGCGAGAAAGAGGGAAAGGAAAAAAAAAAAAGAAGAAGATTGTGAATATGATGATGATGAGGAGGATAGTGGAACACCGGGAGGGGAAGATGCCCAGGAAGTCAGAATTAAAAGGAAAAAGAAAGGCAACTAAAGAACTGATAAATAGGGCAATAAGACAATTCCATTGCGCGAGCTGGGTGTAACATCCGCTGGGCTCCGAGATGCGTTTACTTTACTTTCATTCCCGTCTCGCGCTACCCGTTATAACCACAGTGACGCGCCGTGCGCGAGCAGCAGGTTTCCAGTCCGCTCCCGAGCCACGTGGTCTCGCGCTGGGCGGAGCCGCGCCGCTGATTGGCTCAGACAGAGAGAGAGAGAGAGAGAGAGAGAGAGAGAGAGAGAGAGAGAGAGATGCGGGGGAGCGCGCAGGACCGGGGCGTTCACGCCTAACGTTTAGACGGGCCGATTGAATACATCACACCAGAATCCCCAGAGCTGCGTCCATACACTACACTCTCTCTGCATGCACACACACACACACACACACACACACACACACACACACACACACACACACACAGTGAGGCCCAAAATCTGAGAGCATTCTTTTCTTTCTGCATTCAAATTTAATACAATTTCATTTTCATTATAAATTATGTTTATTGTATAGCACTTTGAACACTTTCCACATGGACATGAAAAAATGAAAAACATGAAAAAAGCATAATATATATGTATATACATGTGTGTATACACACACACACACACACACACACACACACACACCCCTTCTATAACTGTACACTACATGGTCAAAAAGTCCAATTGTGCAACCAGGAACTTGTGAGCTTATGAGCAACTTATGAATATGAGCATCACAGGTATTCCTGAATTTTAACATGGAGCCTATTTCGGTGAAGTTCACGGATGGAGACTTGAGTGGAAAACTGTTCATACTGTAGCAGTTGCAGTTGTAAGCCACCTTCATGGTTTCTACGTAGCGCTGATCTTTCCTCCCAGATTTTCAGTGTGGTCTCAGACTTTTGGACCCCACTGTGTATACAGTATATAACCTACTCACTGGGGTGGCACCTTCACGTGTACACCTTTACTACCTTTACTACGTATCTTTTACAGAGTAACATTAATGTTTATACCTTCAAAAAATGATTTAAAGCACAAAATTGCAGTGGGTCGCACAGCCATCTCACGGCTACAAGGTTCCTCGGCTTGATAAAGAGCTCAGGTCGCTGTCTGTGTGGAGTTTCTGTCCATGTTCTCCTCATGTCCACCTGGGTTTCCTTTGGGTTCTCTGGTTTCCTCATGCAGGTTGGTGGTTTGGCTACACTAAATTGCCTGTGTGTGTGTTTGTGAATGGACTGGCATCCCATCCTTGGTGTATTCCCATCTGTGAAGGACTGGCATCCCATCCATGGTGTATTCCCACCTCACGCCAAGTATAAATGTTTATTAAATGTAGTAAGAGTTAACTGAACACTTGTTTCAACACCATACATGTTCATTCAGTACTGCAATGTTTAATTATTGATTTCATTCATTCTTCAGAAAGCTCTTTATCCTGGTCTGGATCCCATTGGATCTGGAGTCGATCCCAGAACACTGTACACAAACTCACCCTTGATGGGACACCAGCCCACTGCAGGACACCATGCACACACACATTTATACACTTATTCACACCTAGGGGCAGTTTATTTCAGCCAATCCACCAATGCCACCAGTCCACCTCTGGATAGTGGGAGGAAACTGGAGAATCCGAAAGAAACCCTCATGGACACAGACAGTAACCCAAGCTCAGGACTGGACCCGAGACCCTTGAGCTCTGAGGTAGCAAAACAAATGTCTCACTTCATCGTTCGTTGTAAAAGGTACAAACAGGTCCACGTGAGCTGGTGCTAAATGAGTATGTAATAGTACATAGCCTTAGTACACACACATATCCAAGTGTTTAAACTGGAGACAGGACCAGTAACACTCAGAGCACTTTAATGCAATGTTTCAGTCTAAAACACTAATGCTCCTAACAATGAATGGAAGAATAGACCAATTAGCAGGATGGCATTTACATAACGCTAACAGTTGTCTATTTACTTCCATTTATTGTTAGCAACATTAGGTAGTATCCACCAATTAGCACAATGTCATTTGCATAATGCTAGTTTCCATTCATTGTTAACCAAATTGGGTTAAGCAGTTCCTGTAATGGCACATTGGTCTGGCATGGTATGTGTGTGTGGAAGTGGGCATGCCGCGAGGCCTGGCAGCGTAATTTAGCCTCGCTAGTTCAAACACAGGCCTGCAGGAATCGATGCGGCTGGAACTTGGATAATTGTGAGGCTTTGAAATAACGCAGACAAGAGCTTCCGGCCCTAAAGTTTATAGATTGAAGTATCACATAGCAGAAGGAATTGGGTTCTTACAAGTCTGGTAATTGATATGCTTGTGCTTATGAGTGGGCCTGGCAATTGAATAGAAAAAGATCATTATGAAACAGAGCGGATGAGTATGTTCGTTAACTGCCATCATGTGTCATTCGGGAAGCTGGGAGTGAAAAATTTTCTTTCTTCTCATCATACATCCAATCCAAACTAAAGCACATGAGACCTTTGACTGCAATGGCAGTCTTTAAAGGAATTCAGCAAAGTGATGATGAAATCTGCATTGTGGCCTGGGAAACTCTTCCATTGGTCAAATGGTGACCTTTTCTAGAATTATCTACTATATCAGTTTCATCCACATCATTCTCTGTCTCATCACCTGAGGTAAAACTCACTTGCAGCCTCATCATCATCATCACTCGAGTGATCTCTGTTCACTCTAACATCAGCGGGGAAATAAACCATCGATTCATTCATTTAGTTCTGTTGAATAAATTTCTTGTTACTGATGCCAATCTTTAGGGCAATCAATGAAACAATGGTTATAACAATCAATCTTTCCTGTACATATGACAATAACATAAATCCAACAATAATTAACATTTTGGGAAATTCTTCTTTAATATCTTTTTAATTAGTGATAGGAAATAACGCAAAATCGCATGAATGCAGAGCATCTAGAAAGAGAGATTTTTAGTTCTGAATACAGAAAAAAAACGTTGAGAAAAGGATTTAAAATGGATATAAAAAGTCTTCACACCCCTGTGAAAATGGCAGACTTTTGGGAAGTAAAAAGATGAAACTAAGCTAAATCATGTCAGAACTTTTCTTACATTTAGTGTGAAATGTAATGTCTATAATGAGAATACAAATAAAGTGAAAAAAACATCAGAACCATTTAATAGAGAAAAAAAATTACAATAAACCAGTTACATAAGTGTTCACACCCTTAAACTAATACTTAGTTGAAGCATTTACATTTATGGCATTTGGCCGACGCCCTTATCCAGAGCGACTTACATTAGTGCTTTGAAGTCTATCAAAATACATATTGGCTCACTAGGTCACAGACTAGGAATACCACCAGCCCAAAACTCTGTTGGGGAGGGTTTTTTTTGTGGAAAGTGCTAACTTAAGTACTTTATGAAGAGGTAAGTCTTTAGACGTGGTTTGAAGCCTGCCAGAGACTCATCTGTTCGGACATCTAGGGGAAGTTCATTCCACCACCTCGGTGCCAGAACAGAGAAGAGTCTCGATGTCTTCGTTGTACCCTGAGAGATGGTGGGAGCAGTCGAGCAGTGCTGGAGGACCGGAGGGAGCGTGGTGCCGTGCGAGGTGTGATAAGAGCTTTGAGATAAGTGGGTGCTGGTCCATTTTTGGCTTTGTAGGCGAGCATCAGTGTTTTAAATCTGATGCGGGCAGCTACAGGAAGCCAGTGGAGAGAGCGCAGCAATGGACCCTTTGAGTTTAATACACCACTCAGTCTTTTTGGGTAAGAGTCCTTGATTTCCTTTGGTTTAGACGTTCCTTTGCATTTAGCATTTATAGCTATTCATAATTCCCTCCACCTTAGGAAGCCCTAGGTCTAGCTGAAGAAAAACAGCGATAAAGCATGATGCTGCCACCACCATGCTTCACCGTGAGTATGGTGTACTTGTCATGCGGAAATCCATGGAGACACGGACACACATGCAGCAGAACTTCTTTATTTAGGGAACGATAACCCAAGGAAACAGTCACAGGGACAGGAAGCACCATAACAACAGGCTAAATTAAGAAAGCAAGACTAGAACATACTTAAACTATCAAAACAGTCTATAGTACAAACTATGACAAATGGTGCAATGCTCCAGCAACTAAAAGAAAAAAAACCCAAAGAACTTAAATAGAGCAACTAATCAAAAAAACATGACAAACACATGAGCATAGTTAATACAGGAAATCAGGGAGACAACAGAAGAAGAAGTCGTGCAAGACAGTCAGGGTGCCCTCTAGCGGCCCAAGTTGGAAGTGCCCCTGGATACCAAGACAGGTCTTTTGACGATGTGCTTATTTTTTAACCAAACATACCTTTTGGAATTGTTCTCATCAAACCATAACATATTTTCCCACATATTTTGGGGTGATTTAGTTGGACTTGGATGTTTTTATGTGAGAAAAGGCTTCTGTCTAGCCACAATACTCCATAGCCCAGACATGTGCAGGATACGAGAGATTGTTGTCACATGGAGAGAGTAATCAGTACTTATCAGATGTTCCTGCAGCTCTTTTAATGTTGCTGTAGGTCTCTTAGCAGCCTTCCTGGTAAGTTATTGTCTTGTTTTTTTTGTAAATTTTGTGGTGCTCCATTTTCTCCACTTGTTGATGATGGCCTTCACGGTGTTCCATGGTACAGCTAATGTTTTCGAGAGGGGTCTCCTGGTCCATATCTTTCGACAAGTGAGATATCATACAGGCTTTGTAAGCTCTTTGCAGACATTTGTAAGGGTTAAAAAGGAAATTGACACACACACACTTATATATATCATAAATATTATCATCAGGAAATTAGCTTTGCAGGGCTATATGACATGATATATATATATCCATTGTGCTGAGTGGGCGGAGCTTCCTTCACTTTTGCTAGGTTTCAAACAATGGTGGTCACAAGCAAAACAAACAATGAAACCAACATTTTTCTGTGTTTTGGTACTTTTTTCTATTCTTTTCTTTTACTTTTTTCTTACAACAGTTTAAGAGGATTTAAATGTTATACAAAACATAAAATGATTGTAACCAAAATTGTCATTTTTTACCTACAGTAATCCTTATCGGATTACACACAAAACTGATTAGGCTTATGTCCATTACACTATGGCATGTAACTACGCAAAAACACGATTTTTTCCCCATCATTTTGTCTGTTTCCCAGAATTCAGCCACAGCGACAGCTTTTTCCCAGTCCACCACACAGGTAATGTGTCAAATATGTAAAGATTCATTCAAGGACTTCCATTGGAGACAAACAACACATACATAAACAAAATAGCAAAGTATCACGCTGCCATGGTTTGTTTTTTTAAACCATGTGTTAATTAGTAATTAGTACCTTTCATGGACCTCTCATGTTCTCATGTTCTGATTACGAGCTGCATGATATCTATTCTGCCCTTAAGTGAGTGTAATTATACACAATTCCTACTAGTAGCACACACAATCCGCTGCACAGAGTATCTAACACTCTTTAGCTTTTCTTGAGAGTGCAACTAACATGGGAAAAAATGGAATGTGAAAGTACTGAATGACAACGTGTTAATGTCTGCATCTGTGGGAGGAAAACAGCCATTTCACAAGTGTACTCAATTTGTGGCCGTGTTAGCGCTTTATAAGGAATGAATCACTGTTGATGTGGGTGTGATAGAGAAAGTGAGCCTCGTCTTTCGATTGTTTGTAGACGTATTTGTTTCCTGAGGAAGTTAGAGAAGCTCGTCAAGGTATGATGGCCGCCAAGCTGCCCCCGCTGGGCCCCTGAGCAAGGCCCTTATCCCTCAACAGTTGTATAAATGAAATAAATGTGCGTTGCCCTGGATAAGGGTGTCCCCCAAATGCCATATGGTGATGTTTGGAAGGATATTAATCCCTAAATGTTGGATCAGCATAGCCTGCGGTGTTCTAATAATGTTTTTAATATGCTCTTGTCAGCTCCTCCTCAGCTCTTTTCCCAGCCTACTGAGGGAATTCTTGTCATCTAAGTATAGATTCCAAGATTTGTTGAGCTCAACTGAGCTTTGGAGAAGACCTACTGGAGCGAGCGAATCTAAATATAGACCATGTAAGCAAATCAGGTCCAGAAAGAAGTGCAATCAGTTAACGTGTTAACTAATTTCCAAACCAGCCACGAAAGGACAGATGGCATCGGAAACAATATCAACAAAACAGTATTTCTGAATATTATACTTAATTCGTTACAGTCAAAATGGGTTTCATGCAGCCAACAGTAACATCTATATATGATAGTATAGTAGTTAGCAAGGCAAGCTAGCTAATTAACACCAATATCACTGATAGCGAAAGCTTTAAAGGTGCATTAGAAAAGATTAAGTCTCTAAAAGTTAATTTGTGGATTGGACCCCCACCCTTCCTGCTATACTGTACATGTAAGACATTTTTTTAAACAATTGCC
The DNA here is from genome assembly GCA_037577455.1 of Pangasius macronema. Lineage (NCBI taxonomy): Eukaryota > Metazoa > Chordata > Actinopteri > Siluriformes > Pangasiidae > Pangasius > Pangasius macronema. Next base: position 2,292,396 of record CM074949.1, read on the forward strand.
TATTACTCTTTTTAACTATCTGGGACAAGGAAATACACCTCCTTGTCTCATATGATCCAGTTCAGAGAGGTGTACCACTCCTAGTAGCTTTCACTATACGGCCAAAAGTATGTGGACAAATGACCGTCACACCCATATGTGGTTCTTCCCCAGAGTGTTGCTACAAATTTAGAAGCACACAATTGTGTAGAATCTCTTTATATGCTGTAGCATATAATAATTTCCCTTCACTGGAGCTAAGAGACTCAAACCTGTTTCAGCATGACAATGCCCCTGTGCACAAAGTCAGCTCCATAAAAACATGGTATGCAGTATGCAGCTCCACACCACATCTTGTGCACAAGTGTCTGAACATCACAGAGTTGTGAATTCATTCATTCATTCGTTCATTCAGGTTTTTTTTTAAATTTAATATCATAAATCAGTCAGTCCAGACAATCCAGACTTTTCTATCCCAATCCACAGATCCTAGCTTCTCCTTGGGTATCCCCAGATGTTTCCAACCCAACTGTGAGATATAATCTCTCCAGGAGGTCCTGGGTCTGCCCTGGGGTCCTGCTTCTCCACCACAGACCTTTAAAGCAACTGTAACACTGAATACAGAAGTATATAATTTTCCTATTAACTTGCCTTGATGCTGCCAAACCTCCTAGCTCAACTACTTCCTTTGCTCAGGCTTGTTTCTGTTTCAGCCCCTTTCTGTCTGATCATCTTCACACCCTTTAGTCCATTTCCTGAGTCTGAATCACAACAAAATTGATCTTCTGAAAAATTCGCTGTAAACCTCTTTTGTTTATTGGTAAGAAAGGCTGCATTGGTAAAAAGTCAAGTGTCAAGTGTGTGTAGAAAGAACAGAAAATCACCCAAAATGTAGAACACATTTATATTGATCAGAAACACAAATAAATAGTTTAAAACATTTAAAGACACTTTGTGTACCACATTCACCATTTATGATTTGTCCAGATATCCTGACTCACATAGCACTACAGCTATGTCCTTAGCACCGTCTGCAGCACTTCAGCTCACTTTGCGCTCCACGGGTCGTTTAGTAGCGCTAATTAAAAAAAAAACCTTCCTTGCAAGCCAAAATAAACAACATATTTGGGTCACCTCCAGCGGCTCGGTTAATTCAGGGTCAAATTTCTCACTTCAATCGAAGCACACTAGAACGGACTGAGACCTCACTCAGGTGGTCTCAAACTGGTTATTTGGTTCTACACATGAGTGCAATTATTCTCACCTAACATGTCCCCCAATGACGCTGAAAAGATTAAATTAAAAATTGTATATACACTGTATATATGCATATTTAGGGCTTATGCCTTGTTTTTATCACTCAGTGGTACCCATCTCAGCCCCCGTGACCCCCCCAAGTAGGGAAGAGAGTGGATGACATGGCTACTATTATCCCCCACGGCTGGCCTCAGTCCCTATAAATTCTCATTTCTGCCATGCCTAACCCCTGGGAGCTTTTTAATTCAGCTTCAGTCACTGACACTTACCTCAAGTAATTTTCAAGCCCTGAGTCAGCTCATGTGCTAATTTTAGGCTCTGTTTTCTCCCATGTGTCAGCCCTGGTCATATTGATTCCCAAAAAATGTAGACCCAGAAAGGGAAATGAGTATAACCCTGGGTCCATCTCAGGTGTTGAATCTGCCACAAAGGAAGGTTTAAAGAATGGTCCTTTAGCCTTCCTTTGTGGCAGATTCAACACCTGAGGTGGACCCTGTGATATGCTCATTTTCCTCTTCCCTTGCTTATGCTGCTTACAGGCTCTTTTCCCTTCCTGATGTTCCTCACAGGCCCCGTTCCCTTCCTGGTGGTGTTCACCACCCCTATTTCTTTCCTAACGTGTATACCAAATCTGTTTTCCTATCGGTAGTGTACACCAGCCCTGCTGCTGGTGGTTTTCACTCTTCCATTTCTGGTGGTGTGCACTGGCCTGTTCCCTTCCTGGTGCTCAACACCGGTCCTATTCCTTTCCTGAAGCTCCTCACTAGCCCTGTTTCAGCATAATGGTGTTCACTGTACCTGTCCCCTTCCTGGTGGTGTACACTGACCACTTTCCTTTCCTAGTGGTGTCTACTAGACCTGTTCCCTTCTTGAAGCTCCTCACCATGCCTGTTTCCTTCCTGGAGGTGTACATCGGCCCAGTTTCCTTTTTGGTGGTGTCCACCAATCCGGTTCCCTTACTGGTGGTGTTGACAAGCCCTGCTACCTTCAAGGATACATTTAAATAGTTTGTATCACAGAGAAGAGTACAATCACAATAATTTTTCTGTACTGCAAGTGTCAGTTAGAGATGCTGTTTATTCACAGCCTTTTATCCTTTTATTCAGATCATGGTCCTGTCTGATCCTTCACCATCACAGTGAATCTTTCTCTAGTTTCAGTATCAGCTCTTTTCTCAGCCTCAAACCCAGTTACCATGTTTGCTTCTGTCTACACTGCTTGTTTTGCCTTTGCCTCTGGACCTGTGTTTTTTCATAGCCCTGTCTGTGTTCCCTGTCACAATCCAGACTCTGGCTGAGGCCTTGGCCTGAGTGGGATATTTCCACTGCACATACCACCCTGAGGTACAAGTCAACCTCATGATTGGTGTGCTTTTGGTGTTGGGGTTCTGTCACTCTACCTGTGCTTACTACAGAGCACAGAGGAGCAATAATAGGTGCCCAAAGGCAATTGTTGTTGCTGGCAATCCCCAATATTTGCTGCTTATGTGTTATGTCTTCTGAAGCACGCCATCAAACAAACCCCAATTCCCTTAATTTCCAGCCAGCAACCTTGTTACATGACATTCAAGCAAACACCTATCCCCAATCTACTTCTCCTGACTGATTGCACACATCTTTACAATCACACACCTTCTTTTAAAGGACCTAGACATTTAAACAAAACCTTGCTCATCTTTGCAAAATCCTTGCTCCTCCACTGCCTATGACAATACTAAACCTTTTTAACATTGCCCGGTTTGTCTTGCTGTTTGACCTCTGCTTTGTTTATTGTTTGCCCAGTCTACCCATTTGCCCAGTCTAGTTTATGATTGTTTGCCAAGTGCCCGACCTCTTTCCTGTTTATTCTTTTGAGTATTGCCTAGCTGTTTTGGTTTATTTGCCTTGGTTGTTTTAATAAATGCCAAAAACCTGCATTTACCTTCAGTAAACCTGACACTGTATATTTGAAATTGGTCATTGAACCCGATTTGAGCACTTGAAACATTCTGCAGAACAACAGAAGAGAGATTGCTCACCAGGATGATATGTTGTAGAGAAGTTTTAATTCGTAAGGATGAAATTTGAACACACTTAGATATGGAATTTATCATTGACCTGATCATTTATCGTTGACCTTTTGAGATGCCTGTTCAACCTATGCATTGCCTGTAATAGTCTTATTGCAATGTGTTTCGGGGTCCACAATTGGAGGGATGGGAGTAAAGACCTGCAGATCTGTTTTAGAGTTATGGTAGCAGCCTTATGAGTAAGGTTGAAGTGCATATGTTGGTGTGCCAGCTTGCTGGTGGGAGAGAAAATAGGAAAGAATTAGACAGGCCCTTTTATCCATTTCTCCCAGGATGAATTATAGCTCCTTCCCCGAATGCTGCAATAACAACAGGCTTATCAGATATGGACACAATGTGGGATAGCATAGGATTCTAATCTATAATCACAAAACATTACATATAAAATGTACTATCACTGGATAGAAGCTTTTCTACTTAACATTTTGACCTACTGTGAAGCTTGGGGAACACTATAGAGTGAAATCTATTACCTGCATATCCCAGTACTATGTTAACTCATATGTAGTGAATAATATAATGATATATGTGATGATAAGAAAGTCTCAATTAATTTTATTTTTAGATTGCCTGAACTTTTCCATTCTTAATGTAATTGGAACCTTTTCTGAAAGAGAAACCCTGTTTTGTAGGGTTCTGTATTTGGAGACCCCAGAATGGTGCAAGTAACACTTGCACCCAGTTCAATTTATTCCACTGATAAAGCAATTTGGAATTGAATAGTTTACAGTGTAGGCATTGTGTAGTATAGAGCCTTCACATCCATCCACCTTAAAAAAGAGGGACTTTAGATTTCTAAAATACGTGCACTTAACCATACTTAACAACTCAGCATGATGATTACAAAATCTCATCCAGGCCAAAAGCCCAGTGGGAACTGGACCAAAAAATTCACAAAATCCAGCTGTCCTCTCCTGCCTTTGCAGAACATTAATAGTTTCATTCTATTTTAATCAGGTTTGTTGGTACTCACCATTAAGTAGTTCCAGCACTTCTAATAAGCTCCTGGTACTCCACTTTCCACCTGCCTAGCCTCAGATTTAAATGGCCCATTATAAGTTCACAGATTACAAAAAAATGTGATTGTGTAACAGTACATTTCTGTTGGATTTGTGATTCACTTATGCGTACATGCTTTTGAAAAATAATACAGTGTAACAGCATGACTTATTCATTATTACATATCATTATATTCATTATTCGCATGATTAATAGGATATAGTACGTTTCAAATACCGGCAGTTTAGTTTATTAATAGTTGAGATTAGTTCATTCACGACAGAGCTTGAAAATGTCGTTGCTAAAAGCAGCTCAAACAGGAAGACACTGAAGACTTGACTTCCTGTCCTGATTCTACATGACTTTTACATGCTTCTGAGGGTACTGTAGGTATCATCGGTTCTCTGAGAACATTCTCCAACACTGCATGGTTACTCTGTTCATTTCATTGTTCTTCGTTCATTTAATGAAAGCTGAGTTGTTGTTCGCAAGTATCGTGATACGTATTATTCCAACCGTTGGGTCGTTTTACTGACAATAATGAAGTTAAATTTTGTTTGTTTGTCAACTTACTTTAAGACAAAAAGAAGGTGTATCGAACTTTCCGACGACCCCAGTCTCGTGTCCACAGCCATAACATGGCGCTCCTGAAGCCAGAGAAGTATAGCCTACAGGCCCAACAGTGGCAGCTTGGCAGTGCTGGGATTTGAACTTTCATCTTGCTCTAACACTGCCTCACTACTATATATGAAACATACTGTATTATCATTATTCTGATGTTTTGTTTGTCATTTCGTTAGCGCAGGTTGTGCTATAAATTGCAGAATATGATTCATAAGTATTTGTCAGGCACTTGGCTATATAAAGCACATCTTGAGCAGCATTGAGCAGCACTGAGCAGCATTGAGCAGCATTGGGCAGCACTGAGCAGCATTGGGCAGCACTGAGCAGCATTGGGCAGCATTGGGCAGCATTGGGCAGCACTGGGCAGCATTGGGCAGCATTGAGCAGCATTGAGCAGCATTGAGCAGCACTGAGCAGCATTGGGCAGCATTGAGAAGCACTGGGCAGCATTGGGCAGCATTGGGCAGCACTGAGCAGCACTGAGCAGCATTGAGCAGCACTGAACAGCACTGAGCAATTGAGCAGCATTGGGCAGCATTGAGCAGCACTGGGCAGCATTGAGCAGTACTGAGCAGCATTGAGCAGCATTGAGCAGCACTGAACAGCATTGAGCAGCATTGCCGTGTAATGTACTGTTCACCAATATTCTCTCAGGCACTGAGCACTGGACACAAATCGAGCAGTGAGTTAAACACTTTAAGCAGTTACTTTAGCGCTTTATAATGAAGATAAAGACGAGAATGGAGAAGGAGAACTCAATTAAATCCTCTTGACAGATGCAGTATTTTCCTTGAGTTATTTAATATCCGCATTTCTGAGTGCTGCCGTTTGCAATCGTGCTCTGAACCACTGCAGCGTGTGTCGATATCATTGTCAAAAGCTTTTTTCTGTACTGCTCCCCATTTTCACCAGCCCTGTGTCATAACACACTGTGTATTAATGCCCCTTAATACACTGCCCCACATCAGATCTTATAATTACAATGACTGCATAGACCATTTACTAAAAAGAAATTGCTAGACTTTTTATCTAAAGAGACCATGAGATTACACGACGTACTTCGGTCGACGTTTATCATTATAGTCAGTAACGAAGTAACTACATCAGACTTGATCTGTTTGGCTACTCCGACAGTATATCTGAGAGCCTTTGAGGCTGGTCAAAAGTAAGGGAACGCTAGTACGCTTGTAACATTTGTAGGTTGGAGGATTAAATCTAATCGCAGAAGTAGCATGCACAAACTGTGTGTTAAGGGGGAAAATTACATTTATTGTCTTATCTTTCACAAAATGGCTTTCACAAATATCTCCAGCAAGTGAGGCCCAATCACAGAGGAGTGCTGCACTTGCATACACACATGCGATTTAGAGACAACAAATGTGTCGGAATTGTACTGTGGAACAAAAATGTCATACATAGAAAGCTACCAGGATGGAGGAATCAAAATTTTGGATTTGAGAAAATCAGCCCAATTCCTAATCTCTCAATAAGCCTCATTTGTCAAGCTGGATATGAATTCATATATCGTTCATAGTGCTTACACAAGAAATTTGGGATTCAGGAAAATCCCCAAAATCTGAAATACTTCAATCTGAAAATCCTGAAAATTCGTTCGTATCCTGCTCGTGCTCCTGAGTGTGTGTAAACGTACACGTAAGACTAGCTAATATAAACCTCCACTTGACTGACTTCAGATCATATCATTTGCATGGATTGCTGCACGTTTTTATCTGAAATATACTTCTGAGTTTAAATTGCTTATTTGTTATGATGTTTGCAGTATTTAGCACACGCCCTTATCCAGGGTGACCTATAGAAGTTTTTTTTGGAGCCTTTATCCAAAACACATCCTCAGGCTAGTTCACAAGGTCAGGGACGAAGAGCACCTTTGAGAACATTTCATGAAAACCAGTAGTTTTATATTATTGGAATTAATTAACGAATCTAAAAATAAATAAAGCAAGCCAACACTCATAAATTAAGACAAATAAACCTTTCAGTTATGACAAAAGAAATCATGCCACCATCATTATCACATTATCACTAACCCTAACCCTAACCTAACCCTAACCCATTATCACTAACCCTAACCCTAACCCTAACCTAACCCTAAGCAAACCCTAACCCTAACCAAACCCTAACCCTAATCCTCATCATCATCATTTTGGGGTTAAGAAGATTAAGATTAAGCTTAGGAGGCTCAGAGTGCATGCTGGGTATCGTCGAGATCTGCCTATTAACTCTTAGTGGATCTGTATGTATTGCAGGGCTGGACTTGTCCTGGTGTTGTCTTGGACATACACCAAGACATGCATTTACATACCTAAAGTGCAAAAGAATTCAAGGCTAAACAACAGCCACTCTAATGTCATGATGCCGTGGTATTAGCAGACAATTTATCATCTAATAACAACTACTCAGCCACTTCCGTATATTAATTGTATCTGATTGCCATTTTTATATTTTTCCATTAGTATCAATTTTATAATGAATTAAAAATTCATTACATGTCCATAGCAAATATGAGATTAAATATGCTTAGCTAGTGGGTGTTGTAGACTGCTTGCTGTTGTACAACTAATTTTTACTGTCCTATGGGTCCTAATATGGTCTAAATCTTTCCATGTGGGCTGTAGTTGGTTAGAATGGTCTGTGCTATGAAAATCAGGCTGTTGGTTGTGTACAAGTTTTTACACTTTCCCTTTTTCGCTGCACTTTATCAATGGTCCCTAACATTCCAGCAACACAGATATTCCGACTATATTCAGAAAGGAAATGTACTAGGATCAGAATCAGTTGTTTCTCCTTTTGTCACGTTCAACGTGCAGTCTTGCAATAATTCTGTGTGCTGTTTGTGCATTACTGACCAGGAATAGCTGGATATCTGAATACGAATCTAACTAACGAGGTAAAAGAGACACACTGCTACCACCTTAGCCCAAAATCAAACCTTTACCCAGCCACACAGCACACTCTAACATCCACTGTTATCAGGCAGCAGTGTGGCCAGTGCGACAAAAGGCGCGATAAAGCTAGTCCAAATGAAATCCATAAAATATCAGAATAAATACAGGTAGGTCTTTATCTTTTAGAATGATGTTGTCAGGATTTGCTTGCAGCAAAGGCCTTGAGAAATCCATCCTACTGTCATATTTTCTGTTATCTGACATTATGAGAATTAGCTAATATCGCTAATATCAAAAGCTCACATGACTGCACCAATGAACACAAGCGAACTATGAACTAAACCCATGTTTCATAGATAAAGTTACTTCATGACTTTGACCTTTTTAGGTCGCGGTTATAAAGAAACTTTTACAAGACTAACTAAGAATGGAAATGTTTCACCTTTCACCTTTAACCTGCGCATAAGTCTGGTCATGATACACTGGGTATAAGACTGAATTTATGTACTTACGCTTATGAGGTGTATTTCTGTGGTGTTAATACAGTCACTGATTTCATATGAGCTCAGTTTGCCCATAATTCTCAATTTTTGAAAATATGAACATTTGAAGATGCCCCCTAATGTTCTAGCCTGTTAGCTCTCTGTCAGTTTGTACTGACTGATTTACGTATATCGGATTTGTGAAAGCCAGTGTAATATTTTCCACAAACAGAACAGACCAGATTATTTATATTCATTAATTATAAATGATGTCCTTAACCTTGAATTTCAGTGTACTATCATATACCCACTGCCTTATTGGGTGTCTTTCAAGGTCCGGTCAGTATGTATGTGAATAGAGAGTGTTTGTGAACGAACCCAACAAATGGACGGACCCTTAACACATATATGACCTCTGATTTGAACTGGCAACTCTGCTGTATGTTTGAACTGCAGCTGTAATCTTAAAGACTGTCCCCGTGCTCGTCCCAGGCTTCCGGTTCACAATATGCTCCTACGAAACATCCTTCTCACACACTCAGCGCTGTTCGTCTTTACTCTCGTACACCTGTAGACTGTAATGATTTATCATCTCGCTATCTGTTGTCACGCAGAAGAGAATGGCTTCCCCGTTCGAATTATTTACTCTCAAGGATTCTTCTGCAGGGATTTTTTTCCCTTGCTCCTGTCGCCTCTGGCTTACTCATTAGCGATCTAAACCTACATCCGGATTTCTGTACAGCTGCTTTGTGACGTTTGTCAGAATAAAAGGCGCATATTGAGATATTTTGCGTAAAAACACTAAATTTACCCTCCAGTACTCATACCTGTTTTTGTTTGCCTATAATCATCACATTATAGCTTTTCTTTCTGTAATAGCACAAAGCTGGTTTGGTTGTTGATGCTGAAAGATCATCCCTCACTAACCTTTCATACTCTCCAATAGCATATTGCTAATTGTTTTTGTCTCTTAACGGCTGCATTCAGAGCAGCTTACGTTCAAAACATACGTCAAACGATACGTGCACAAAATTTCCGGGCCGTGCAGTTGACACCTCTGAGTCTGCCAGCTTGTTTTCGAGTAGAGATGGAGTTTTTTCATCTGTTCAAGCCCTCCTTCCTGTAAAATAAACACACACGAGCACAGCAGGATACGATATTCCAAACAAAGACGAATCCGCCATGTTTTTTTTTTGTAGCCGCTTCAGAAACCGTCATGTAAAACTGACACCCGAGTTGTACAGCAGTGCCCTTATTTCTAAAATGGGTAAAATATATATTTTCAAATATTAAGTCTAAAGCTCAAAAGATACACACCGAGCGCTCTCCATAGTTGACCTGCGTTTAAGTTGAATGTCTGCATGGCTGTAATAGTGCTAGTAGCCAAATATTGGGACCATATTGAGGTTAATAGTTATGAATAATCCTAGTCATGATAATCATTATATAGAGATCAATTTGTCTCGCTATAACAGAGACACTGTCTCAGTAGAGTAGTTGTCCAGTGTGGATGATTCGTACAATTATTTATTTCATAATAACCGACGCAATAAACTGCTGCAATAAGCATGTCAGATGTTTGGATCCTTAGCACGTATGTCCTTCACACACTCACACACAGGACATCATGTGCCTCCGCTCGCCTGACCAACCCTCACAAAAGTTTCATCACTCTCCTTCCCTCCGTTCCGCCCGCATCCCACAGTGCAGAGCCATCACGCTAACTCGACATGAGCTTTGACGTTTAGAACATTGTGATACAGTCTTTTACACAACTTACTGGCAGCATGGAAGAGTAGCAATGGCAGCAAGAATAACAGCATATACGTGAGTGGCAGCTAGCTTTTCCAGGAAGGTACCAGAAGTCTTTCTTTTTCTGATGCAATACACATCTGAGCCAGAATGCAACATATTTACACTGTAAAAAAATGAAAATGAACAGAAACTTACTGGTATTCACCCCCTTGAACTTTTCCCAATTTTGTAGTGTTACAACCTGTAGCTGAAATGGACACAGCGAGGGTTCTGTCATCAATCTGTAAATCAATAGTTTGTAAACAAATAGAAAACACAAAAGTTGTGATTGTATAACGTGAAGTGAAGTGAAGTGACTTTGTGGCCAAGTGTGGTGAGCCATACTCGGAATTTGTGCTCTGCATTTAACCCATCNTCCCTGCCGGACCCGAGACTCGAACCCACCACCTTCAGGTTCACCTTCGGGTTACAAGTCCAACTCTCAGACCATTACTGCCCCCCTCCCCCCATTGCTGTGAATTTCCTCCATTAGTTCTGGTGCAACCAGTCGCCATCAGAACTCTCGTCTTTACTTGAATGGAGTTGTCATGTGATCTAAATGTAAATACACCTGCTCTTGGAAGTTCAAGGCAGTAAATACTTATCCAAGTCAGTGTACATCATTGTCAGTGAGTTTGTGATCAAGCACTGGATGGGAATGTAGTAAGGAGACGCGTGGAGACGCTGTAGCACCCCGCTTACGCAGCCTGCAACAAAAAAAAGTAGGACCACATGGCAGTTCAAAAATAAATTAGTATTTCACACCAATACCTCCTAGATACCAACTTCCCAGGAAAAATAGGCAGTAAAGCAGGAGCAGGCCTAGCTTTTATTGCCTTCCCTAGGGAGAGAGAGAAAATAGACAAACAATAATTAACCTACAGAGCCTACACCTCCCAACTCTCATAAACAGAGAACTGCCTAGAACTTTACCACAAAGCATGACAGAGAGCGTCAGCCATGACATTCTTGTCACCTTTGATATGACAAATCTTTAGTTTGTATGGCTGTAAAAACCGCAGCCAGTGCATCAGTCTCTGGATCTTGTTTTGCATATTGGAAAGGAAAGTCAGGGGGGTTGTGGTTGGTGTAAATTGTAATTGGCTCACATCATTTGCAGATCATTATCACACTTTTCTTATTTGTTTCTTCTGAAGCTTGGAAGACGGGAGATTTTAGATAAATGAGGCCAGAGATGCCCATCTGTCTCCCCTGTCTCAGACATCGCTGCTGCTGACCAAACATTTGGCAGTTGAAGTGTAGACTTTTAGCAGGAAATTTTGAAAAATCGCAGTGACTTAAGTGACTTACAGTCTTCTACGGTAAATATATTATTCGTTTTAAATTACACTTGATTATACTACAAAAGTAAAAGTACCGTTACAGTGAACCGTGCGCTTCTAGTACTGTAACGAGGCTACCTGTAGCTCCACGAATGGGTCACAGTTAAACAGCTAAACAAGCTATATGTTTATATTATCCATTTGAGAACATCAGGCTAGCTAGCAAATGTTGGGCTAACGATACACAGCATTGCCTATCTTTATTTCTGGATTAACATTGTTACAATAATTGAAGCTATGCTTCTTTATCAAAACTTAGAATGAAAAAATAATGGAAGTGAAATGAACAATTAGCCAGATGAGCTTCCTTTGCCGCTTTAAGGAAGAATTAGCCAGATGAGCTTCCTTTGCTGCTTCAGGTAAATGCTTTATTGCCTATTTTTACATGAAGTTAATGATACTCTGTTTTATCATGTTATTTCAATATAGTCACAGCAATAGCTCCTTTTTTACAGTTTAATCAGCCAGGCTTGTAAATATTTCCCAGGATACCACATGTATCGACTGGTTTGTACTGGTTTAAACATAGTATTTTGTTGTCTTATATACAGAATTTCTTTACAGTGTTCAACAGTTATGCACAACGAAGTGTCAATAAAATGAAAGCACCACCCGTGGCATTAATCTGACTTGATATTGTCATATTGTCATCTCTCTCCAGACTCTCTGCCTCCGAGTCAGACAATCCATTCAGCTTCTCTGAGCTATGTTCATTATGTGTCACTGCTCCACAATTGACTTATTTTATCGCTGACTCTTATGGATAATAATAATGATTATATTGTCAGCTTAGCTCAGCCTCAATCCCAACTTAGCTACTGAACTTGAAATCAGAAAGATCGCAACAACCATGATGACATCTGAAATATGAAATATATGACTTATATAAAAAACTGAGTGCATTGTAATAATTATTGGTGTATTCTAAATATAAATCTGCAGACTACTTTGTGATATATTTTCAGTATAGTGCATTTTTTTCAGGGGAAGTTTACTCTTTTAGCTTTTCAATCTTATTAATTGACAGCCTCCATGTTTTCGAGCAATACAAGACAAAAGGAAAAGCTACAGACGCTAAACCATGACGTGTGGCTCAATTTTCCAAACCTCTGTGCAGAAAGATGGGACTGGAGAAGGCCATGTGTCAGGAATTGGCATGCAAGTGTGGATAATTTATTGAAAACAAGAACCATGAACATGAACTATGGGAATGAGGCAGGCAACTTACACACTATAAGTGAGACCACGACACACACGCTACCAACCAACAGCTACAACAACAGAAGCTTGACAGTGAGATGCAGAAAAAGTAGCTAAGTAGTGGCGCTGACAAGGCCTAATGAGACGCAGGTGAGAGTGATTAGGGAAGGTGTGAATAGATCATGTGACATGCGGAGGTTGATGGGTAGCTATGTGCCTTTCGGCGCTACCATGACACCGTGAATGATGGAGAGAGGAAGTACAGAATGGCTAGATTACAGCTAAAGCTTCACACTCGCACAGCGACACGGAAAATAATGAACGTAGATTAATAATTTCTGATGGCTAGCTACATTATAGCATAGCCTGTAGGTATGCTATAACAGTGCCATGCTGGCTCTGAACTGCATTTCCCAGAATCCTCCACCAAATAACAAACTACAAGACATATCATATTACCCATTACCTAACTCTCATGCCCCCCCCCCACACACACACCAGTCTCTGGTTCAGTACAAACACACACCACAAACTAATTTCACTGTGAAGTATCACTGCTAGCTATTTGCTAGTGATGTTACTGAGCCTTTACTTTGAAATAAATACTTTTTTTTTTTTTTTAAATTCGCTGCTTGTTCATATTGTCATAGCATGTAGCAACACGCTGTATCAACCCAGGATGATTCTTTCCTTTGAATGACCAAAGTGGAGGATTATATTTGATCAAAGTTGTTCATCATATGCGAAATGCACTAGGAATGATGTCACAGTCTTGGTCAAAAGCTGTTGATTCATTTTCTATAACAGCAGCTCTGCAGACTAATGAAAAAAAAAAAAACCCAGTGGTAATTGTTGAGCGTGGCATGGTGGTGCAGTGAGTAGCATCGTCTCCTTACAGCTCCAGGGTCCGTGGTTTCTGTGCACGTTCTCCTCATATCTTCATGGGTTTCCTCTTGGGTCCATGGTTTCGTCCCACCTCCTAAAAGCATGCTATTGGTAGATTAGCTAAGATAAAATGCCCCTAGGTGTGAATGAGTGCGTGCGTGGTGCTCTGGGATGGACTGGCATCTCATACAGGGTGTATTCCTGCCTCACACCCAGCGTTCCTGGGATTGGCTCCACCTTCACGCTGTTCTAGGAAAACAATCACCTTTTTGGTCGTAACAGTAACTCTGCTTTTCTTCAGGCCTGCTTTTGAGCATCACCAGCCTGCTTTTGAGCATTTTAATTCCTTATACACTGTAACTAGCGTGCTAGCAGTGGCCACGCCTGCAGATGTAGGTACTAGACTCTTCACAAGCCCTTCCTCTGTTGTTAGGGAGTTCCTCTGTTGTTCTCATGGGAGATGAGAAGAGCTACTGAACGATGATCTCCACAACGCTTTCGTTTTCAGAGACTGGATTAGTGTGAAGGACGCACTCACTCCTGGAGAATGGCAACTAATATGTCACCTTTTAAGATGACAGAGTTTGTAGGTTTTATTCAACTCCTCATGATTTTGCAGATTTTTTTGGAGTGCTCTTACGGGTACAACGTAAGGAGGAACATGTTTTCCCTAAAGGTCCTCTGTGACCTTCATAATTAATCCTACAATTAAGAGTGTCCACTCTCACGGACTGTTGATTTAAAGCTTTTTAAGAAAACCAACGCTGTAAATCAACTTCAGATTACTTGGTGGCAGGGAAATGAGACCATTATTCAAATGCTGATTTTTCTTTGCTTCCTGACTATAGTAAACCAGTCCAACATGGCTGACGGTCACAGAGCTGTGGTACGTGTTTTGTGTCAAATACACTCAGCTAAGCACAATTAGCTTTCTTAAAACTGTTTTATTAATGTTCGATTGTTTTCACCTCATTTATTTTCAGCTGGTCAAAGGAAGTTCAGCATTAATACTATACACTATATGGCCAAAAGTATATGGACACCTGCCCATCACACCCATATGTACCTGTTGAACATCTCATTCCAGATTTATTCCCCCTTTACTGTTATAATGAGCTCCACTCTTCTGGGAAGCTTTCCACTAGATGTTGGAGCGAGGCTGTGGGGATTTGT
>CM074949.1:2308841-2319129 GCA_037577455.1 Pangasius macronema
GGATAGGTGGAGAGTGATGATTCGCTGTGGAGACCCCTGAAGGGAAAAGCCGAAAGAAGAAGAAGAAGAAGATGATGCAGTTAGCTAGACGGAAACAACACTTAGATGTCTGCCAGTGTTTGGCTGTGAGAGCCGTTTGCTGATAGATTTTGAGTGTGGACTCCTTCAGTGGCTACATCTGGTGGAATGTAACAAGATTGTCAGCATTGTTTAGAGAGGATTACTCCTATACTTATATCCCTCACTCCTACTAGTTTTATTTAGGGATGCATTGCACCAACACCATGCTCATGTACTCATTCTAATAAAAAAAAAAAAAGTGCTCTGAGGAGGAGCTATAGCGTTTTCCTACATCACTGCTAAAACATGCTAAACATAAATCTCAGCACATGGAGCTCACTGCTGAGACGAATGCCGAAGCAAACTCTGCCAAAGCTTCACGGGCAAACCAGCAGCTCTTACCTAGTATGTTGTTCTTGACAATCAGCCATCGGTCATTAATAACGAGGAATTCAAACACAGTGAAAGCAATGTAACATACTTGACTTACAGCTGTACAGAAAAGTGAAACATATCCTGCTCTCCTCCACTGCAACCCTACTCGAGCCAGGGAAGTACTGTTCCTAGCTAGCGCAGCTAGCTAACATTATAAAGATGGAGCCTAGTAGCCTTAGCATATGGACACACACCTGTACATGCTTCATTGTGTAATGTAGGGAAAGAGATAAAGCTAAAGGAAATGTTCCACGATTCCACGACAACTGGTGATTAATACTAAGTAGGCTACTCATTTCAGTTTGGTTATTCAGTAATGCTTTAAGATGAACAATTAAATAAGAAACCGTGTTCTAGGGGTTATGTTTGCCTTTTCGGTAACCAGTAGGAAAAGAAATAGACTATTTAATTCTGTTAAAAATGCATTCTGCTACCTGGAGCTGAATAAAAACCTCTGTATGCTGTAGTGCTGAAAAGAAAGTAGACGAGCAGACACGTGCTTTTATATGGAGTGCGGCCAAGTGCAAATGTAGTCTCGTTCTATTCTGATACACTGGTCTAGTCTGGTCTCTGTCAAAGCATCTCCTGGAGAACATTACTGTCAGAAAGAGAGAATAAAGGCAAATTCCTTCAGCGATGATTGACCTTCGTCTATTATTTATGGAATGGTGCGGAAGCAATGACGAAAATGTCAGGCTGAAATAGGCATTGTGGACTGAACAAAAAAACAGCAAGGATTCCACACGGAAAGCCACCTGATAGCCTTAAAGAGGCTTTTTTTTTTGGGGATATTCCGAGTCTTTCCCTTCCTCATGACTTTGCTTTGGAAAATACAGTCTAATCCAAGCCTCAGTTGTGCCCTTGCACTGCAAAAAAAAAAAAGATTTTAAAAAGAATTCTGGTAGGCTGTAGCTTTCCAAGGTTAATCCGTGAGGGACTGCTCTTCCTCTCTCTGACAGATCCATCCCATGTGATGTTTCTCCGAAAAGAAACTGTACATGATGTTTGACTGGGCTTATTCAAGCATAAACAACATCCTCCGTCCCAGGCGGTCTGAAATATCTGCAGTCGCCATAGCCAGTTTCCCCCCCCCCCTTCTTTCTCCCTCACTTTCGTTTCTATATCGACTTGCTCATTTCCCTATTTCTGTCTGCACTCTGATTAGCCTCGCATCAGACTCTGAGGGTCCGCTGAAGCTCTTTGTGTGGATTCAGTGACATGTCTCACCCAGGCTTACTTTCACACACTTTTCTTTTTTGCTTTTTTTGTTTTTTCCCCTCGACCCCGTCTTCAAATCCAGTGGCACGGCCTATCTCCAGCTTGCACGCCCACCAGTAATTAAACACCTCAATGAACAGATTAAGGAGTTTCCCCATTTGGAAATTTCATTACCATTGCTGTAATTGGATTCCAAATTTAATTAGCACTCCTCAATGAAAACAGCAGGTGATGCCGAATGCTGTCCAAGAATGACGATGTAATGGTGGGACCAAGAAAGGGGATACGTTCTGAGGCACAGTAGTGCTTCATGACCTGTTGCTCTGCACGTGGAAGGTCTTAGAGAATTTGTAGGGAGGGAGACTGTTTTATGAAATGGCCAGAGAGACATGCAGGCTTGTAGAGACACTGATCTTTGCTCGCTAGTCTGCCTGAAGGGTCTGTGTTGTGTCTGTATGACCAAATTGCATTTTCTCTATTTGAGACACTGCTCCAGATGTATCTCTACAGATCACTTTGACAAAGTAGTCCAACACACACATTTACATTTTAATCAAGCGTTTAAAACTTCCAGAAAGTGCCAGCTCAGTCCTCTTGGCACACAGTCAGCTATAATTTGATAGACTGCACTTTGCTTTCTGAAGGGTTCTTAATAAAGCACGCTTGCCAATTGAAAAATAGAGATGAACGCCACATAAGCATTCTGGTGATTTCCAAAGAAAGGCAAGACTAATTTACTGAGCCCATTTTGGAAAAAAACAATGGATTGCAGTGATTAGAATAAATTCAATTCCAAAGCTTTTGGGGAAAGTTTCTCAACGTAAGGCCAGGATAGATGTCACAGATAAAAACCCAATAGCTAAGCTGCAACGGCGACTGGTAGAAACCTCCATGGGAGACATCGTGGGATCTGTAATTCATTTAGAGAGGAAAACAGATCTGAAGACGTCTCATAGGAGGGTGGCGCCTCATGATGGAGGTCAAGTACCTCAATGAGAGCAATAATTAATCATTACTTTTCGGCGGAGGGGAGAGAATATAATGACTTCAGTCAGACAGACTGTTCGGCTTGATTTTGGCCTCACTGTTTTAACCTTGCTATTGTTTTCATGCGTTGCTTTGTGGTGTCTCATTGTTTATATCACAGGGGCCATAAAATTCCTTATATATATATCTTACATCTTTGAGAAAGTAATGAAACCAAAAACAATTGTTTTGCTCACAGTTTAAACACACAAAAGATGGTTTTAAAGAAGATTTTCAGACTGACATTCAACTGGCAACCACATATCAGAACATAAAATATTCAGAACAACTGAGAACACGTATTAAATTCAGCATGTTCTTAACATACTGACCACAATGACAGATCTTAGCTTTGATTGCGGTCATGATGCAAGACAATATGCCAGGAAAATTGATCCCCACTAGACCTTTTATACCCTTATCCTTTAGATGATGTCCTGCCAAAGTTTTAATAAGAATAATGTTTTTCTTATTGGTGGTATTCATGGTTAGACCACAGCAGCCTAAAGAATGAAAGACTCTCTAGATCAGGAAAAAAGACTGGCAACACTAAGCATGTTTGGACAACATCTCCATCCATCCATTTTCCGTACCACTACACAGGGTTGTGGAGTAGCCTGGAGCCTATCCCAGGGGACTCCATGGATGGGGTGCCAACTCATTGCAGGAGCAATTGCACATAAACACTACTGACAATTTGGAAATGGCAATCAGACTACAATGCATGTCTTCAGACTGGGGGAGGAAAATGGAATACTCAGAGGAAACCCCTGGAGCATAGGGAGAACATACAAGCTCTGCACACACACACACACACACACACACACGGCAGAGGCTGGATTCAAACCCCCAACCCTGGAGGTGCGACGCAACAGTGCTAACCCCTAAGCCACTGTGTCCCTCAGACAACAATTTACTTAACTGATATACTTAATTGCCAATATTTAATTTTTGGTGTTTTCTGAATATTGATCATGCAGGATTGCCAACCTAGTGACTTTGTCGATTGTAGAGACAGTGGTGTACTTGATTTGGCTTTCCATCTCACACCACAGCTGCTGGCTACACAAGTTTTAAGAGAGCAGGTTTGGTCGACTCAGCATCAGTGTGTAAAGCCTTATTATCATTGTTCCCAGCAACCAATCACTGACCATCATTGTTCTCAATGACCAATCACTGATCACCATTGTTTCCCAATGACAACCATAGATACCCATAGTGACCAATCACTGTTCACCATTGTTTCCCAATGACAACCATAGATACCCATAGTGACCAATCACTGTTCACCATTGTTTCCCAATGACAACCATAGATACCCATAGTGATCAATCACTGATCACCATTGTTCCCAAAAGGCCAACGAACTATTTTATATACTGTGTGTATGATTTGATATGCAAACGTTATTGAATCAACGATGCAATGATTAATCGAATTTCGTATATAACCCCATACTACTTTCCTGCAAGACTTGGCACCACTGGGTATATGTGGTCTATACAGATCACAAAAGACTCAAATCTTTCAAAATCACTTGTCTCTACCTGAAAATAGTTTCAAAAATGGAGAAAAAATAAGAAAATGGCTGTTTCAATCTTCCCTCTCAAGCAGTTGCCTGACAGAATAAGTTTCTAAGTACCTTCAAGTGACTTTTCAATGCTGTTATCTTCTTAAACCTGTCTGAATTCCACGTGAGCTGGGAAGCAATGAGGAGTGCTATCGATCTTCTCACAGGCTTACAGTGTACGACCACTAGGGACCATCTGTGAAAAGCTCCAGCAAAATGACATGAGATAAATACGCCTCGGAACTTTATCCCTGAAGCTCATTTAGAAACGGAGGTAAGATCTATTCTGCTAGAGACATGACACCTGAGTCACCAGCTTCCACTCATGTCCACAGTATGCCGAATGTGTTCCTGTTTTGGTTAAGCACACAGAAGCATTCTGCGTGGTGCACTGAAGTCAATATAAACTGTATAGTGTAACTCAAAGATGTTTTTAGCCTTAGCCAATTAGTAAAGGGTTAAGTCATTTTCTATCCAATTTCCACTGACACTCTTTTAGTTTATGTACATATCATGTGTTAAACAGTTTTTGAGCCCATCTTTAATAAGGCATTAAGCAACTCTGTTATTTACCTGATAAGTGAAGTGAAGTGAAGTGACTTTGTGGCCAAGTGTGGTGACCCATACTCGGAATTTGTGCTCACCCGGAGCAGTGGGCAGCCATTTTAGCTGCGGCGCCCGGGGAGCAGTTGGGGGATCGGCGCCTTGCTCAAGTGTCTCACCTCAGTCGTGGTATTGAGGGTGGCAGAGAGCGCTGGTCATTCACTCCCCCACCTACANCCCACCTACAATCCCTGCCGGACCCAAGACTCGAACCCACCACCTTCAGGTTCACCTTCGGGTTACAAGTCCAACTCGCAGGCCATTAAGCCACGACTGCCCCCAAGATTTTCATGCACAAGTTGTCAGTCAGTGACTACTCATTAGCTTTTTGATTTGCATATATATTGGATTTAAAACCTAATATTATGCCTATCGTACCAATTTAGAGTACTCAAACCACTGTCCAACAGATCAGGTTTGTCTGAGGTTCACTGCTGTTTAATATGTTATTAGAGTCTTTTTCACTTGGAAAAAATGCACCTTTAAATAAAGCTAATTTGGTATTTCCACAGAATGTGCATTACACATACTTTGATTACTAATTACAACCCCTTTCTAATTAACAGGCAGAGTCGTGAAAAACCGATGGGAAAAAAAAACCCTTCCAAAACAGTGTGTTGAATAGGTTGAAAGGTATATATATATATCATTCTAAAACTTCATTTTCTTTGAATAATATGGACATTGGAGGTGTGAAAATGTGCTACATACTAAATGTAAAGTGAAATCATGTAAAGAATTTTGAGAAACGTTCTTGGTATTTGGAGATTTGGCGATTTGGCATTCATAACACTTCCTTTATTCACGCAGAAACCATGGGGAACGTTTGCACTTTTGAACTTTTGGACTTATAAAAGCAAAGTATGCATAAAAAAAAAAAGAAGAAGAAACGCTGTATTTAACTTTCTTATCTCAATCTGTATGTAGATTAAAATGCCATTCAGGTTCTGCATATATAATCAGTCACTTGGCTGGAGGTTGGCAGAAACTTTCCATTCGTATGCGAAGCTGCTCCAAGATTCTCTTAAGTTGGTTTTTATAGTCACCTAATAATTCAGGAATCTTTGTCAGTGCCAAATGCCAGCACATTTCACTGACTTAGCTGAATTCAGTCTGGCAGGCCAATCTTGGGATGCTCAAAACAATTCCAGCTCTAAATTAAAAAGGGAAGCGCCTGTAAATGTACAGTCCGTGTTTTTGCCTGCCGTTTTTCAAGACAAGCCTGACAAACTGTATCGGTCAAACAGGAAATCAATTAATTGTCTGTGCTTTAGACAAACAAACAGACTTCTCGATCGAAAGTCAGCTCTGAGTTGCTATGGATCAGCTCGACAAAACATAGACTGGTCATTTTTAAGCTTTTTTGGGTATATTTGGACTAGTCTATGTTTTTAAATCAGACATCCCATAATAGTAAATCAGACAGTTCTGGATAACTGCAAATAATTGCGATTTTACTATTAGTAGTGTATTTTTCAGGGTCTATTTGTCTTCTGATTTGCATATTTACTGACAGGAAAGAGCAAAAAACTAGGGACTCCATTATTCTGCTGCATTTTGCTGGAACAGTTTGTATGCACTTGTTCCTTTAGAAGGAAGCATCCCTACAAATCAATACAAAGTTCTTCTGACTGATCACCTTTACCCTACGGTATGACGAAACATTTCTCCTCTGAAGGGAGTGAGCTCTTCCGGGATGAACTCCTCCTCAGGTACAGGCCACAAGAAGCCACTGAATGGGTTGATGAGGATGAAGATGATATATATAGATGATCATATGCTATGGCACCAGCTCACAATCCAATTGGACACCAGTGGAAGGTTTTGAAGTGACATGTTGGACAACGCCCACATCACAACACCAAACGAGTGCATATCTTTTGGAAGAACCATGTTCGTCTCTCCAGTATAGTTCCACAGCCTTGTTCTGATGAACAGCGAAGCTGTCCTGGCAGCTTTTGGAGGATCAGTACCTTCTATCACACTTTATGTTGTTTTTTTTTTAAATCACCAAATTCTCAATTCGTCTGTATATTTGCTAAACAATACACAATAATCGTTTTTTTTTTTTTTGATGGAAACGTTCATTCAATCTTTCCAGAGGGAAAGAAGGAAAAAAAGCCTCCAACAAAGACAATGTTTCACTCCTAAGAAAATGTGTTTAATGCCTATACACACATTATCATTCTGACACACCGGAACCACAGAAGATTATTCTCAAAAGTATAACAAAGGCCCAAAGTAGGGTGTGTTACTAATTGTACCAAGTTTGTAGCAAATGGATTAGTTGTGCCCAGGAGCACACAAGAAACAGATACTATGCCTTTAAACATACAAGCACTGTCCTCTGTGTTTAATCTTCTCCCTGTCTTCCCTGTCATGCCTCAAATAACCCACATTTTCCGCAGCTCTGTCATGACATGACACTCGGTGTCCCCACTTACGAGCATAATTAATGAGATGAAGCAGAACTGAGTTTAATTAAATTTTAAACCATTTCATTTTGCCAACACTATGCACGCCCTATCTTTAATGTGCTGCTCAAAATGACAGGTTGACTTCGGAAAACACTTAGCAGATAAGTCTTAGTAGGTAAGGATACATAGAAAATGTTTTGATGGTTTTAAAGTAGAATACAACATGGCTTTAATGGGAGCTTTTCCTACAATGGTAGATTAGATTAAAATGGTACTAGATAAAAATTTGCACTGCCATGATATTTTCTTGACGTAGAAACCATGATAGTGTAGATCACAGTATCTTGATTGTATGATACTGTTTTATGCCTTTCTAATACTGTAGAATGATGTATTATGGTATTTAGGACAAATAGAAATGTTCCCTCATCATACCTACACTTATATCCTTTTTTTTCCTTTAATGATGGGGAACATGCTGTATACTGTAATAACAGTCACCTACATCTGAGAAAATCCACCATAGACTACAAACCCATGACTCCACGAATGCTCAATGTTCAATTCGGCTCTATTTAGTTTGATTTCTGTAGCACTTTTAACAATCAACACTGTCACACGACTGACTTGAGAACTCTGGATATAGATCTAGATGCCAAATGAGCAAGCCAGAGGCGACAGCAGCAAGGGAAAACTCCCGGAGATGACATGAGGAAGAAACGCTGAGTTCTCAAAAGGGAAGCCCTCCTCTTCTGGGATTATAAATCATTGCAGTATACAGGTGGAGAAAAGTAACTGTGTTTTTCAGATTGTGAATAAGAGTCCTGGGAGGAGCACAAGATAGTCTTGGGGGCAGTCGTGGCCTAATGGTCTGAGAGTTGGACTTGTAACCTGAAGGTGAACCTGAAGGTGGTGGGTTCGAGNGTTAAATGCAGAGCACAAATTCCGAGTATGGGTCACCACACTTGGCCACAAAGTCACTTCCACTTCACTTCACTTCACTTATGTATAATGCAGTATCCTATATCCAGCTGTATGAGCAGCTGAGGAGGACGGTTATGGTTTGCACATCAATGGACTTCTCCATTAGATTTATATCTCATGACCACTGTCCAGCCAGTTGCAATAGAAACAGGAGTGTGAGTTTATATGTTTCCCCCCAAACTTATCTCTAATTTGGTCAATCGCTAACTCCCACTCACCAGTCAGCTATTCCCTATCACAAGCTACCAACTGGGGAAGGTAAAAGCTAACATGTGCTTCCGCAGGGGCACGTGAAGCCAGCCAACTACATCTTTTGAGAATACTGGTCATGCTGTGTCACAGGGTGGTGTAACACACATTAGCTCGCAGATGCCCACGATTGACTAGGATCACTGTGCTTGACATTGCATTGCTGTGATACACTTTCATGTAAATGTGAATAAGATTGTGGACCACACTAACATTTTATTCTGGAAATGACTACACAATTTACTCTGGAATAATGTATTTTCCGCAATACATTATTGGACATGATCATGAACAGTCATGACCACAAGAGATGTATAGCACGTTAATATACACTATATGACCAAAAGTTTGTGGACTCCTGACCATCACACCCATATGTGCTTGTTGAACATCCCATTCCAGAATAACCTCAACGCTTTCGTAGATTTCCCCATTCAGCTACAAGAGCATTAGTGAGATCAGACACTGATGTTGGTGAGGAGGTCTGGGGTTCAGTCGGTGTTCCAGTTCATCCCAAAGGTGTTCAGTGGGGTTGAGGTCAGGGCTCTGTGCAGGACACTTGAGTTCTTCCACTCCAACCTTCACACACCATGTCTTCATGGAGCTCGCTTTGTCATGCAGGAACAGGTTTGGGCCTCTTAGCTCCAGTGAAGGGAAACTGTAATGCTACAGCACACGGAGACGTTCAGTAAAATTCAGACATTCAGTGCTTCCAATTTTGTGGTTACAGTTTGTAGAAGAACCACATATGAGTGTGATGGTCAGGTGTCCACAAACTTTTGACCACATAGAGCACATCAAATTTCTTGTATCATGAGTATTCATCTGTGATGACAGCAAAAAAAACAGGGCATAGAAGGCCCTGAGAAATGATTCTTCAAATCATCATCAGCTACTGCTGCTTTTTCTAATTCTGTGGATAACAGATCCTTGTCCTATGAATCCTCAACAGTGCGTGATGAGGTTAATAACTTTAACCCCACCCTAAGATCCCCCCTAGATGTAGTTGGACCTGCGAAATTGCGGAAATTGAAGCCTGTGACTTTAGGAATGCGTGGGGAAAATGAACAATTACATCTACTTTAAAGGAAGTAGTAAAGCCTTGAAAACCAAGTTAATGGTCCATCATGAAATCGTTAACAGATGCATGCACACTAATCACAAGGCAGTATGCGCTGAGGGGCAGCTATATGTTTTCAAGATGATAATAATGAAAATGGTCCTGCAGTGTTATTTCTGACCATTAAACCCTCTCCTGAAGGATGTACTCACTGAAGAGCCTCCGTCTAACTCCATGGAATATATTCTATATTGCGGTAATGCTTTACATTAAGAGTCCGTTAAATGACATTATTTGCCACATTAGCTAGCATGAACAAACAGTTAATCCAGCATTTAGTAATTAATGAGTAATTAACACTTTATTACTTGATAAAAGAAGCATAAAGAAGGAGAAAGTTGCATGAAATAAATGTTTTAGGGTAAATACTCATGTCACTTCTGGTGTCGTACTTGGTCATGGACACACGACAACTTATTAAGTATGACTTACCTTTGAATGGAACTGAATGCAGGTATATTTCATTAACATCAATTAACACACGCTGATTATTAACGGTTTGTTCGTGTTAACTAATGCAGTAAATAACTGACTAATAGTATGTTTATTATGTTTATATATCATCTACATAATGCATATTACCTGAATACTGTGTGCTTTTATTGT
>CM074949.1:2347842-2363763 GCA_037577455.1 Pangasius macronema
TCACTTTGGTAAGGTCAACGAAAGTCTTCAACTGAATCTTTTCTCCAAAACATGATAAAGCTAAGCTCACTTTGTCCGCCTAATACAGTATCAGCTTTGCTTCATTTGCACATTGAAAATAATTGATTGACTTACATCAGTTCCTTGTCAGAAAAGCAGATAAGATACAGATAAGCCAGGAGTAATGAAATATTAAATATTTGAATTCATGTACAGAAATCTGAAATATTGTAAATAAATGCTACCAGCATAAACAGCAACTAGGTTGTGTCATATTTTCCAAAAGACACTTTATAAGATCATCAACTCACAACCTTTTGATGACTGTATTAACTGGACTATTTTTACAGATTAGTATAAACAAAATGTGAAAGTAACTTTATCTATCAGGACCAGTTGCCATGTGGGCATACTGTATGTATTACTTGCAGACAGGTGGCTTGGTAAGGTGTTGGGCTACCATAACAGACCATAACAGCCACCAGAACAGCTTCAGTGGACCTTCTCTCGAAGTGTACTGGAGCAATGAACACCATTCTTCCTAAAGATATTCCTTCAGCTGGTGTTTTGATGATGGTGGTGGAGAACGCTGTCTAACATCTCGCTCCAAAATCTCACATACAGTCGGCTGCTATCTGGTGACTGTGTAGAACTTATGATTTAGGGGGCAGTCGTGGCCTAATGGTCTGAGAGTCGGACTTGTAACCCGAAGGTGAACCTGAAGGTGGTGGGTTCGNCAACTGCTCCCCGGGCGCCGCAGCTAAAATGGCTGCCCACTGCTCCGGGTGTGTGTTCACTACTGTGTGTGTGCAATCTGATGGGTTAAATGCAGAGCACAAATTCCGAATATGGGTCACCACACTTGGCCACAAAGCCACTTCACTTCACTTCACTTCACTTCACATAAAGGTGATCAATTAGAAGGACTGATTTCTATCTAAGGGACCCCTATAATCCTAACAGCAACAATAATGGCGCAAGAGCATAAAACAGAGCCACTGTTTTTTTTTTTAAATTTGTCATCTATCTGTATGATCCAAACCCTATCTTCATGACTTCATCTGTAGGACTCTTCGAAAAGCACTTCAATTTTCTTAATTCTTTCCACATACCACTGCCAAAACATCAAGTTCAAAGATTCCCACTACTACCATTGCTTCTTTTTGTGGGCACAAAAGAGACATTGCTGAGAGAATTGAGACAATAATCTAGTCTCAGGGAGAAATATGCAGCACCTCTGGAGATCATGACCAACTGGCCAGCAAATCACTGAACCCAGCGAGATAACAATCCAAGATCAAAATGAAAGAAACATCAAAAGAGGTGTTCATCAGGGTCTGAGACTTGGCCAAGCACTGATTTCGGGGAATGAAAGGAAGAGCAGAGTGTTCTTGCTGTGTTCTTGAAAAATTGTTGGAGCTCAATGAGGGCCATGCAACATTTAGGATGCTGTGCCTCGCTGTGCCTTTAAGACATCATGGAACTTGTTCACTACCTCAAATAGCTCCTTCTTTGGTGTTGGCACATTAATTTAAAATCACAAGTATGTTCGCACTCACCATATCAAACTCTTGAGTCATTCATTATTTTCACTTGATTGCTCTCGGATTTTTCTCTGCCCAATCTTCAGATAAGCCTTCATCAGTTGTTTGGCAAAGTCTTTGTTTCTTACTGATTCAGAATCTCATCAAGCCACTTTCTAATCACTCTGCAGCTACTTCAGACTGCTTCTACGGCTCGGCTAAACTTCTTGACACACTTGCACCGTGGGAACGTGAATCGTGCCTAGAAATGCAGCATCCAAGATTTAAATACGCTCCAACACTTTCATCTCAGGCAGGGAATCTATGCAAATGCCTTTAAGTAGCACTTTGAGCCTGCGCCCCTCGTGCCACCATCTTTTGGAAGTGGAGTGAGATGCTAAAACTTCCCATTAGCAAGCGAAAGAGCATTGCTACAAGTCAGTGGGAGCTTCTGTGCACTCCCCTTCAATCACGGGTTTGAAAGAGGTAACACTTTGGAGCCGATCGCATACACAGAGACAGCATGCCGAGGTACTGACAGGCCTGTCTGGAAACAGCCAAATAAGTCAATGTTACACTATTAATCTTGTATTTGTGTGCTATCTCAAGCGTGGGTGTACTGCATGGTCCCTTAGGCCTTTAGTCCTTTCAGTTACTTAAACTCAGACATGGGGCCACCTTGTCGGATACTAGAGTGAGAAGAAGAGTGGAGGAACATAAGGCATCTGCTGATGTTATCATTTTCAAAGCACTTTTGCATAATATAATATGCTATCGATGGTGATGCTTTGCTTTTTATATGTAAGGAATAAAACACTTGGAGGCATGCTGTTGTAGAGAGTGGTGTGATGTGGCCCAAGGCGAAACGGAGTTACCGTTAACACTCCGACGTGGATCATTTTCCTATAACAGCGTGTTTTATTCCCCTTGGTTATAATGAAACGGAACAATACTTTACATTAATGACAATACATTAACAATTAAATATACTTTTAATTCAGACAGTTTAAAAAGGTATAGCTGAGAAAACTCTTTTATCAACCATTTCAGATTTTCTCATTTTATTTACATTTTATTAATTTAGATGTGTGAAATTACACATGGGTCCTCACACTTCTACCAAGTCTGGTTCATTGTAGTGGCATTACATGCCTCCATACCTGTGGGTGGGAATTGCGACAAATACATTGGGAGAGGAAAGGATTCTATATTGTAAAGCAGTTGCTCTACCTTACTGATGTATGTAAACGTGGAGTTCTGTCAGTAAGGCTCTAACGGTACCACTCCGTGCTTGGACTTCATAACCTTTTACAAAAAGCAATGCTATTTGTACAAATAGCTAAAAAATTACTTATCTGTTGTTGCTAAGTGAATGAATAAGAGCCTTATCCAAGGGCCCAAGCAGTGTAGTACTGGGATGTGAGCTTGCACCCTTCCCTGGCACACCATCTTAGCCTCTGAGCTACCACCTCTCATGGAAGCATGACCACTTTCCAGAAGTCATCAGCCCTCCTATCTTGCAAAAGTTTGCACAATTTCACTCAGATTCATAAGGGTACAAAATCTCTATAACCTATTCCACCCACTCTGTTTGGTCAGGATCATGCTGTATTGCTTCCTTGGTGCAGGCAGTGATAAGAACAGAACAACCTCACATCTATTTACCCAATGAGATCTCATGCAAAATTCATTGGGATGCTAATAAAGGAAGAGAAATTTCTTTGGATTTCATACGAACATGCTCTTCACCTTAAGCTTAAGCATTTGTAATTGATTTATTAATTGTCTGTAATTGCTTATCCAGTTCAGGGTCAGCGTGGTTCAAGAGCCTATTCCAGACGCACTGGGTGGAAGGCTAACACTCAGTGGCATCAAGAAATGCAGGGTTTAATTAATTTTTTTTTATGATGTATCCAAGGTTTAGCCTTTCATTTGTTGTGCTTTACTGCAAAACTATATATTGGCTTACAAGTTTTACTCATTTTGCTCTTAATCTTGAGTGTAAAACTCTGAACTAGCAATCAGAAAATTGTGAGTTTGAATCCCAGGTCTGACACAGAGCCCCTCTTGACGCTTGTAAGCTGCCTTGCCAAATGAATAAATAGAATGTCTTTTGGAAAAAAAAAAAAAAAAAGCGAAAGGTTCATAAAGAGACTCGTAAGTGTGTAAGTGTTTCATTGCATGCTGTGATGATGACATCCTAATGATAATTGAAAGTTTTAACTAAAAGCTCTCCATGAGAGGCCAGTCATCCATCTAATCTGGTGTGTGCAGGGGAGGTGTGAATACACGCTTCCCTCCATGACCGCGCTGCGAGAAAGTGGGCTGAATACAGAGTATATATCACTCATATGCATGAGCTGTGCTTCTCTCACTGAAGAAACAGATGATTAATGGTCTCTGTGTTGAGCAACATTTATAAATTCATCTGTCTCAGGCCTCCTAATGGGACGTGGTATTTCATGCTCACGCTTCCACGGAGCCCTTTGGACTGGTATACCACTTGCCTGAAATAATAATTCCAAACAACCAGGCATTTTCAACAAGATTCATAACACACACACACACACACACACACACAAACCTTTAAGCAAATCCATAAAACAAATAAGTGGAAAAGACTCAAGGAAAGAAAAGTGCTGTAAACATTTTCTATTTGAATAATCGAATAAAAGAATATAATAGCATTAGAAAGGAACTGTAATACATTATGCATGTAGGATAAGAGCAGATTGTACCAATGTGGTTTGACATGTGGTGTCTGCAGACCACGCAAAAAGAAACGATCTTTTCTCTAATTCCGCCGAGAATCACCCTGCTGAGCTGAGTAATGATACTGACGCTGCGTCAGTGCTTGGCTCTTGACACCTGCTGCTTAAATTCGCTAACAATTCACGAGCTTAAGTTCAACTCTGGCAATGGCTACCCACAGTCCACTGGGGTTTTACATACAGTCATTCTCTGTGTAAGGCTCATCATATACTCTAGTTATTAATTGTACCCATCAGCAACATTTTCTTTTTCTTTTTTTGGGGATTTTTTTTTTCTTCCCTATTTGATCCCCTGCTAGTTCCCTCTCAACAGTCAGATCTCCTCTATCATCTGACAGCTACCAACTGGGGTGGGTGAAGGCTAACATGTACTTCTTTCAAGACGCATGAAGCCAGCCAACTGCATCTCATCTAACTGCTGCTCATGCGGAGTCACAGGGCAGTGTTACACACTCAGAGGAACGCACAATCCTCCCTTTTCTTTTGAGTTCACATATGCCCATAATTTGCTGTGATTGACAGGGGAATAAGAGAGTACGCCATCCCTCCCACCCATGAAGCATGGCCAATTTTGGTGGCTGTGGCATCATCGGGATGCACTCGTGATACTCGTGATCTCTGGATGACAGAGCGAACGCATTTCTGTTGAGCCCCACTAGCAGTATTTTGTAATGAATTTAGTTGGTGGTCTAATTTAAACCACTGTGACCATGACCAGGCAGTTACTAAGGATGAAGGAATGCTGTAAACGCATCTTTCATGTACACATTAAGGAACATGATCTTTCTTTGTCCCATGAGCTTCATATCTGACTGCTTAACCCCATGAAAGTAAAAGCACACTTCCTACACACCTCTAGTTTCAACCAGATGCCCCATGAACCTTTCTGGCAAGGTTTAAAAATTAATAGTGCACCTCCTATCCGTATCTATGTCTGCATCTGCTTAGCATACATCTGTTCATTCCAAATAATGTGCTTGTAATTGGTTACATCTCTGACACACAAAGCAGTCACAAAATAACAGACATAATAAAAAGTTATTTTAGACACTTGTGATTAAGTGTTGCTAAGGAGATTAAAAGGCTGCAGACTGTTAGGATTACACTGCAGTTAGCAGCGGATTAATAATATTGTCTCACAATTGCAAAAGTTTTAGTCACAGCAGTTGTTATGAGTTATTTTGTTATTTTGTTAAAAGTTGTTATGAGTTTTGAAAAGTTGTACGTAGGGTTGGGATAAGATTAGCAGTGGTGGTCTTTCTTATGGCAAATCTGATGAAATTTGGTCACTTATATAATTTTACAAGCAACATTTCAAGGAATTGAATAATCTGATGTGAGGCAGGCATAATATTCTGTTGTGTGAATATGTGAATAATGTATGATTTTAATATCATAATATTGTGTAACTTATTTATGTTTTACTCCAAACTTTTATTTAAGAGTGAACCAATACATTTTCTAAATTCATCACAAACTTTTTTTTAAACTTACTTCCTAACTTACTAAAGTAAATTAGTGTCACATAAGTACACTTGAGTGTGACAGCAAGCTGGTGTATCGTCTCTTTTGACATTCCCATCTTTCTGATGTTTGTTTCACACCAGAGGTAATTGTTTTCACCACACTCTGGTACTGTTCCCTCAAACTCCTCTTGCAAATGCTAAATAAAATGCAGGGTTATAAAAAGTCACCTACAGCCACAACATGTTAATGAGGTACAAGAACACATTGGTATGTTCGGCTTGGATTTCAGCAGAGCCTTAATTGCCTTTAGTGAAGTTGGAGAAAGTTTCTGAGTTACTGAGTAAATCTATTTGATGCCGTATGTAATAACCAGTATTTGAAATTATTTTTAAAATTTATGCATTTACACGTTATACACTGACTACTATATGCAGAATCATCTCTCTTCATCTCTTTAATTAGTTTTTTTTTTCTCTTCTACCACAACCCAGGAAATATGATAGCCTGTCTTAGCATGCTTAAAGGAAAATGCTAATAAGTTGTGCATTTATGTGCCATAATAAAACATATAATATCAATTAAAGGTTTGCACGCCCCAGCTTAAAGAAGGGTTTTCTTCATTCTTACAATTTTCTTCTACTCTAGAATAGTAATGAAGGCATTAACACTATGAAAAGACAATATGCACTTATGCGGTGACCAAGAAAAATCTAAAATACTTTTTAAAGTACTACTAAACTATTTTTTAAGCTTTCTTAAAGTCCCAAGATAGACAGAGATCCTTATTTCTTCTTCAAACTTTTATATTTAAATTACTTGTTTGGAAGCACAACTTAATTTTAAGTAGGAAATACTTGTTTTAAGTAAAAACTGCTAATTTTAAAATAATTTTTAATTCAGAAATATTAACTTTGTCTGCAACTGCAACTATTTTTTTTTTTTATCTCCAAGATCCTAGAAAATATTGTCGAACAGCAGTTATGCTAATACTTACATAGGAATAATATTCATGAAATGTATCAATCAGGATTTAGGCCTCTTCATAGCACAGAGACAGCGCTGGTTAAAGTGGTAAATGACCTACTACCGGCCTCTGATCAGGGTTGTGTCTCCTTGCTTGTGTTGCTTGACCTTAGTGCAGCTTTTGACACCACTGATCACGCTATTCTCCTCGATAGACTAGAAAATATTGTTGGAGTTATGGGAACGGCCCTCTCCTGGCTCAGGTCTTACTTGACTGATTGTTCTCTACACATAAAAAGGTAAGGTTTGGTGTTCCATAAGGTTCTATTTTAGGGCCACTGCTTTTTTTCTTTATATATGCTACCTCTGGACAACATTATTGATAAAAAATGTGTTAGCTTTCATGGTTATGCTGATGACACACAGTTGTATATTTCAGCAAAGCCAGATGATAGACACCAGCTTAATAAAGTTGAGGAATGTGTAAAGGACATTAGACACTGGATGCTTATTAACTTTCTCTTACTTAATTCTGACAAGACAGAAGTACATGTACTAGGACTGCATGCAGCTAGAAGTAAGGTTTCTGATTACATAATAACTTTTATGATCCGCCACGCCTACTTCAAAAAAGGTACAGGCCATGTGCTGGTACCTTGAATAGTGAAGGCTACAAAAGGGGTAGAACTTTCTGTTACAAAGCCCCATAGTTATGGAACAGCCTTTCAATTAGTGTTTGGGACTCAGACACAGTCTTATTGTTTAAGTCTAGGCTGAAAACACTTTCACGCGTTCACTCAGCCTTATGTCCCAGGGTGCCCTCATGTCTGTGTTAGCTTCTGGTTCAGAGAATACAGAGATAAGCAACACATGTTCTGGAACCAAGATTAACCTGTACAAAAGTGGAAAGGCCAAAGTGTGGAGAAAGAAAGGATCTGCTCATGATCCAAAACATATGAGCTCATTGATCAAGCATGGTGGAGGCAGTGTCATGACTTGGGCTTGCATGGCTGCTCCTGGAACCGGCTCACTAATCTTTATTGATGATGTAACTCATGATGGTAGCAGCAGAATGAATTCAGAAACCTGCAGAAACATTCTGTCTGCTAATTTATAGAGAAGTGCATCCAGTCTAATTGGGAGGAACTTCACCATGCAGCAAGACAAGGACCCAAAACACACCTCCAACACAACAAAAGGACTTCAGGGGCAAACAGTGGAAGCTTTTAGACTGGCCAAATCAATTGTCAGACCTTAACCCAATTCTGCAGCATTTCACATCCTGAAGAGGAGACTGAAGGGAGAAACAACTGAAAGAAACTGTGGTACAAGCCTGGAAAATCAGCACAAATGAAGAATACAACAGTTTGGTGATGTCAGTGGGTTGCTGGCTTGATGCAGTTATTGCAAGCAAATATTAAGTTTTAGTTACTTTAAAATTAACTGTTCCAATACTTTTGCTCAACTAAAACTTGGTTGGTCTGCCACCAGAGGTGCCACATTCTAAGTTGTTTAACACATCTATATGCAAATATCAAGAAATGAAAGCTGAAATTCTGATCTATAATCTCATATTCCTTTTTTGATCTCAAGCCTAAATGTCTTCAACTTATAGCAAAAACAAAATAATTGCCCTTGCTGTTCCAATACTTCTGTGATGTTTAACAGGCTTGAATTGGTAATGCAGGTTTCTACGATGGTTTATCCAGATGCTACACCTGTTCTACTGTGTCTTATAATTAGAGAAGCAGTCTTCAACTAGTGGACTGTGGTGTGGATGCAGCAAAGTATTCAGTGGCCTAAACCGAGTACTTGAAAAAATAATACAGTAGCAGAGATGCTAAATGTAAATGTAATCTAATTTTTAAAAAATGAACTTGTGTGTCATTAGCAGATCCTCTTCTGTTATCTTTATCACATGTGTTTATGTAAATGATTTAACTCAAGGCAGCTAATCATACCTACAGACTTTAGGTCAGAAAGGGGAACACTTTAACAGACTTTTATTTACCCTTTCTTGTCTGATTAGAAAACTGACCTGATGAAATGGCTTATTTAAAAATAGTTCCTTATAATTCAAAAGACATCCCATCGCTGCGTCGGTGGTGCTAATGAAAAGCACCAGTGAGAAACAAAACATAATTTCTTTAAATTGTTAATTTATAGCCATAAACAACTATATAATGATACTGTTCACAGACTTTAGCTCAGCATTCAACACAATCATCCCACAACAACTGAGAACAAAGCTGAGCCTGCTGGGTCTGACCACACACCTCTAGTCCAACATGATCGGCAACTCCACCTCCAGCACCACCACACTGAACATCAGCACTCCCCAGGACTGCATGCTCGGTCCACTGCTGTTCACACTGCTGACACATGGCTGTGCTACAAAGTACAGTTCAAATCACACCATCAGGTATGCTGGTGACACTATAGTTGTGGGCCTCATGATTGTTGACTTCACTGCACTTGTGTGTTGCACTTTACGTAGTCTTGCGTACTGTTATGTGTTGCACGATGGTACTGGAGAAACTACATTTCATTCCAATGTATACAAGCTATATAGAGGAATGCTGACAAAAAACCCCACTTGACTTGATAAACTAATCGTTAATGATTAAGCATTAAACGGTAATTTGTCATCATTGGTTAGTTGCTTATCTAGACCTCTGTAGGCAAAAAATATATTATGTACCTGGACCATTACACATTTAAGTTGCTTTTGGAAATGAGTATAATTTCACTCATTCTTTGGAGATTATTGCTTATCCGATTTACACATAGTGGCAAATGGTTTTTAGCTGCCTAACTCTAGCAGTTTAAACTTCAAGAATTTTCATGGGCCAATTCATTTGACATGTTATGAATGGTAAAGATGAAGGAGGGATTATGAGATTAGCAACTTTGGCTTGCTAGATTTCCTACAAATTGTGTGACTGGGTTAGTGTATTTTATCAACCAAAAGAAGGTAAGAAGAGGAGACTGGCATAGATTAGCACAGTGGAAGTGGCATACAAATTTGTGTTATATATTCTAAAAGGATGAATAAAAATCACAATGCTATTTTTGGTTCTACTGGTAAAAAATAATAATAATGTAAAGCAAACCCAGTGTTTTATTAGTGATCATTTTAAAGCTACTTTCATAAACTCCATTACTTCATAGTCACATACAAAAACAAAACAAAAGAAAGACACTTTATATTTATCTGGACAGATACATTTTGTGAATTTGACTTAATAGCTTTTAAAAGGAACATATAAAATGGCCACAGGCTGTGAAAAGTTCAATTCATGTTGCTTTTATAGAGCAACTAAAGCTGCAGTTTCCCAAAATATCTGCAGAGGACAAGCACAGATCATGCGTTGTGTTGTATTAAGGTTAGCAGAGCCTGAGGAAACCAAAAAAAGAAAGAAAAAAAACCAAAACAAAAGTGTACTGCCACTGAGAAAAAATGAAATGAAACATAACAAATTATATGTCTAGCCAAAACAAAGGAGGGATCAAGGATTGCAATAGTAACACAAACAACCGCAGGGCAACCTGTAGCCTTTATAATTATTCAAGTACAGGTGTTCAAACAACTTCTAGACTTCTTTCTTATCTCCAGGTGTCCATAATATCTTGCACACCCTGCTACTACAAAATCCGAAAAGCTCACAAAGACAAATCCATAGTTGACTCCTGCCAAATCGCAATTAACGGTTGCTCAAGAAATCCCCTCTGTGCTGAAGACAATAATCTCCTCTGTCCATGTTAATTGGACATTTGGTGACAAATTGAGGCAACACAAGCAGTACCATATTCCCTGCCTGTAGTTAGCTTACAAACAGATGTCCAAGTGGCTACAGAATAAAGTCACATCTTGTTTAGTTTGTTTGAGCTGCAATCAAGAAATCTAGGGAGCTTTGATTACATAAACTTGGAACATTATGGTCAGATTTTCAAGCTTGTGTAATTACTTCATTTATCATTATCAGGATGTTTGACACATTTGAGAAGTTATTAGCAATAAAAAACAAAAACTTGGGTTTCCAGTCCATCATTATCATGATGTTGATAACTGTTAATCCATAGTGAAATTAATCCTGGGTCTGAGGCCTAGTTCACACTAACACGGTTAACGTTGAAACCATGTTCATCTTTACATCCACATTAAATTGCTGTCTTTGACCACTGACAAATGCACCATTTCAAATCTGCTCTCCAAAGTGTAGAAATCTAAAAGCGCAGTTTTAGTGTTATAGTGTGGATAAGCAAAAAAAAGTTTTTCTTCAGAAAAAAAAATCCAGCTGTTGTTTTGAGTTAGTCCAGCTCAAGCAATTTGGAGGAATTCTTTCCATATTCATATATGTAATCAAAAAATAAAATGGATAGATGCTATACAATAAGATATTCAGAAAATGGAACTTATTGGCGCTTATACCTTTGAACAAACCTCTAGCTAAAGATGTTGGCCTTATTGGGTGTTTTCCTAGTATACAACTGATGCTGTGACACATAAGAAAGTGATTTTATGTGTGGCAGTGATGTAAAGGTCATGGGTAAGACACCCAGTGTGTATGTTCAACATGCCATTGTCTTATTTGACAGTGAACCAGAAACTTTTGACAATGAAAATGTGAAAAAATGAAACTTTCAAAGTTAATTGTACTGTGGGCATTAACATATTTACATATATGGCATTTGGCAGACATCCTTATCAAGAACAACTTACAGAAGTCAAAGAACATTACATTTTGTCTCATTTAAACAACTGAGCAGCTGAGAGTCAAGGGCCTTGCACAAAGGCCCAGTAGGGGCAGCTTGGCAGTGCTGGCATTGGAGCTCATGGACTTCGCCACTAAGCTACCACAGCCCCTTGACATTAACATGATGGTAATTGTTTCCTAGTGCCATTTTCTCATTTAATAGCAAGCAATAACAGTACATGAAATCTGTTATTACAGTGAAATCTAGTCCAGAATGCAGCAGCCAGATTTAATTAATTTCAGAACCGGAAGATTTGACTACATCACCCCTACCTTAACCACACTGCACTGGCTCCCAGAAAAAAACATATTTCATTGATTATAAAATACTACTACTTGCCTATAAAGCACTGAATGGTCTCGCACCACAGTACCTGAGCGAACTTTTGGCCTTTTATGATCTGCCATGCCTGTTTTGATCAAAAGGTGCAGGCTATTTGTTGGTACATAGAGTAATGAACACTACAGCAGGGGGCAGATTTTTTTTTCTTATAAAGCCCCATAGTTATGGAACAGCCTTAGTGTTCACAGTCTCAGTCTTTAAGTATAGGCTGAAAATCTATTTGGGTAGTCAAGCCTTTTGTTAACAGATTTTTCTCATAGGTAAACATACAGATCTGGAAGGCACATGGGCATAAAGAGTTTTTGCCCCGCACATCCCCCCCACTCAGGTTTTGACTCTTGTCTTTGTTACATTCTGGCTCTCCTTTTGACTTACACTGTCGTAGCTAGCCTTACCAGAGTCCCTGCTTGCACTCTGTGCACAATGTACATCTTCTAAAACCATTACAGAGTGTACCTAATAATTTGTCTCTCTCTCTCTCTCTCTCTCTCTCTCTCTCTCTCTCTCTCTGTCACTAAATGTGTTACTCCTGCTGCCTCATGAGATGCCTGCCCTCCGGTCCTGCCTTATCCATCCTGATGCTCTACTTCTGTTTGGAGCCTCCTTCACCAGAGAACCACTTGCTGCTGCTGAGGGTGGCCCCGCATGGCTAGCCTAAATTTTGCCATCATACTGCTGTAGATGGTGCCACATGATTATCCTAAATATGGCTGTGGGTATTCTTACTTGGATAACCTCTCTTGGATAACCTTCTCAAGTCCCAATCATTGAACAGTGGACAACTTCACTTTGATGTTCTAGACTTAAAGTTAAAACTCTAATGAAATAAAAATGATGCTGATGCTCATAATCCAGAACATTTTATTCACACTATCTGGTGTCACCCAGAAGAGGACAGATTCCCTTCTGACTCTGGTTCCTCTCAAGGTTTCTTCCTTATCTTAGGGAGTTTTACCATGCTACTGTCACCTCTGGCTTTGCGCACTAGGGACAAATTTAAATCTTTATTCGGATTTCTGCAAAACTGCTTTGTGACAATGTCCATTGTTAAACATGCTATATAAACAAATTGAAATAATAAATAAATAAATTAACATATGAGTAGGAATAGTGAGAATATATAAGATACTACTTAAAACTTCTTAAGTCAGAGACAAAGTAATTTCTATTTCCCAGTCCAACATCAGCCTATAAACACACCTGTGAACCCCTTCTTTCACACCCACCAAGCTTGAAAGGTGTGAGAAATGGGGTCATTCCTCTATATGGTTCCCTAGTTGGTTGGTGCCTTAGGCGCCTGTGCACAGTAGTTCATATCTGGCCATTCATTTTAGATCATTTAAGGAGAAAGCTCAAGTTTTCTAAGAGAATTGAGGACAGAATTGTGACCTTCTCTATAGATTTAGTCCACGGTGGACCATTGGGGTTGTAAGCCAATTTGTCTGCTAAAATGACTTCTGTCTCTTTGGGGCTAAAATTGACCAGGTCTTCAGCATTTTCCAGTCTCAGACATCTGTGTGCCTTGATAATATTTAGAAAAAACAGTAGAAATAAATACAATGATAAAAATTTGCAATATTGGCAAATTTCTATATGTATATATGGTATATATTGCCAGTATCACTGTAGATGAAATGAACGACTCCAGAATTGTGGCAAGACAAGTGCTGAAAGCCTCATTTGACTCATTTGAATTGGTAGAAGGAAACAACTGAAGAGGACATCTGATACCACAGCTGAATCTCTGTATCTTTGTAATTCTTTCTTCAGTGCAAATCAAGGCTAATTCTGGGTATAAGACATGTAAGTAACATCAAATGGGCAAATGAAATAGATCCCACTGGAAGTACTAATTAACACACATGCAACACGTAACAGTGAAAATCCCAACACTAATTTCTAAGACTAGAAATTAAATCTAAGACTAGCTGCTTAAAAACACACACCAGATGCCAATCATTTAATCACAAATATATTCGGTTGCTAAATGCTATTGCATAGTTACAGCATTTTCTGTTTAGCAAAAAAGTGGAATTTAGAAAAGAAAAAAAGAGAGTTGTTTAATCATGCTTAAAATATAATCATATATATACCAGTGTGCCACAACAAGAAACTGAAAGGAAAGAATGGGATTGTTTTATATAAATGAATGCTTAAGAACAACTCATTCAACCCTGGCGTGCATTTTTATGCTAGTTAGAAACGATCAGATTATCTGTAAGTAAAAGGCATGCATCTTCTCTCTTCTCGTCTCCACTGGAACCATATTAAAGTTTGAAATCTGGTGGACAAGTACAGTGGAGATAAAAATTCTACACGTCCCTGTCTGAAACCAAGATCAATCATATCAGATCTTTTTCCACATTTAATGTTCTCATGTGTTTTAGATGGAGAAGCGAGGGTTAAACACCGTGTCAACAGGAATTCGGACTTTATTTGGTTAGCATCTGTTCTGACAAGTTTCTCGCCCACGTGAAAAAAAAAAAGCACTTGAACTCTTGGCTGGCCGTTCCTGACTCTCCTCCGTCTTCATTGTCTCTATTTCTCTCTTTGACTGGAGACAAAAAAAAAAACAAGAAACTTACTCATGCCTTCTGTAACAGAAAACCGAGAGCTGATTACTTCAGCTGCGATGGAGTTCAATTCTTTGCAATCTATTAATCTATTCTGCCACGTTTGCTTCTCTGCAGCTGGCCCCCTTCCCTTCTTCATTAGCTGGAACAAAACTGTGTAGCGCAGAATTCATTAAAGACAATCAAACACTGCTCCTCTAGGGTCATTTAATACAGCTTCCATTATTAACATTATCATTATTATTATTAATATGCTTTAAATGGGAGGGATTCATGTTAGGTGCATCAGCAACAGCATTGGTTTCCAAATGTCTTTGATGCCTTCAAGGTGCATTCTCCTGAGGTCACGACCTTCAGACAGGCGAGGAGGAAACCCAGATGCAAGCAAATCCCAGCACTGATGTAGCTGCTATAACCAACCAAAGCACAACCTTGATGAGACCATAGCTCTGACATAATATTGGCCAGAACATACCTTTTATTTTGGCCCAATATTCTGACCATGTGCCCTGCTTATTTATTCTCACCCGTATCTAGTTTGATACACACAACCTATGCTTTATAGACTCACCAGGCAATCATTTTAATAGGTACATCTTTCATTCACAAAATTATCCAATCAGCCAATCATGTGGCAGCAGCTCAATGTGAAAATCATGCAAATACAAGTCAAAGGCTTCAGATAAAAAAAGATGTTCAGATGAAAAATCACAGTGGAAAAAAAAAAGTGATCTCACTGGCTGAATAAAAGGACTTTGTGAGTACAACCACAAATAGTTCTTGCAATAGATACACACTTTGCCATCTTTGGATGTAGTGAGCAAGCAAATTGCCATGAGGAAGGTAATCAGTAAGCCATGTTCTCCTCCTCTTCAGCTCTTCTTGAATATCTATCTGGTTCATCTACCCTAATCCTCTATCGTCTGCTTCCTTCTTGCTAGCAATTATGATGAAATTCCCAGTCTGAAGGGCTTTCTGTTCCAGTACTCACTTTACTGTGAGGATATGATGAGAGCAACATTTCTCAACCAAGAAAAGTAGGCATCATTATCTCATGGGTCATGGGAAAAGCTTGAGTGTGAGCTCCATAACTGAGGAGAACTGAAGCACGAAGTCTCAGACCACAGAGGCATTTCTCTGTGCCCAGTTTGACCTTGCAGTTGTTTTGTATGTATTGTGAGTAGGGCTTATAATCAGGGCTCAAAAAAAATGGTTGAGCCAAGAAAACAAAATGGATATGAACAGTATGTTGCTAAGAACAACAACAGAAACTTTCATTTCAAATCTCTGCTGCAAATGTTGCACTGGCTCATAACGTCTTTTTTGTTCAGTCCATTATTTATGGATTATCTTCAAACTCCCAAATGTTTTGGAGCAACATCACATCTCGCATGATTTCATTTAGTGTATCATTTTACATGCACCGTTCAGTTCAGGCTATAGCGTTACATGGCTTTAGTTCATGGATGAAGAAATAAGGTAAATGAAATTATAAAAAATCGCATGAAAAAGGGATTCACTTCA
>CM074949.1:2395389-2410035 GCA_037577455.1 Pangasius macronema
GAGTGATGATTCGCTGTGGCGACCCCTGAAGGGAAAAGCCGAAAGAAGAAGAAGAAGAAGAAGAAGAAGAAGAAGAGGTCTGGGCTCTGGCTCGGTCATTGATTTCTTTTGATTAAGCCGTTCCTTTGTTGATCTGGATGTATGCTTTGGGTCACTGTCGTGCTGAAAGGTGAAATTCCCTTTCATCTTCAGCTTACTATCAGGCAGCTGAAGGTTTTGCACTAAAATTGACTGGTATTTGTAGCTATTCAGGATCTTTTCTCTCACCTTGATAAAAGCCTCAGAAGTACAGCGGCTGTAAAGCATGATGCTGCCACCACCATGCTTCACTGTGGGAATGGTGTTCTTTTGGTAATGTGCTTTTTTTCACCACACACATCTTTTGGAGTTATGGATTTATTAAACCTTTTGGAATTGGTCTCATCAGACCTTAACATCTTTTGCCACATGGTTTGGGGTGATTTAGTTGGGCTTGGATGTTTTTATGTGAGAAAAGGCTTCTGTCTAGCCACACTACTCCATAGCCCAGACATGTGCAGGATACGAGAGATTGTTGTCACATGGAGAGAGTAATCAGTACTTATCAGATATTCCTGCAGCTCCTTTAATGTTGCCTTTGGTCTCTTGGCAGCCTCCCTGGTGAG
This sequence comes from Pangasius macronema, assembly GCA_037577455.1. Taxonomy (NCBI): domain Eukaryota; kingdom Metazoa; phylum Chordata; class Actinopteri; order Siluriformes; family Pangasiidae; genus Pangasius; species Pangasius macronema. The sequence continues at coordinate 2,396,034 of CM074949.1, forward strand.
TTTTTTGTCTTGTTCTTTTGTACATTTTGGTAGGACATCCTTCTTGGTAATGTCACTATACTGTTCCATTTTCTCCACTTGTTGATGACAGCCTTAGGGTGTTGCATGGTACATTTAATGTTTTAAAAATTTTTTTTACCCCTCTCCTGATTGATTCCTTTCAACAGTGAGACCCTGTAGATGCTTTGTAAGCTCTTTGTGGACCATGGCTTTAGCAGTCAGATGAAACCAAGAAGATGTGAAGAAAATCCTACAAATCCTTCATTTTTTTATACAGGGGTGTACAGACTTTTTATATCCAATCTATATAGTATAGTATACACTGTATACATACATAGCAACATGATTACACAGTATTTACATTAATGCTCTGATTCTGACACGTTACCGCTCATTCAGAGGGATTTGGAATCTAACAACAATAAACACAGCCAATCAATTTTACTGCACCAAGACAGGCTAAAAGGTCTTTTTTGCTGAAACTCTTTGGTGTTGGTCTGCCTATTTAATTTTCAGTCTCTCCTCATAAGTATGAGCATCAAAAGACTTTTCTAACATCAGGTTAACGTTAGCAGCGTCGGCCATGTCGTGCCAGAACACAGCGAGGCTAGCCTAGAACAAGGAAGTGACAGCTAGCTAGCTAAATTTCAGAAATGAACACAAGCAAACAAAACTTTATACTTTCAGTTTATGTACTATATTTGCTAATTACATGGACAGCAGGCTCCAAGCAATTCTGACTGGCGCTGATATGTTGAAGTTTGAGATGTCAGTCGTGTTCATTCCTGATTTAGTGGCAGATGGTTACAAGGTTCCGCCCATTTGAGAGATTTACCACTCAACATTAAGTGACGCCATGCATCCAGAGGTGGGACAAGCGAAGACCACATTGTCCACATTGTTTTTTTTTTTCTGTTCAAAATGCACCACACTCCCATTCACTCCCAGTGAAACCGTGTTTCCGTGCAAGACCCAAAATGACTTTCTGGAATGGGAAATCTTTCATCCCGTTCATGTATGGAATGAATGGAAATGTCAAATTTAAGTCAAGCTGCATGAGTCAGTGAGTCAGAGAGCTTGTGAGAGAGATGTTTATTTAGATTTTCAGGTACGAATTATGCCAGAATTTCCAATCAGCTTTCAGAAGATGTAGCTTTGACCACAGTTTTGCATTTTTTTTTTAATCAGTCAACAAGTTTTCTTGATTTAGACCAAATGTTTTTACTAACCGTTCTTCCTCTAAGCTATAGGATAGACTGCAAGCTGATGTTATTAACACTGATGATAGCCTAGACAAGTACGTAAAAACACATTTCCAACTTGTTTTTTTAAGGCAATAATTATGAATTTATTATTAAAATCAAAGTTTGCCTTTTTGGCAGCAGGCAGTTTGTTAAGATCAACATAAATACTGAATTTCTAACTTTAGAAGAAAAACTGGATTCTAGAGAAACTGGATCTGGAGCTTCACACATCCCTACTCTTACTTCTTTTCATCTACATTTAGTTCCTGCACCACATTTTGTTTTATCTCTGCCATATGTAGCTAACTGAGCATAAGTAACAAAGCCATTATTTTTAATAAGCGAGGGTTATGTATGGAATAAAATATGATGGAGTGTGAAGTTATAGAAAGATAATCAATGAGGTGGTGTGATGTGAAGTAGAGTTACTGATACCACCCCAAAGCTGATTATTTTCCAATTACGGTATGTCTCAAAGTATTTTATTCCTATTATACCACAGCAATTATTTCAACAATTCCATTTTTATTTAAAGAATAGCTTAAATTTACAGTTTGACCTCTGTCTTTTACAGAGCACTGACTGGAGACTCTTTCCAATCTACTGTCAGATCCACTGTCAGAGCTGCTGTTATAGAAAATACATATAGAAAATGCTGTTATAGAAAAAGGATCAACACCTTCTGTTTAATCCGAAGTGAGAATTCAGCTAGCGCTGTGATATAAAATATAATTACTGTACAGAAGCTTAGACGCTATATTTCTATAGAAATAATGAATATTGCCCACAGGCATAAAGGGCAAGAGACGTGTGGAGAGAGCAACGCAATGGCTTCGAATGGGAACGTGCAATAAGTGTGAGTTTGAAAATTCAGATTACTAAGTGATTAAGTTCAAGGTAAGGGTCAGGGTTATCCACCATCCGCTTTCCTTATCACTTCATTTGTATCAAATCCCCTGAAATCAATCCGGCCTGTTATAATTTGTAACATGAGATTCAACTGAAGAACTTGCAGTCCCTTCTGAATTTCACCTGACAACAGTTCGTGAAATATGAATTGACTTTTTAGTCATCTGCTGATTAGGAAGCAATGCCGACTTTGAATGGCGTTATTTTATGGCTGGGTTATCTCAAATGAGATTGTAATTGAAGTGTACGGCTTTTTCTCTGGGACTTTATCCTGAACCATAAACCAAGACAAGCTACATTATGGTTCTCTTTATTTTCCTGATTGCTTTCTGCTGCTTGGTCATGCATGGGTGTTCTCAAGTAACAATATAAACTGTCCTTTATTTCAAACTGTTTTAGTGTAGAGAAAATGAGAGAATTTTCGGAGTTCACCAGTGAAAACTACGATTAGATTTGAGATCGTTTCCGTGGTTTGAGGTCAAAGACTGAACAGTTTAAATGACCCCTAAATGTGTAATCTTAAAACATTAAAAAAGAAACATTTAATAGGAACACCTGTACTCCTGCTTATTCATGCACCTATCCAATCAGCCAATGATGTGGCAGCAGCACAGTGCAGACGCAGTTGTGGCAATAGCCTCAGTGAATGCTTGAGTGTTCAATTTGAGTGTAGCATGGTTATTGTTTCCAGATTCGTTTGAGTATTTGAGTAAACCAAGGATCTTCACACACAAATGGTGCAAAAAAACAAAAACCATCCTTGGTTTCTGCAGGCAGAAATGCCTTGTTGATGATAGGAAGACTATGCTAACTCAAATAAAACACTCTTTACAGCCATGGTGAGCAGAAAAGCATCTCAGAACACTCAGCACACTGGACCTTGAGGCAGATGGTTTACAAAAGCACAAGATCCAACTGGTAAAATACAGATGGTAAAAATTCTCTGAGGTTCTGCCCAGTGTAGCCTCAGATTCCTGTTCTTGACTGACAAGAGTGGAACCTGGTCTCCTCCTGATACGATACAACTGTTTTGTATTTTCACCATAGGTAGGCGCATAGCTACATGACTAGGTAAGTGCTAGGAAATTAGCTAATTCTCATCACAGATTAGACATGAGTGGAGGTTTTATTCCCCAGGATGCCATAGTCCTGGCCTTTATGACGATGCTCAAATGCATATCCGTAATAAAGTAGAAGTAGGTGACAATAATTTGGGTTCACGACATGCAGTACGACATTTAAGGCCATATGCACTTACACTGACATACATTTGAATTTATGTATATTGTTACGATCGCCAGCTGGAGTGCCCACAAACTCCACTAGAGGGCACTCCACCCTGGACTCTTGCTATTGTTCCTGGACTCCATTTCCCTGTGATCTTGTCATGTGCTACCCCTGTTTGTGTGCTCTGCTCTGATTGGTTCCTTGCGTACATGTGTCTTGTTCCCATTGGTTAGTTTGGTCATGTGTTCTCCTTGCCCTGTTTAAAAGTGGCTCACACCGGCAGCTCCTTGGGTGCTGATTATTGTTTGTGTTTTCCATGTTTCTGAGTTTCCGAGTTTCCTAGTTAAATTGTTAGCGTGATCCATCTAACAGTACATCATCATGTCAAGTTAATGTTCAACTTCATTAATTTATTCATCTTCAGTAACTTCTTTGTCCCGGTCAGGCTCACCGTGGATCCAGAGCCTATCCTGAAAATGCTGGGTGGAATGCTAGTCCATCACAGTGTACCATGCGCACACACACATTCACACCAAGGGTTGATTTAGCATAGCCAATTCTCCTACCAGCATGGTTTGCAAGGTAGGAGGAAACCAACATGAACATGGGGAGAACATGAGAAACTCCACACAGACAGTAACCTGAGCTCAGGGTGGAACCAGGGAACCTGGAGCTGTGAGGTGGCGATAATGTGGTCCACTGTGCCTGCCTTATATGAAGGTAAAGAAGAATATCATTAAGGCTGATTTTCTCCATGATAGAAGATTGTTCAACCTGATTTACACCTGGATTGGGTTAAGGTGGTGCACTGGCATTATCATGGATAGTTAGATTTCTGTATCATTTACAAAGCAATAACTGACTAATTATTGACAGGTCAACATACTGTACGTTGTGGAGGGTATTCATGAAATAATGAATACTCCCTAAAACCCTTATCCATTCAATCCATTCTCTTTTCTTGTGGAAAACCATCTAGGTGTAAAGCTGAAAAAAAAAATCCATAAATCCAGTTGATGCACTCTTGGCTACATACTATAGTGACGATCTGCCCACAGACCTGAACTGAATTATAGCATTCTAAACATCTAAACATCCATTATAAGCATCCCTGCTCAGCTGCCTTTTTTTAATGTTTGCTCACTCAAGCTTATCCACTCATCCACTCAGTTTTGTTCCTGTTTACCAGTTTTTACTCTGATGGGTTCTCATATGATATTCTGACCCTCTCTGTCAGGAAATAGGCTCGAGTCACCTAGCCAAATTTTTTAAAGGTGTGATCTGTATGTGATCAGTCTAAAATGGTCTCTTTAAGACACTGGCCATTCCAGGATGGGAGCAAAAACACAGATTTATTATCTGCCGGAGCTCAAAGGTCACATGACACTTGTCTCATTGTTTGCTTTTGAAAAGCATATAGACCAGTTCCATTACCAATGCTTTCTACAGCCATGGAAACAAGCAGGGCGTCATTATTTTACCTCTCATTTGGAAGACATTGCATCAGATATAGGAGTGAAGATAATCTATGATGTACAGAAAGCTTCCACGGTGGATCTTCATCTGTCCTGGTGCACAGATGAAACAGTTTTCTCACATGAATTGAGAGAGTCTTTCAATTTTACTACAGTAACAATCCACACAAGTGGAGCTGCTTCCTACCATGGGCTAAACAGACTTCAAAAACTTAATTGGCCATACGCCATTTCAGTGTTTCTCAGGGATTCAAAAACCTCGTCTGGAGTAGCATCCATTGGGCTTAGCATAGATAAATGAAAGGAAATCTCCACACTGAAACATTGATATATTTATATTGAAATATTTGTGATATGTTTTGTGATTCCATTTGTTGGTTGAGGCAGTGTTATTGTTATTCCTTTGAGAAGTTGAGAGTAGTATGCTACGCTGGTGCCACAGATGGACATTGCTAGCGCAGACACAATAGCGTTTAACAGAAGATCACAAACATAAGTGATAATAATAATATCAGGTTTCACAAAGGAGCAATAGCTTCTTTTCCAACATGGAATTAGTGAACATACTAGCTGAGTCATAGTTTCAAAATGTAATGTAGCTACATTACGCAGTTGTGCTAGATTAGAGGCTGTGGTTGAAGGCTGCTATGTACCCCAGTTTTCCTGGGATCATCCAAGCTGTCTCAGGTTTGTTTTTGATTGCCTTTTCCTGGAAATGTACTGTATTTCCCATGAGAACAAATGTCCTGGTTTCCTCTGTTATACTAATGAATAACGCTTATTGACTTGTTCATTGGTCCTACTGGAGAGTGATGGAAAGAAGAAAAAGGAAAGGAAGTATAGTACTGCTTTTCACATCCAATGGATGAAAAACCAGCAGTATGTGAAATACTGTAAATAAAACCAACTGATAGTGATCCACTTCCTGTTACCTGCATTGTCTGTGGAAAGAGGAGCACTGGATGGCCACTCTAAGGCTAAAAAACAACAACGACAACAATAAAAAAAACACAGGTGACTAATCAAGAGTAGTAGAATTGTGGGCGGGGCTTACTAAGATATACTGAAGGTGTATCGAGCTCAATATTCAGTGTGCTTTGAGTTCTATCTTGAATTGATTCTCTAGTGGTGAGGTTGAGGATGCAGAAGATAGGGATAGGTGGAGAGTGATGATCTGCTGTGGCGACCCCTGAAGGGAAAAGCCGAAAGAAGAAGAAGAAGGAGAAGAAGAGTGGTAAGGCAGGTTTCTGACTTTGTGTACTATCTACTTGACTCAGTTGGATCTAGATTCTGGCCACTAGAATTGTTGTATTGTAGAACTGTATATTGTTGATTCTGTTGTGTTGTTTGGAAGTGTCTATGCTAATTAGTTCTCTCAGGTGACTAATCGAGTAGTTTTAGTCTTCCGTAAGGTGTGAATTGTGGGCGGGGCTTACTAAGATATATTGAAGATGTATCTAGCTCAATAGCAAGAAAAACAAGCACAGGGCAAACTTGTTTATCATCACGAAAGAATTGATGGAAGAGGACCAAATGACAGTGGTTGAATTAACAATTGTGTATGACGATGTGCACGAACTGTGGAAACAATGTCAGTGCAAAAATCTCCCATGCTGTAAACATTGCTAACAAAATGTCTTGCAGGAAACCAAGAGTGAGGCGATGTAGTGAAGAATGTTCTGGCACCGTTTAGCTAGGAGCGACTGATGAAGCATTGCAGAAAGCTCTCTTTTTTGTTGTGTGTTCCAGTGAGTCCAATTCAGGTAACACCAAGCAGCTTCCTTATACACTTCAGTGCATCCAACGGAGTTATGTATGCTTTATTAGATTTCTACAAAGGCCTACAAGAATCCAGTGAAGCAATTCATCAGCAGACTGTGTCCATAACTGAAAGAAATGGATTGTCTGTCAGTCAGATAAGCGCCTGCGGTGGAGAGAATGCTTCTCTGGATTACGGAAAGCATAACTCTGTTTTACAGAAATTAAAAGAAGCAATGCTAGATATTCTGAAGGGCAAATACAAGTGTCACTTTCTAAACAATTAACTATAAACAGCAAAAATAAATTTCTACTGTGGCCGGTTATGATGAAGTATTTGTTCATAAGATATTCAGCAAGGATGTCTGCTCTGATAAAAGAAAAGTTCACACTCTTAAGTTTAGTGCTATAAAGCACAGGGAGATTCTGAGGCTTTCTTTGTTCCCTGCGACTGAGAGAATTCTCGAGTGTTGCCCAGTTTTGAAAGCATATTTCTTGTCATTTGTATGACTGTACACATGCCTTGGGCCTTGTTTATCAATGTTTAAGTAAAGTTGTGCGTAAATGTTTTTGTAGGCCAAACTGAGCAAAATATTTCCAGCACAGTTAAAAAAGTTTTGGTAAAACTGATTTTCTTCGTACTCACACGCAATGTTTGTGCATACGACAGCTCAGTTGTATTTAGTGACGCCCACCGAACTCCATAAAAGGTAAAAAGAGAACTGAAAGTGCGAATTTCTCAGAGGCAGAAGTGCAAGTTATTTGAACTCATGTCTATACTATACTAATGGTTCAAGAGTTGGACTTGTAACCTGAAGGTGAACCTGAAGGTGGTGGGTTTGAGTCTCGGGTCCGGCAGGGATTGTAGGTNTAAAATGGCTGCCCACTGCTCCGGGTGTGTGTGTGTTCACTACTGTGTGTGTGTGTTCACTACTGTGTGTGTGCACTCGGATGGGCACAAATTCCAAGTATGGGTCACTGTACTTGGCTACACGTTACGTCACTATCACTATCACTATCAAATCATTCACACTGATGCATTCACGTCTCTTGCACACCAACGCACACAATGCACGAGCTGAAAAAGCAGGAAGTCATGTTGTAAATGTTGCATGTTAAAAAGCAGGAAGTCATGTTGTAAGGAAACGTCATGCATTCGGGATGACCAGTGATGGCACGCAGCGCAGTAGGGAGTGTACAGCACATTCCAGACAGAGACGCACCAGATGCGGTGGAAATGGAACCTGAACAGAATGACTGGTTTTAAATGTCTTAATTTATTTTTTTTTAATAAATATTTAATATTTCTTTAATTAATGCCAGAATGAATAAATTAGAATGAATAAATGAACTGGGTTTGACATAATGTTAAATTGTGTGTGTAAATTTCATAGCACTCATGGATATGATTATTTATTTATTTTTAGAATTAACAGGATTTTCATGAATACCAACATTCTTGTGTACATGCTCCTTTAGACGATTTACAAATAAATTAGTTCTTATCCAGCACGATAAATGAGGCCCAAAGTGTTGACGTTTATTTAGCATGCTTATGATCCTTCTGCATGCAGGAATTTGATTCAACAATTAGGGAACTGCAGAGTGAAGATGATCCCGTACTTGAATTGTGCTCAGTGATGAATAGATTTCACTTTCAGTTGAAAGCACATCAAGCTGACAAATTTTATGGTAGCGAAGCCAGACAAGCTGTAAGACACCATTTGCCACAAGAATGGAAACACATCAGAACCATGACAGGCAGATTGTTTGAAAAAGCAGCATTGTAACTTGAAGTGAACTTTGATTTTAATGACAAGGTTATTTCACATGCTGTTTGTCTCCATTTGGACAAAGGGAGCTCAGTGAAGTGGACTGACTTGGAGCTTTTAGTGGAAAACCTAGCTGTGGATACTAAAAAAAGATAAGCTTTACAAGGAGGCAGCTATACTGGATGAACTTATTGGAGAGATAAGACCAGTGAGCCTGCTTTGTTTTAACAAAAACAAATTGAAAAGCTACAGACTTGCCGAAGGTTGAGTCTTTAATAGTTTTGGTATGAGACAGCAAAGCTTACACACATGGAGGATTTTATAGTCTGTCAAATGAAACAGATTTCCAGATGCAATGGTCAAGTTAGAGCTCCAGGTCAGATTGCACTGACTTGCATTCATCATAAACATTCACTGAAGAAGAGAAGCAACTGATAGCAGCAACAAAAGCCAACTCTAAATAAATATAAATGGAAAATGGTGCAGGTTATTACAGATACAAAAGGTCTATGGATGATATAATATGAATTACTGTGCCATACATAACATGTCTATCCATTATAAAGGTTATTAAAGTCACAGACTACTAAGCTCTTATGTCTTACATGAACTTTGTTTATAAAGCCCCATTGATTAGATATGCATGATGACAGAAAGTGAACCTCTACCGGTTTATTTATTAGTGAACATTGAAAGAATAAACGTCTAGGCTCGTGAGCATAATTCTGTATATGCTACATAAGCTGTTCCTCTTCAGTAATGAGCAGTGTTGTCTGACTTTCTATCTCTCTGTCGCTGTATTCACGTCTCACAGTTGATCGAATCATTGTTAGCCTGAGAATGTAACCCTACCTAGGTCAGCAATCAATTAGTTAGCAATATAAGAGACATCGAGCACAACAGCTTTGATTGGGGGCAGTGTGGCCTAATGGTCCGAGAGTAGGACTTGTAACCTGAAGGTGAACCTGAAGGTCGTGGGTTTGAGTCTCGGGTCCAGCAGGGATTGTAGGTGGGGGAGTNTAAAATGGCTGCCCACTGCTCCGGGTGTGTGTGTTCACTACTGTGTGTGTGCACTTGGATGGGTTAAATGCAGAGCATGGGTCACCACACTTGGCCACAAAGTCACTTCACTTCAACCGAGCATGCTAGTATTAGCATACAGAAGCTGAACTGTGTATGCAGAGTGTACAGATGAGGAAGTGGAAGAGCTGGACAGACCCAAGGACTAAAGTGTTGCTGCACTGGTCATGTTAGGTACATTAGGTACACAGAAGCCATTGAATGTTATTGTGGAGAATGATAATAATAATAAAGCTAAAATAGGCCACAGGTTCCTAACCCTGGCTATGGATTACCTCCTGTCCTGAATATTGTGTGTCTTCTCTGTTCTAACACACCCACTTCAACTCAGACATGGTTGTTAATTAGCTGATTGGTTGAATTAGGTGTGTATGGAGGAGGAAAAGCATTATTACAGGGGGATATCCAGGGACCTGGGTTGGGAATCTATTGTATTTAAAATTCATAAAAAAAATTCTACAATCCATTGTACTCAAAACTCAGAATAAAAATGATCTCCAACACAGAAAAGTGCAATGGAATGGTCATTCAACTTGGATTTACAAGTCAGGAACTCGGGCAACATCCATCTTGCCTGATTGCCTGAATCCACTTCTTCGGTTGCTCTCCTCATTTCCTGTCTGAACTCTTTAAAAAGCACATGAGCCTGTCACTTAATGTGAAGACTTACAGTTTGCTAGTCTCTCTTCTGAGCTGTGATTATTTCTGTGTTGACTTCTATGAATGACCTTTTGTCTGATCGTGTTTCTTGCCTCTTGCCGAACCCACGTCGTTCTGACTTTAGTTCTGGATATGTTTTTTTTTTTTTATCATTCCCTGCCTTCTTGACTATTGGATCTTGTATTTTGTATTCATCATGTTTTTGTGCTATTCTGGCTTTTTGACCCTGGACCGTGTTTTTGACTCTGGCTTCTTTCATTAAACTCTTTCCAAACGGGTCCCTACTCCCTGCTCCCTGTCTGTGTCGCCCTTGTTACACACGAATATGACCTTGTTCTGGGTATCCATGCTTTTTTTCCGAGCTGAAGCACTGGAGCACTTTTAGATTAGAATTTGCAAACAGTGATTTACAAATCGATAAACATGTTTATCAAAGAAGTTAACACCAAAAATATCAACCCAACTTTCCTTTAAAAAAGAAATCATGGATATCACCAGTATAATATTAAATAATATTCAATTGATTATTGGTCAATACAAAAGACAACTCAATACCATTATTTGAAGGCCCTACTAAAATTCTTTAATTCAGCATCTCAGCTCTTTCAGCCTGACAGAACATAAAGCGGGAATCTAACTTCACAGTGCCACCACTTTACATATCAAAACATGGTCCTCTTCACCACTCAGTATTCTCCCAACCTGCTACGTCTACCCTCAGAATAAACTGAATCTGAACTTGTTCCCCTTTTCCTCTTCCACGGTACTCTCATCTCCAAAAACCACTGGCACTGACACTGTCACCTGTTGTGCTTCTCTCTCCAGATCTCTGGACTCACTGTGCCCTCTCTGTTCTTTGTAAGCGAGATGCGTACCTTCCACTCTCTGGCCATCTTAAATTTTGATCTAAAAGAACAATGCTTTGGTGCTGAGAGGATGTAGAGAAAATCCAACTCTCAACTTAACAAATATTTGGCACTGTTTGTCTCCTCCTCTTATATTGCTCCAACCAAAACCTTGTTCCTTCGTTCCAAAACCAGAATACGGTACGTATCTGAAACCTACATACACTATATCAACCCCACTCAGTATTGATAATTACACCCACTTTGGACAAGTTAGAGGATACGACCAAATGTGCCGGTAGCAGGAACAAAGTTGATTTAATGGAGTTCGTAAGACATCTTCTTGCTCTCTTTATTGTCTACCCAAAAGCCAGGGAGAATACAAAGTCCATGGTCCCATACTATCTCAATGAATCAGCTGGCTTTAATACCATGAATCATTAATTCTTATCTCCACTATTGCTGATGTAGGCATTGGGAGCTGCGCTTTGACCTCCTTTTCAGCATTTTTACAGGATCAATCCTACCTCATGGCCTGGAGAGGTTTTGGTTTTATCACCTCACAGCCTCATTATGCAAGTTCCCCACGAGTCCGCTCTTGTTATCCATATATGATCAAAATAACCGGAACCACTCACCTAGTGTACCGAAGAGCATAGTCAAGATGTGACTACCGTGGGTTAGAACCAAGAGAAACTCTCCATCCAGTCATGCTCTCACTTAAGCTATCATATGTTTTTTTTCTGACATGAGGAATGTTCACTCCCCTGTGCTGGACTTCTCAGTCATAACTGACACCATTACAGTTCCTGCTATATACACGGCTTGAATCTTGTGGCGATTCTAGACAAGCTCAGGTTCTCTGATCACATTGCAGTAACCACAAGATCTTCCTGATTTCTTATTCTTGATGTCAGAAGAAGTTGAATTTTCTTGACTACAGAAACTGTTCAAATTCTCTTACTAGCCAAATGCTAGTAGACTTCGTTACCACAGCTCCCTACTTGAGCATCCCTGTTGATGTATGTAGTTGTTCTCCTGTACAAAGCTGCTGCTGTTTACAACCTCTCAAATTTCTCTCACGTCATGTAACTTCATTGAGGTCATAGCATTTGCTCCAGGTTACAGGAAGAATAGGATTCAAATTCTTGTCCATGCATTGCAGCCCTCAAAGGTATCTGTGCTAAATTATTTACATAGCTTATTTTCAGAGTATATCAGTGCACCTTCTCAGGTCTACAACTTCAAGGAACCTAGTATATCCTTTCCTGGTATATATTTACATTCCTTCCACAAAGACCTAGTTCTTTAGAAAATATCCGGGAAAGCTTTATATATAGTTTTGAGAGTGACCACTTGAGTAGTTTGGACCAACTAGCATTAGTTTCTAGTCTATACAGAGTCCTTACAGATTCTCCAGGTACTCTGTATTCTTGTATCGTCAGCTAAGACCCTCTGGATAAGCATTCAGGTCGACTGGGCGCAATACTGCTCCAATTTCCAGGTACAGACTTCAGAAGCTGCCAGGCTGGGGGAATCCTTTCACACAGTAATAACTCATTTGTCTGGCAAAGTTCATATTCCCTTATTGAGTATTGAATGCTATAATGGTTACTGATTACACTTAATTACACCCAATTTTCTCCATCCCAAAGCTGCATCTCAAATGTTGTATTACAAAGTATATAAAATACATGATGTACTTTATGTAGTAACTGATTTTAGTAGTAGCATATGAACCATGGACTTTTTTCTACTATTTACCTTCATAGTTCCAGCATAGGTCCAGCTTATTTCACTCATGTTTTGCAAAATGAACATCTAAATAAAATAACTTCTTTGCCTTGCTCTTACATTATTTACTGAATAACCTTTTGCACATAGATCCCTGGCTTTGATACAAGAGGCAGTGCAAATATTATGTAGAAGAAAAATGCCCAGGGCTGAGTTTGCCGAAAACATCTTGACACAAAGGTCATTGTTAAATAGTAGAGTGAGCATCAAAAGAAACACTCTTCCTACAAGTGGACCAAGACATTAATGGAACCTACACAAGAAAGTGACATATATAGTATCTTTATTTTCTTTTCAATTTAATTCATTTTGTTTGTATAGCACTTTTAACAACAGGCATTGTCACAAAGCAGCTTTACAGAAATAAACAAATTCAGGATATAAATTTTAACTGTACTAAATCTAATGAGCAAGCCAGAGGCGATGGTGGCAGGGGAAAACTCCCTGAGATGATATGAGCAAGAAACCTTGAGAGAAACCAGACTCCCATCCTCATCTGGATGACACCGGATAGTGCAATTATAAATAAATCCCTTCTATAACTGTTTACTACCTGTTCAAATAGTGCAGTTGTGTAACCAGGAAATTTATTACAGTTTTCCTGTGAAGTCTGTTTTGTTGAACTTATCAACTGTTCACTGACAGGAGACTTGAGTGCAAAACAGTTTGTGGCAATTGTGGTCCTAAAGCTATCATAACAAAACTGTTCATATGAATTCATATGGTCCAAAGCCATCTTCATGGTTTCTAAGTGGTACCATCTTCAGTAATCTCAATAATCTTCAGGCTGTCCATGTGGGTCCATCCTCAGCAGCAGCGAGTGATTTCCAATTGATGAGAACTCCAACCAGAAGTAGGGCATCAGGATGGATCAGGCAGGTCTGGAGAGCAGAAGGGGTCAGGATCATTGGTATCTCAGGAGTAGCATGTGTAGCTCTTTTTGTAGATGAATCTACCCCCACCTTTAATGGGAATGTGTCCATGGTGCACTATTTTGGAGGAAATTCAGTTTGTTTGTTCGTGTAGTAGATGAGTTTTCCTGTTCGGCGTGATGATGTTTAATGTCCCTGACAACCTCTGTAGTCCCATCTAGCCACTTGTTAGCCATTTTTTTAACCACTAGCTTAAAAACTCAAGAGTGGGGTTTTGCTGATGACATTCGAATCGTTGCTCTCTTCTTCTTCTTTGGGCTTTTCCCTTCAGGGGTCTCCACAGCGAATCATCACTCTCCACCTATC
>CM074949.1:2422205-2432667 GCA_037577455.1 Pangasius macronema
AATAAATGAGGAGATGAAGCTAGTGGGTGCAAGTGTTGAGGATGCAGAAGATAGGGATAGGTGGAGAGTGATGATTGAAACGTGTTAAGGATAAAGGTTAAGGATACTTTATGAAAGATTATATGTTTATGTAAGAGTAAAGAGTAATCACTCTGATCATGACGATCATCCACTCTCTCTTATCTCCTGAGGTAAATGTCAGACACGGCATTTCATAAGCAGGTGCCTTATCATCGCTCTTCACTCGACCGATCGCCGTACCAGAAATAATCACTTGTGAGTTTTGTTGGCTAAATTTCCCATTTTTGATTTGCATTTATACATTACATCATCTTCCGCTTTCATTTCTACAGTGTAAGTAAGGAATAATACACGATACACCATGATAGACCATCTGGAGTGTGTTATTCTTCTTATACCACAGCGATTTGCAATTGATGACAAAGTTTAATTTATTAATTAATTAATTTCAACCAATAACCAGCATCTTGATCAAAAACATAACCTATAGTGCATTCACGTAAGGTACATTTTATTATATTAAAGTCTCACTTACATCAGAGGGTGATTTCTTCTAGCTCATTGCCGATTATATCTAAAGCCTCACTTTTTTTTTCCTTGGCTACAAACTCTAGGTCATGCCCTTAGCCTGCTGTTTGGAGAAATTGCTTTGGGTGAGGTGTAAATATTGGTTGCTGATGGAAACCGCTGCCCTTTGAAAGCAGCCTTAAAGATGAAAATTTAATGGAATACGATCCATATTTCCTGTCAGGTGTGATAATGGACAAAATGATTCTGTGTCTCGTTTGTTTGTCTCTCATGCCTAATTCAAGAGCTTGCATTACTGCTGCATTGTTAAAAAAGAAAAGTGATAGAATTTATACCAGTTTGCTTAATAATGGAGGAAAATGCCATCAGCTCTCCAGTAGAGCACTCTCATTGGGTAATTATACAGTATTTGGTAATGCAGAGTTTTACACTTATAGTTTCAGCTGAAAGTGAACATTATGTGCAGCTGTAGTATGGGAGCGCGGCGCTAATGGACACAACGCTTTCACTACAGCATACATTTTCAAATTAGTGCTAAATTGCAATTAAAATTACTCTGTTAAGTCGTATGAGCTATATATTGTGTTCTCTCTGCTCTAAGAGATGATGAATCATCTTGTGAAAGGCACTTTGCTGAAAATGGCTGAAAATGAAATGAATAAAGCTGGAAGTCTACACTTCCATCACATCTTGATTGGGTGTTTAAAGGCAAAATCACCAAAACTCCAAACTCTGTTGTCCAAATACTTCCGGACCTGACTGTATATGTCATCAACTGGCAGACTGTAGTCCATATCGGACCAAGAAAGTATCAGAGAAACCCACTGAGCAGCTTCTGTAGCAGAACCTCTGTCTCAGCTCATCCAGACACGTTTAGCTGAAGGAAACACGTCAGACCAGAGACTCGCTAGAGGGCTAGAGACATTTTCCACTTTATTTACTCTGTAATTAGTGAACAAACATTCAAAGATGATTGGAAAGAGAAGTATGTGTTTATTCACTACTTCAAATTCAAAATTGAGGGATCTCATCTGTTCAGGCTGTGGCACTACTCCAAATTGGTAACATGAAGCACCACAACTAAACAACAAATATCCAAATTGTCTTATTTATATACACAAACTAATCGTTAATGATTAAGTATTAAAATGCCACCGTTTAGGCAGGTTATTTGCTTCTCCAGACATTTGTAAACAAGGAATTCTTTTTGTAGCTGGACCGTGAATACCCCTGATATAGAGTATGACGTAGGAGTTGGAGTCATGGCCAGTCAAGGAAGTCAAGCAGCAGGTCATAACCATCACACAGCTAGCCAGAAGCCTGATCCTCAGTGTCAATGCTAACAGTAACACGGATTAGCCATTCCTAATTATCTCCACGTTTCTCCAATGGCAGCAAATCCATGGCAAGAACGTTTGTTGACCTATAGTATAGTGCCTATAGTAATGAAGTGTGTACAGTGGACCTTACATCATGCTTTGTATCTTCTAGCGATGCTTTTCGAAATAGGAATAGCTTAGCTTCCGACCTAGTTAGCTTAGGTTTGGTAGTTTGTAGCTCGACTAGAAATAAGTGCACTCCAAACAGACATTATTTTTCATCACTGTGTAGCAACCTTCAAAGACAAGCAAGGGGGAGGCGGGAACCGAGTGAACTCAAATGTAAAGCTTTAACAGTACAAACATAACACCAATATAAAACACGCATACATCTCTCTCTCTCTCTCTCTCTCTCTCTCTCTCTCTCTCTCTCTCTCTCCCCCAGGCGTTTCCTTTATTACTGTCTCCCACTGATGCATCCTTACAGCCTGAGCCCTTCCTCCTTCTCATCACACACTGCTGCAAATGGACACTTCATTGGGTGCAGCACTTGCAGGGATTATGGAAACCCCGATTGGTTGGTTAACGTTTGGTTAATTTCACTACCACTTCAGTTAGCAGTTAGTTGGCACATGTCCAGCAAAGTCGAAACAACGTATGAGCTGACTGGATTTTATCTACTCGGACAACTGTAGAGAACATACATCTCAATTAGTCTAATTGTCCTTTGTGTTTGCTGGGATAGACATATTCCAGTATTGAAAGAGAAGGCCAAACTGCACTTTCAGGATAAGATGTTTTTTTTTTTTTTTTTAAATGTCATGAAGCAATTCAGAGAAAGTGTGCAAGTCGAGGGTAAGGAAACGCAGTGGAAAACCTAAAAATCTGTCTGCGTTTGACAAAGAGTAGTTAAAGGTCATTTCCTTAAGGGATAGAAAGAAATCCAATGAAATGCTTGTGCAGCATCTGGTAGAGTCATCGGGCACCGAAATCGATGCTTTGACTGAGAAAAGTCAGAAGACGGCTGAGAAACGATTCTTTGTTTAAAGGTAAAGTAGAAAAGGTAAAGACAGTGAAAGCATAGGCAACAAGCAGAGACAGGAAATGAGGAATGAGGAATGACGTTTGTTAGCCACAGTATCATGACGATGACTCCTGAGAAGCGTTCAGAAGATCACAAGTTCTGATCTTGTTGATGCCACAGCCATCCATGGTGTAGCCAAGAGTGCAAACCTGGCTGTACTATCTGGATGTTTCCTGTCAATCACAGCACGTTTAGCCAATCATGGGCGTCTGTGAGCTCATGTATGTGGAAGACGGTAGATAGCGCTTTCCTCTGGATGTGTTACGCTGCCCTGTGAGGTTTGTGTTTCATGTCTTAGAGGAAGCACATGTCAATGTTCACCCTCCTGCTTTCATAGCTGTTGTGCCACAGGGAGAAAATAATGGAAAAAAACTACTTGTAGTTTCAGATGTCTCAGACAGTAAATAAAACTCAGATCAGTGAAGCAGGAGAAAGTCCATAATAACCTTTAGCATATGGAAGAAATCACTATAGCGCTCTGAAATGAAGCTGATATAAAAGAAATCCTAGATGGATTAGCGCCAAGATAGAGGAGCCTATTGAGCTGATCTCTTCCGACCATTCGGGTGATTTAGAGCTCCTCCGCGAAATGCTTCGGTTATTGTTGTTTCTCACCCACTTGTTCCCTGTGGCTTGCTTAACATTTACACTCAGGAGAAAAATGCAGGAAAGAGACAAAGACTAAGAGAGAGAGAGAAGAAAGGAAAGTTTTGTGGGCCGCCTTTGTGTATGTGCATGTGTGTGTGTGTGTGTGTGTGTGTGTGTGTGTGTGTTCAGATATTCGCAGAGCAGTTTTTAAGGTGTTTCTTGCCATCCCACTGTTTTGCAGCACCACCGGGGGAAGCTGCATGCTGTTCATTAGAGTCATTCACTGTTCATTTATGTGCCTTTAATGAATATGGATGCAGTTCAGTGTGGATCACCTGAGATATGGCTGTGTGTGTGTGTGTGTGTGTGTGTGTATTTGTTAAAAAAAAGGAATGGATATCTTCATTCACAGCATGCATGCTGATGGACCCCATCACTACCTGTCAATACGTGTGAGAAAGACTGTGTGTGTGTGTGTGTGACTATGGCACCTGCATGTGCAAATGTAAAATCATCCATCAGCGAGGGATTAACCTTGCTCTGATCTCTGACATTTCTCTCCTGTTCCCTAAAGGTGAAATAAGCTCTCAGAAGTGATAGACGTGCGAGAAAACAGCGCCTCAGCACTTTTAACCTGGCTCCGTTCTCGGCTAAAGCGAAGTGACACTGCAGCGAATTTCACAGTCTGAATTCTGCGGGGTTTTAGATGTAATATTATATTCTATGGAAAGCCTGACATTATAGCCTTGGTGTCGCAAATAGGTGTCACAGAAGTGTATTATTTTTCTACACCATCTCCTTTTCATTCAGTGCATGTGCTCCAGTGCTTACCTCTTCTCTGGATTCCTGTGGAAAAAAAACAACATGGATTCAGTTCTCATTTCACTTGACTCACCTTCATATGTATTATTATCTGAAGTCTTTTGATTGCTTTCTTGGTAAAGATACACAATAGAGTAAAGCCTTTAAACTACCAAGAACAGCCACGACTCACCTCTGGAAAACAGCCCGATATCCAGTGGGACGTGTAACTCAATCCTGAGCTCAGTTTACTGTCTTTGTGGAGTTTCACATTTTCTCTCTTCAATAGACGTCCCATTCAGGGTGTATCCACGCCTCACGCCCAGCGTTGCCAGGAAAGACTCCGGATCCACCTCAGACTTGATCAGGATACTTCCTGAAAGTAAGTAAATGAATGAATAATAGCATATGATCCGCTACCTAGCACTGCCAACTTACAGTGACTCATACTGCAGTGACTCAGCTGTGTCTCTTCATCAATCCTTTCCATTCCTAAAGCTACAAATCCACCAAAAGCCCAAATTACCCATCACTCCATTCCTTCTTTCACACCAAGAACACACAAAGCAATGATATCTTGAATAAAGGAAAGTTCATCTATTATTACTATACAAATATAAGACTATGAAGCCTATTTCAAGCATAAAAGAGTCGTATTCTATTGGCAGTTTGCTTCTAGAAATAAATGCTTGAAATAATCAAAATGGTCTACCAAGAGAAGAAGACAATTTCAAGCTTGAAATAAAAAATACTTGCATGTTGCAGACTGTCATCACAGCATCTCTGGGCTCAGTAGCGTATTCAGCTCCACCCAGCTTCACAACTTCATGTTACGAAGTGCCGAAGTTAGCAACATTTCAAACCTTCTGTTGAGATAGTGAACAATGGCGGCAAATACAGCTCATTTTCGAATCCCTGAACGCACAAAATAATTAAACAGCTGATGTGCTGGTGTGAAAGAAATGGCTTTGGGCTGTTCTCAGGGACGACGGTGAGCATTTCAAAATGTTTACGAGGCAGCGCATACGCTCCTAGTAATGCTTCTGCATTCATCTGAAAAAGGTCCATTGGGCAATTTAAAAGAGTTAAAGCTCATTTCGCGTACAGACTAAACCTCCACCGATTAATGGTACTGAGCAACCAGAGGTCAAGACAACAACAACGACAATAAAAGAAGAAAATGAAAAGTTTGGAGAGCCTTTTCTTGGAAGTTTAGCATTTTTTTTCCACAAATTCTACAGGATGTCCATCAAGCAGATTTCCTTTTATAGTAAGCTTGACAGGTGTCATTTTTGGGGCCACTTTTGTTTGCCATGACATCCATCACTCCTTGCTCTCTTCACTCATTTGCTCTCTTCTCAGACAGATTCAGGTCATTGAATTATTGAATTCATGATTCTGGGAGAGGTTTCTAGATTCAGACGACCTCACACATCAAAAAAAGTCACACTAAAGGACAAATTGTACCACCATGACGCTGGGTGCTGAGTGTATATATATATATATATATTGGTTATAAGGATATTAGCATATTGATGCATTTACTGTTCCTCCACTCAATGATCACAGGTACGCAGAGTTATGAAAGGAATCCTTTCTCCCCTTCAGGCGACTGTCGAGAGGAAACAGCACCCCCTGAAATGCCTTCATATCTCCATGACAACAGGGACACGGAGCCCACAGGGATTTGCGTCGGCAAACGGCATTGGCATTTTCATCATGTAGCGTTTATGAGGGAAGAGAGTCTCTTAGACTCACAGAACATTCCAGTTAACCGTGGCAGCATATATAGTATGTTATTTTGTGATTTTTCACTCAACACTGTTCACAGGATTAAGGTAAGTGAAAAATACTAACTATCTGTTAGGTAACAAATGCACAGTAAGAACAGAGCAGTCTAATGAACTAACGGTCTATTGCACAGGATCTAACGTCTGACAGTGGAGGAATCACTGGTGATACTTTAACAGAACTCCTTCTGAATTCATTTGCGCCCACACGCCCCCTGTGTAAGCTCGGCTGACCTCCGAAATCACACACTTTGCTCGTCAGTGTGCTGACCTGTTATGCATCACACATGCAACCTACACAGTGATGTTCACGTTAATCACGTGCATCTTCTTCATAATTTCCAACCATTCTCATCACTACTGAGCGTATCGTATAATACTGTATACATGATATTTAATTATGCAATATTCTGTACGCTCGATGCCAAAAGGATACTTGGTGTGAGCACACGTCAGACTTTCGATTAATCAGAATGCAGAAACCATTCCAGTTTGGCAGCGCAGTGAAATTAAAAGTTGGCACGCCTCATGTATAAAGACTTTGGCATGCTGAGACACTCTGAAAGTGCATTTTTTTTTTTCGGTCCTTCTCCCAATTTCAATCCTGGCATCTGACATTTACAGATAACGCCATGTCAGACATTCAGATATAAACAGAAATTTGCACAAATTTATGCCAAATGTTCATCACCAACTACTTCAGAATTCATCTTATACAACAAACTGACTTAAAACAGAGATAAATAAGTGTCACATTTTTATTGTATACAAAAAACAGTGTATGATTGGATGTAAAAAAAAAATTCTGGAAATAAACAGAAAATTTAAAATGAAGAAAAGACATGAAAAGTAAAATGAAGAAGAAATATTCAAGATCCTGCATTATTTCCACACATTAGACTTCACAGTCAGATTTCTCGTTGAGTCTTATCCCTTCCTTTGAAGCAGGTGTTCAGACGATATTGCGATCGATTTGACATCTCTGTAACAGCTGAACATTTCTCAGGACCGTGCATGGTTACCCATGAACACATGTTACCTTTATAACCTGCACATGATTGTACATTTTGTTATATTGTGTCTTATTGAGTACATACTGAGGAGGGACAAACCACAAACTGGTGACAGGGTGTTGAGTGCCCAAGGCTCAATGATGCATGAAGGCAACAAAGGCTATCTCATCTTGTTCAGCTGAGAGAAGGGCTACTATGGCACAAGTCACAGAAAATGTTTAATGATGGTTACTGGAGCAACGTGTCACAACACACAGTGCATCCACAAACCAGTCAGATTGCTCATGCTAATCCCTGTCCAAAGTGCCTACAATGGGCATGAAAGCATAAGAACTGGACCTTGGATCAGTGGAAGAAAGCTGTCTGGTCTAATCACGTGAGCACCATTTACCTGGGGAAGTGATGCCCTGTGGGAAGAAGACAAGCTGGTGGAGGGTGTGATGGGTGATGTTCAGTCCAATCATTCATGTGAAGATCAATTTGAGATGTACCACCTACCTATATATTGTTGTGGACCCCATCATGGCAGTGATGTTTCCCAATGGTAGGAGACTCTTACAGCAAGATAATGCCACACTGCACACGTTGTTTGGAAATGGTTTGAGAAACATGAGTTCAAGATGTTGCCCTGGCCTCCAGTTTTCCCAGATCTCAATCCAATCGAGCATCTTTTGGAGCAACAAGTCTGCATACTTGGAAAGCTTTTTAAGGCAAAGAAGTGGAATGTTCTTTAACTCTGCAAAAGTCAATCATCTGAGCTGAATCCATTTGAGCATGCGTTTCATTTGCTGAAGGCAAAACTTGAGGAAAAAATGCCCCAAGAATTAGCAGGAACTGGAGACAACTACAGTAATGACCGGGTAGAGGATCACCAGGGAAGAAACCCAACAGCTGACTTCAGGCAGTCTTTGAACTGCTATTCATTATCAGGTTCTCCTGGATCTTCCTGGACAGTTCTCAGATCTCACCATCTGTCACTGCTCTCAACCTTGAGGTAACCTCGGACAATCAACTGCCCTTCTCCTTTCACATTGCCAAACTGACACGCTCATGCTGATTTCTCCTCTACAGCACCAGGATGATTCATCCAGTTCTATCCGCACAGACCACTCAGGTTCTTATTCAGTCCCTTGTCATCTTCAAGACTGGACTACTGCATGCCATTTGAGCTGTGCAACTGTTCCAGAATGCAGCAGCATGACTTGTTTTCAACCTTCCTTTCAAGTTCTTCCACCCCACCCCATCGCTACTGTCCCTCCACTGGTTTCCTGCAGGTACCCACATCAGATGTAAAACACTGACGCTTGCCTTCAAAGCCAAAACTGGACAAGCATCCACCTACCTTAAGCACTTATCACACTTTACTCTGCACTCCCACCAATCCTCTAGAACTGCTCGACTGGACCCACCATCTCTCAGGGTAGGAAGGAAGGCATGGATCAAGGATGTTCTCTGTTCTGGCACCTAGGGGATGGAATGAACTTTCTATGAAGTACTTAAATTAGCATGTTGTTATTAAATCAATCTTGTGTTGTCTTGTGTTTTTTTATACTATACTACCTCCCCAACAGGTTTTTCAACTGATAGTACTCTTAGTCCCTGTTCTAGTTAACCAGTATATGGATGTAGCAATTCTGTATAGCAAAGCAACTCTGTTAATCATTCTTTATAAGGGTGCATGTCAAATGCCATAAATGGAAATGGAAATGACTGTAAAGGTTTTGCGACCCAGTAGGAAAGATGACAAGTTTATTTATGATTGTCTTAGTTTGTCCAGCTGCTTTGGCACCATACATACCATAAGGTGCTATACCTTGGAATTTGCCACCTGGGATTAACACGGTGTTATCTTATACTAACTCTTATTCCCATAGACACAAAAATGGCATACTTACTTCATGGTTTTTGAGTAGCTGGCTTTCAGCACCATGGACATTTCCACGTCGGGCATGCACGTCTAGCACCATGGACAGAGACCTATACTCAAACTCATTTACACTGGTTTACACTGGCACTTATCACCAGTATGCAGGAATAAAACCTTCGATGCAGTGATAATAATGTGGTTAAAATTGCTCCAAGAGATTCTCAGACACTGTTTAAAATAAACTACAAGCTAAATAAGTGAGGGAACATATACTTTAATTTATTTAATTTTTTTGGTCTGATTCTCAGCTGGAAAAACTGGCAGAAGCTTAAATAGCATCACTGTCATAGACAACCCCGCTGTGCCTAAGGCCAACAAAATGGGCACAAAAATACCAATTAGAGAAAGGTTACCTTGGAACAGCACTGGCTATTGCCAACTCAGAGAAAAGAATACATAGAGATGTCTTTTTTTTTCTTTTCCTTTTTCCTTTTTTTTCATTTTGTAATTTTTATTCCTTAGTGTTTTATATAGTGAAAGGTCACATTCAGCAATAAGCACACTAGGTTGCCTTGATGACTCATTATTCTGCTTTACTCAACAAACTTTTAGACTGAATGGATGTTATGGAGCCCTAGTTTGTGAGTGTGTGTGTGTGTGTGTGTGTGTGTTTTCAATAGTACTGAGTAAATGCCATGCAAACCAGAAATACCTCCACTCAGAAGGAATGATCAATAAATAAATGGTTGATATTGCAATAAACTCTGTTAAAGAAATATGAAAGAATTATATTATCATATGCTCTATACAGGTTGTGTACAGGTTTCTAATAAAATGGATCGTGAGTGTATCTATAGGCTTAGTATTATATATATGGTGTATATATATAGTCGTTTTTCTATTATAATGATTAAACTGTAATAAAACATAAGAAACTCTGGGCGCTCAAAAACCTGACACAGTGCACATATGTCACATCTCAATCCCGTCCCGTCACAAACTCCCAGAGTTCCACTGTGTCACCGGGTACTTCTGCGTCAAACTCCATTTCCCAACAGAAGAATGGACTACAGAGTCTGTCACATGACTCGTCACATGATACACATCCCTGTTCACTAGAGTACTAACCATACACACTGTTCTACACTGGCCACTCCAGTTAACTAACCCAGTTACTCATGGTGAACTCTCACTCTAGCCTGCGTCCAGTGATGACTCCATCGGCAGCATTCTAACATCCAGGAGTCACACATACACTATATGGCCAAATGTTTGTGGACACCTCACCATCACACCCATATGTGCTTTATGAACATCCCATTCCAGATTGAGTCCCCTTTTTACTGTTATAATGATCTCTACTCTTCTGGGAAGGCTTTCCACTAGATGTTGGAGCGAGGCTGTGGGGATTTGTGTTCATTCAGCTACAAGAGCGTTAGTGAGGTCAGGCG
>CM074949.1:2482785-2494125 GCA_037577455.1 Pangasius macronema
ATTTCTGTAAAGCTGCTTTGCGACAATGTCCATTGTTAAAAGCGCTATACAAATAAAACTGAACTGAACTGAACTAAGACTGCATCCATGGCCGTCATTCCTTGTAATTCTAATTTTGAAATGATTTTGGGGCAGTACCAGGCTGACTCTACCATGGGGAGTAGGGTGCATAGCAGGTTGTCTGAGCGCTGGAGATCCTGGTCGGGTTTGGTGGTGGTACTGTCTTGGGTCAGGTAGTGGCAGGCCGTGTCTGTCCCGTGACAATGGCCTTCAACATCATGGGGGTGTTGAAGAGGAAGTGGCTCTCGTACCTGTGCCCATATTTTCAGGTGCTTGAAGTCAATCAGGGGCTCGAACCTGTTCAGCAGGTCTTTTCCGATGAGCAGGGGGAATGTCTCCAGCGGTGAGATGTATATGGGGTGCACCAAGTTCATTGGGCCTACTGTCAGGCTTATGGTGGCAACCTGCTCGAGGCGCATTCCGGTTTGAGAGAAAGCCTGTACGTGCAACGTGCAATCCTGAAGGTGAAGCGTTCTGCCCGTTTGTTTGGCCCCTTCTTGAACCCTTTTGAAGAGTTGAGAGGAAATGAGGGTGATATCTGATCCCGTGTCCATCAGGGCTTCCAGGCTTATCTGGTTTTCTAGTGTAATGCATAGGTAGAACTTCTGCGCCATGTCTCTTTCCACAAGGTCACGCAGGAGTTGAGGCATTGGGGTCCGGGTGGCTACTGGTAACAAATTGGGTGCGCCTTCTGGCTTTTCCGTATGCAGGGAGACAACCAGGACTGCACTCTCTGGCGCTGTAGGGTGTAAGTGGGTTTGGGCCTGCTTGTCCTCGCATTGGGAGTCAGGGGTTGTGTCAGCATCGAGGGTTTCTGGAGGTTGATCATCGCAGTGGCTGGGCATTGGGTTGTCATTGGTGGGCGGAGGCCCCTTGGGAACTTGAGTCCCTGAGGCTGGGTTTAGTCATGCTGAATCGGGTTTGTCCTTTGGTTCTTTCTTGAGAGGTCTTTTCTTTATAAACTCTCTTAGTATGTTTAGCAGTTCCTCGGCCTCTGAGGTGGGACCGTCCTCTGATCTTGGCTCGGTTCCGGGCCTGTTTCTGTTGGGGAACTGTCACTTTGGTTCAACCCTGGGCGCCACGGTCGGCAGTTTTTCAAGGCCCAGGGGGTCTCTCCGGAGGGTCTTCCTTTGTGGTTCTCGGAGGGCCGTGGTCCGTCCCATGTCCTCTCCCAATGGTTGGTGGGGTGCCTAGGTCGAGCCCCGGCATAATGGTCTCTCTCCCTATTCATCTGGGGTTCACACCGTTCTTCGCTGGGGTATCTACTGGCGTAGCTTGTGTGCCTGGCCGGGCCGTGACCCTGGGTGCCTTCCAAAGCCAATGCAGGTGTGGTGGCAGGGTGTGGTGGCACGACAGCCATTACGGTGGCAGATTTAGTAGTCTTGTCTGTAGCCAATCTCTGCTTGGAGTAGGCCTTTTAGGTTAAATCCCGTAGTTGTTGGGCTGTCATGGTGCGTGGACAGGCCATAACTCCCAAATGGTGACTTACTGTCGGGTGCAGATTTCGGAGGAACAGGGTTTTGAAGTTGAGGTCCTCCTCCATTTCTGGCTCGTTCCGTGCCCCGAAGTAGGCTCATCGTAGCCTGTGGTAGTAAGCCTGGGGGTTCTCCTGACTCCCCTGTCGGAGGTCGAGTGCCGCCACCAATCCTTGCTCGGACTCTGTATTATAGAATTCTGCTACCAGTGCTTCTCGTAGGAGTAGGTAGTCAGCCTTGATTGCTTCTGGCTGGCGGTCTAAGAAACTTCGGACCTCAAGGTTGGATGTTATCCTTAGCAGATATAATTTGTCTTGGGTAGTAACCTGAAGCATCATCTGGAGATGAAAATCAATGTCTTGCAGGTAGGCATGGATGTCGTGCCCTCCACCCAGGCTTGGTGTGAACTAGTTAATGTTCCTGGCCAGTTTATCAAGGTCTCTGGGTGTTACCCCAAGGCCAACGCCTAGTGGCACTTGGCGGTATGGGGTCCCTCCACCGCCGGTGGAATGTCCCCGAGCGGAAGTGGGCGAGGCTTTACAGGGCAGGCCGTCTAGCCTCCCTCGGCGTGGAAAGTCTGGGTTCGGTGATCCTGCTCTGCTGACTTGAGGCGTTCCCGATAGCCGGGTTTCAAGCTTGGGTTCTTGCTTTAGTTCATATGCACATTTCAGTTCTTCTCTGACCATATCCAGCTCGTTCTTTGCCTGTTCGAGCTGTTGGGCCAGCGCCCCAGTTTCTGTTCTGGCTGCTTCTAGATGACCCTCAACAGCCTTAATTCTGGCGTTTTTCTTCTTTAATTCGGACCGGGCTTCCTCCAGGAGCGTTTTGGCCTGTTGTTCTCGTTGTTCAGCAGCCACCTGTAAGTCCTCCAGTGCCACTTGGAGCCTCTGTATTTCGTCTTTGACTTCCTGCTCGCTCCTGTCCGTTTCCTCCAGGCATTGTCGAGCCTGCCTTGCATCCTGCTGAACTTCCCTGGTTTGCTTCCGAAGTTCCTCGACCTCCTGCTCGCGTCGCATGGCCTTAGTGTCGCTTAGCTTCAGCTGGATGAGGAGGTTGTGTGCCAGGGAGCCGGTGATTTTGGCAAGCTCCTTGTGATTGTAGCTCTGACTAGGGCTGTGTGCCATGAGCTCTCTGATGCTGTCATCCAATTGTTCTCGGCTGTGGTGTCGTAGCTCGTCGGCCATCTTGGGTAGTAGACTATCCGTCATGACGTTGAGCCATGCCTCCAGGTCCTCCCAGTGGGCTGTGGGGTTAACTGCTCGAGCCGTCATGGCGTTCTGCAATGAGACACTAGAACAGGAGACTGGCACCGACTTACATGGGGTTAAAGAGGTTTGCTACTTAGCGTGGACTAAGTGGGTGCTCAACTGTGGAGAGAGTGGGTGAGTAGAGAGGAGAGTGATAGGTGGGATAAAGACAAACAGTGTGACAGGCAAGAGGGGAAAAACAGCAAAAAAAACAACCAAAACCAAAAATAAATAAATAAAAAAAAATAAAATAAAATAATAATAATAATAATAATAATAATAATAAGTAAATAAATAAATAAAAATAAAATATTCCTAGGATTGGCTCTGTACAGACCTTGGAATCGGTCAACCTAGCCATTTATCACAAATAATTCGACGAGGGGAACACAAGACACTGACTATTACCTGCGGTATGTCTCGTGGCTCAGTCTTAACCAGGTGGGACCGGCTTGCGCTATTTACGCTGGTGGATGGCTTGCTTTTGATAAAGAGGGCGAGATAGAGCACACATACAAGTTAATGGTTTACCATGAACAGTTGGCTACGTGGTTCTCACAGGCCTGGCCTCCAACTCATTGGCAGTAAAGTATATAGCAGTGAACTGAGGCAGTAAGAGAGAAAAGAAAAATAAAACAACCAGAGAGAGATACCGTGAATAACTTAGAAGTCTGAGAAGAGAGGAAGCAGAAGTTAAACATAAAATAATTCTGTGGTTGAGAACTTGAGAGCGGTTATTCCTTATTAGTTGCAGGTGAGCGTCAACGACTCATGGTGAAACCCTAGAGGGGTAGTATATAGAGCACACGAAGAGGAAGGGAAAGAGAGGAAATGAAGAGCGAGTGACAGAAGAAACCGTGGCC
Source organism: Pangasius macronema (assembly GCA_037577455.1). Classification (NCBI taxonomy): domain Eukaryota; kingdom Metazoa; phylum Chordata; class Actinopteri; order Siluriformes; family Pangasiidae; genus Pangasius; species Pangasius macronema. Next base: position 2,486,431 of record CM074949.1, read on the forward strand.
AACGGAACCGGGAGACGATTGTCCCTGGTTTCAGTTAGATCCACGGTAAGGTAGTGCTGTCTCCTAATGTAGAGCCCTAGGTGGATCATTCCTAATCAGGTGGAATTTGCCAGGCGAAACGCCCCCTCTGATCACTCTCTTCCCACGCTACCGGTGAGGACCCAGACCCACTAGTACCGTGTCCAACAGTATCTACCCCCTCAAGACCTCAGCACAAGGGACCACACTCAAAATGGCGTAATCAGCACCCCCTCCTCAGAGGTGGTGGATTGACCCGGCAAATTGGAGTGTCCAGTGGCTGGTGTCTAGGGGTGGTGTTGACACCCCGGACTGGTGGCAGTGGCAGGAGACCGGCCTCCCAGCAGGTGCGGTAGAGGTGGTTCAGAGGTACATCCTCGAGATGCGGGCTAGCTGCCAAACTCACCAGCGGAAGCAATGACCACTTCGGAGCCCCCAGGCTAGGGACGAGACACGGAAGTGCGGGGGAGGAAGCAGAAACACTAGGCGACAGCCTGGTTGAGGGAAAAGCAGTGGACAGATTGTGCTAAAACTTTGACTAGAGAGAAAGAGGTAAAGTATTGAGTGAGTATTGAGGATTGATTAAGTTAGGAGGAGAGTGGCAAGATAAGGAAGTAGCCGGTTCAATAATCAACACCAAAGAAATGTGAAGTATAAACAGCCAACAGGGTATGAAAGTATGAAAAGGCACAGAAGGAACAACAGTAGGATAGTTTGTTGAAGGGTCGACGGGGAAGTGGAGTATTTGACAGTTCCTGAATTCTATTCCTCCCTGTTTCAGAATCTAATTAAGGGTGCTAACCATGGAGGAGGTAAGCATCAGGTGACAGAAAGGGAGCCACACAAAGTGGGAACAGAGTGTACACGGTATGTTGTAGTGTGAGGGCCCTGTCCCTTATTAGGACACCAGCTATGCTGGAAGTGCCACGGCTAGAGGATGCTAACTGCTAATGCTAAAGCTAACAGGATAGCATCACGGCTAGAGGATGCCAACTGCTAATGCTAAAGCTAACAAAATAGCATCACGGCTAGAGGATGCTAACTGCTAATGCTAAATTTAACAGGATAGCGTAGCCTAGCCTAGCTCGCTGGGTGACCTCGAGCTGGTTAGCTTAGCCACTGGAATAGCGTTGGTTTAACGGCGCATGCACAGTTACGACATGACCCCAGAAGAGCTCCCTACGGCGCTTATAAACAGTTGTTGTCATGATAACCCGTGTTAACGTCTGCTGCGCTGTGCAGACCCATGTAATTTAGATAATGGGAAGGTTGTGGCACACTCATATTGAAAGGGAGAACACTAACTCAACAACAGCGTGCGCGGCGGCGCCTTACACATTCACACACACACAAAAGGAGAACAAAAAAAAAAAAAAAAGGACGCTCGTTATACCACGTGTGCTACGTACCCGCTTTCGGTAGCATCTACTTTCCTTTACTCAGATTCCTGTACTTATTCATCAACAACTTTACGCGGCAGGGGTTCTTCGCTGCCGTGGCACATTTCTCATGCACTCATACAATTTCAAAACAAACTCCCGTTTAAATCGCTCTCTACCGCTGATAAGCGGTATCGCCGCGATACATATATATATTCAATTGTTTCACATGAAAGGAGGGCACGCATTAGTTAGCTACTCTAATGGTTAAACCCTAGGGAGTTAACATAGCCTAGTTGAATGGCATTGGAACACGCAATGGCATCAATCTAGCTAAACAATAATAAGGCCTTTTTGAGGAAGAAAAGAGGAACATCGCTCAGTTCTATCCTTAACACTGAAACTGAGATTTCTTCATCAGAGACAGGTTATCTTTAATTACTGCAGTTTCACTTATACCCCTGTAACTGAGATTTCACAGCCCTGAATTACTTAGGGACCATTACACTCACGTGCTGAGAGTGTCGTTATCACTTTTCACCACGGGGCTTCGCACGATACCTTTGTCTATAATAGGTTTGATGCGTACATAAAGACTCGTTATTATGCACTCTGAACTATTTCCGGAATTATAGCACAGACAAGCACTTAAGTTGACACTGTGACTTGCTCAGGCTCTGAGTATAAGGTGCCCGCATTCTCCACCAATATGTAGGGAAAATTAGCTGTTTAGGTTAATTCTATGTATTCTCCACCATTAGGTAAGATAATTAAGTGTTATAATTAAGTGTGAAATTACTATGACGTGAGGGTCATTAATATAAACAGTAATGTTGATTATTTTAGGGATTTTATCAGAATAAGTCTATACCATGAACCACTCATTTCGTCCAGAGGAATGGCTGGTTAGGTGTCTTATAGTCTCTGGTAAGCCATTACTATCGCGGCCATCGACAGTAATAACCTCCCTTGAGATCTACTTTTATAACGCACGGCACGTGATCGGGCACCTTAGGAACTCAGATGGAGAGCAAAGAATCACAGCCTACTCACCAACTTACAATAACAAACTTTATTCTAACTACCTAATACAGACACAGGCTAAACTACTGCAAGCATATACTAGAACCACCACACATATATATGCTAAAATTACTACACATATATACTAACTACTACATGCATATATAAAGGATACTACACACATATATATATATTGGACTATTACACAGATATACTAAATACTACGCACACATACTACTACTACATGCATATATAAAGGATACTACACACATATATATACACTGGACTACTACACAGATATACTAAAACCTTACACACACATACTACTACATGCATATATAAAGGATACTACACACACTCACACCCCCAGTCCACACGCACACACACACACACATTCATACAGGTGGGAATGTGACATGAGAAGAACCAGTGATAATAACCAGAGAGATGGGTTTTGAAACATGAGCATGATGAGTTGCTAGGCCCTGACCTGATCGAGTCCATCAATCTATACATTGCCATTACTTAATGAGAGAAGAGAATAGTTTCAAGTTTTACTGCACCAGCTTAATGAAGTTGGGAGGTATCGGTACTTGCTTTGCCCAGGTGGTGAATGGGAGTAGATAGCGTTGGTCAGCAGGTTCTCGTCTGATCAGAGTTGGGAAGGGTGGTGAGGTTCTGGATTGTCGCTGGAGTCTGGACGGCTGGGCGAAAGGTCGATTCGACTGTGGTTTGGTTCGGGGGCCAACTTCGTCCCCGTCTTCAGCTCGGTTCTGGCTCGGTTGCAGTTCGGTGGTTTCTTCTACCTCTAGTGGCCTGGGCATGAGATTTTATACGGGCTTTGATGAGCCGGCCTCTTATTATCTTTGACCAACCGCAGGTCGACTTGGAGGTAATTGGAGAGAGGTTTTGGTGGGCCCTCCAACTAATTTGCAAGCGGCCCCCCTTCCGGGTCGACTCCTTCTCAATGTCCATTGTATGTGGTCTTATTTACTTTAATTCTTATAATTACTGTATGGTGTGAGGTACTGCAAAATTGTCCATTATCAACAGATGCCAAACATTAAGACAAACACACAGATACTAAACACACATATATATACACATGAGATCATTGCTTGCAGGGTTAAAATGGCCCATGTACAGGAGGTTACAGGTTTAATATTATGTATTTTCAATAACATTTGGGTTGTAATGTAATGCTGGGTTGGATGCGTGATTTTAGAGGTAGCACCGGACTTCTCACACTGTGAGAAGTAGCCATAGCTGGCTTGTGAGTTCATTTCTGGGTTGGATACTCTCATAATCTGTTTTCTTGGCACAACATGTGTGAAGGCATGTTCCCATACAAATTGAAGGTGAATCCAAACAAAAATGTCTCTGTTAAGGGTGGTCAATTTGAGGTCGGTTCCACCAAGGAGTAATTTACACCTTTTTTATTGGGTTTCCTGCACTCCTGAGTTCATTAGCATCGCTTAATGCTTTACGGCCTGTCGTTTAGCCTAGCCAGGCTGGAGCCATCTTAAGTCCGTTGGAGTGTTTATCTGGTGGTTGGAGAGACCATCAGTTTCTTCAGTTTAATAATCCCTGAGTTCCTACACTATACAAGCTGTATGCTTGATGGTTGGCTGTGTATTAGGACTATGTATCTAATGCAAAAAAATATAAGCACTACTGAATTCAATATATTCAGCGAAAAACAAAAGTAATGAAAATATACTTTCCATAATCTACTAATCATTAGTATTTTCTATTACTCATTAGAACGTAACGTTATCTTTCATTCATCTATTACTAGTATAGTCTCTAGTTTCAAGCCTGGAAATACATCTTTTATTATTTGTGCCATTAACACTGAAACTGCATTTTCTCATATAAAAAATACATCATTTGGAATTTCAAAATCTAGCATGAATATTAATTAAAATTTCCTCAATACACAGGAATTGAGGAGATTAAACTTGGGCAAGAACAGTAAAAAATTACTGCCTGAGTTCTCCTTGGTGCTCAGATTTTAAAGGAGCTTATGGCTCAGAGCTGTGCATGTCTTTTGGCATTTGGAGATGGCAACAATTACAAAAGTCCTTTTTTAATTGCACCACAAAGGGGTGTAAAGTTTCAAATGTAGCCTGACAATTGAATTTTCTGCCTGTAGAAGCAACATGAGCCATGATTTGACCATTAAATTTATATAGAGACTGGGGTTAATGTAGTTTGCCAAAAAGCAAAACACAACGACTATACACAAAAAACTATACACAGAAAACTTAGTCACATATCCTTAGTAAACCCCACAAAGAACACTATATGGCCAAAACTTTGTGGATGGATACCTGACCATCACACCACATGTGGTTCTTCCCCAAATTGTTGACACAGTTGGAAGCACAGAATTGATTTCCCTTCACTGGAGCCAAGAGGTCTAGTCCAAACCTGTTCCAGTATGACAATGCCACTGTGCTCAAAGTGAGCTCCATGAAGACATGGTTTACCAAGATTGATATGGAAGAACTTGCGTGTCCTGCACAAAGCCCTGACCTCAACCCCACTGAACACCTTTGCAATGAATTGGGACACTGACTACACACCAGGCCTCCTCACCTGACATAAGTGCCTGACCTCACTAATGCTCTAGTGCCTGAAAGAGCATAAATCCCCACATCCACACTCCAAATTCTAGTGGAAAACCTTCAGTAGAATAGGATGTTCAAAAAGCACATATGAGTGTTATGGTTAGCACAGCAGACATGTTGAGCTGGGCCCCTTACTTGCAGTGAAGTGAAATTGTAACGCTACATCATACAAAGACATTCTATACAAATGTGTGCTGCCAACTTTGTGGCAATAGTTTGGGGCAGAAACCCATATGGGTGTGATGGTCAGTTTATTTAATCTTTTAGTGAAGTGTACTTTAAGGCAACGTTGTTTAATGGTTTGATGGATTGTATCTTAAAAATGATCAAAAAACAATCATCATTTTATTCTGCATGTATCTTCACCCCAATGAAAGAAATTCCTGTTTACATCACTACACACACCTGAAGTGTCTCTGACTTGTTTTTGGATGTGAGTATGACTAACATCAATTACAGCCAACAGGCATTAATATTTAGCATTGTTTCAGAGCAGGGAGATGGGTGTTCTTGTGCACTGTACATTAGCGGTCACTACACTACAGTGAGAATTCTAAATAGTGTGAAAATGTAGAGTACTAAATGTTGCAGGCAGTTTCAGTATTTTTTTCAGGCAAGATAAAACAAGGCATATCTGGACCGTTGGCCTTGATTTGACAAGATTTAAATAATGTACTTAAAAAAAAAAATGTTTCTATAAAAAGTGTTGAGGTGACTGTTAGCAGAGCTTAGTGGGGGGGGGGGAGAAAAAAAAAAATAGGTGGGCCGTAGCTCAACCTAGCACCCCTAAATGGACTTGGTTTAAGAATTATTAAATCATCAAACATAATATTAAATTGACCCCAAAATCATGCATAGCTCTATAAAAACAGGTAGAGGCTTTTTAATTTGAATTTCACAGAATCACCCCTCTCCACTGCACACAAACCCAGCAATAAAAATGAAAGTAGAGTGACTACTTAAAAGGGACAGGCCCTGAGCAGCAGACAGACACACAGTCTTCAAATTTCAGTTACCCGCTTTCACCTGTTCATCAAGAAAAATGCTAAAACTTCATCACTCTTGAATGTTTTAGTGTTACACTAGAACCAGCTCTTCTTTGTCAGTGTGCAGTCGGCTTTCATTAATGTGTAACGCTGGAACGTCAGTGTGGACTTTTAGAAAGAATACATATATAGTACAGATTTATTTATTATAAACAGTGATGTGCTGCTGTTAGTTAGCAGTGGAACAGGCCATTATTTGTGCAGAGATAAATGTTCAAATATTTAGTGGCAATGAAATATCATTACTCTTGTAACTAATTCTGTTATACTACGTTACATAAGAGTGGAAGCATTGCAATGCAAAAAGTCATGCAAAGACAGGTCAATAGCTTCAGTTAATGTTCACATCAAACATCAGAATGGGGAAAAAAATGTTATCTCTGTGAATTTAACCGTTTTGATGTGAGCATTAACTGAAGCTCTTGACCTGTATCTACATGATTGTATGCACGGCTGCCACATAATTGACTGATTAGATAACTGCATAAATGAGCAGGTATACCGGTGTTCCTATTAAAGTGGACGATGAGTGTAGGTCTGGAATTGACTATGGACCATGGGGAGGAGTAAGGCAAAGAAGAATTCACACTGGTTAGAAATCTATATTAATTCCTCTTCAGTAACTGCTTTATCACAGTGGACTTACCCTAGAACACTGGACATGTGTGGATGTGTGGCAGGAATACACCCTGGATGAGATGCCAGTCCAATCTACAGCAGACTGGTGTCCCATCCAGAGTGAATTCCTACCACACACACAATGCACTATGCACACACAATTATACACACATCTAGGGGCAATTTAGCACAGGCAGTCCTCCTATTGGCATATTTGCTCAGTCTGAAAAGTGACTGACAAGTTTACTTGCAGCCTACTAATCTGTTAATAATCCAACTGATGGCTCAAAAAAAACGTTCATATATACACTTCATTCGGAATACAGTAATGTGATCAAAGGACAATCTGAATGAAATTTCTCTCTGATTGAATGTGGTATTTCATTATTGGAATCAGCATGCGTGTTCTGCATAAAAGGTTTTGAGTCAGGTTGTACTCCTAGCGCAATAAAACAGTTCATATTACACATTTTATTCTATTTAAAAAAAAAATAAAATTGAGGTCGGAACTGTGATGGGATGGGTATCAAACCAACATTCTGAAGCAGATGCAGGGTGGAAATTGACCTCAGCATTTTATATTCGCCAGGCATTAAGTAGGGATGCAGAACATAAACAAAGCTCAAAAAATTGGTGAATAATGTGAGCATTTTGTTCTTTTCAACAAGCGAGTACTTGTTCCTGAATATCAGGCAAATGTGAAATGCTGAGCAAAATTCTTCTTCTGTCTTTTCGTGTAATAAAACTTGGAAGATATTTTCCTGAGATGGAAATAATGTAAAACTCGTTAACAACACAAACAACACTGAATGTGCTGACTCACATGCTTCTCATTTTTACATCGAGATTAAACCTTGCTCTACATAACCACATAAATTTGGATCATATTATATGTAACGTACTGTGACGTAGTGATTCGAGCTATGCCCGTTACCTTAAACCACACTTCACAGAACGGTAAAAAAGTAACCACACTCT
>CM074949.1:2494518-2509533 GCA_037577455.1 Pangasius macronema
CCGGACCCGAGACTCGAACCCACAACCTTCAGGTTCACCTTCAGGTTAAAAGTCCGACTCTCAGACCATTAGGCCACGACTGCCCCCCTAAAGGTTAATGTTTGAACACTGATTATTAGAGAATATTAGTATCTAGGCTATTATTCTCTATAACAGTGCCCATGGCATTCTTTAGACTTCAGTATGGCTTAGCATTCATATTTTTATTGGTAGCATTTGGTGGATCTTGAATTATCATTGACATTTTTACAAAGAATGTTTGCCAAACTTGTTCATGGCCAAGAACCTAGGACCCAATAGCTAAAGCTAAGATACTGTATGTTATGTGGTTAGCATGTGAAGTTATCAAGTAAGAATGGAACTAAATAAAATAGTATTTATTCTAGAAATTAGTCCGTGCATGTCTATTGTGTAGGTTTCCTTTGTGTTAAAAATCATCTTTTTCTCCATGGTGATGGTTGAATAATGGATTGTGTGCAACCTCATATTTAGTAATAGAGTACAGTTTCTGAAAACAGGAAGCAATAATATAAATCAGAACGGCAATTTGTTTGCATTTATTTCAGATATCCTTCCGGGGTGTCAGTAATGAATTTTAAATGAATTTGTCTTAAATTAATTTCGCCACTTTATTATTGTTAACAATAAAACCATTTCATTGTTGAATTGTTGCATATTTTATTAAAATAAAATAAGTTCTTTTTAATTTGTTTTTAGATTAATGGATAAACTAGTGCAGTTGACTGTCTTACTGTAATTGTTTTTATTCAAATTATTATGTGGCATATAATAGGTAGGCACATTCATTAGTTGTAGTTTTTTTATTGCAGTATTTATTGTAGCAGTAGTAGAATCTCATTTTCTCTTACTTTATCTTTATATAAGAAGTTATATGAGTATCTTTTCCCAAACTTCTTCCTGTGTCAAGACATTAATAACAGAATAACAGAAGTAGTAAGGAGTAAAGCACATGACATTATGATTCAGTCTGTATGTGGTTTATTGTATGTAGTAAATGTTCTGCTGTATATTATATCCATAAAATGAGTAAAATGGACCTGCTAACAAGTTACTTTTGCTCAAGCTGCATGATATAATTTCTAAAAGATTCTTTTTGCATTCCAGCATCCAACAAAGTCGATAGCAGTCTTACTTGAGCTCAGACGAGTGTTTGCTTTAATTAGGACAAATGCAGTGCGATTAAGCTCAAACTGCACTTCCTGTGAGCGGGCCATGTTTTATTCATAGGCTCAAAGCCCCACATAAAACATTAGCATCACTAGCATCTCCTCCAGCCTCCAGCACTTGTTTCCTTCGTTCTTTCGTGGATCTATTGTCTGGTTAAGGCAGGAAAAAGGATGTGTATCTGGGAGATAGAGGAGTGATGGACAGGTACATGTCCTGTTCACATTGTGGGTATGATACATGCAAGTGCAGGAGATTAGGAGATGTTTCCTTCACTCTGTGTGACTGTGTATGTGCAGTCTATGCCATTAAATAACTTTGTGCAAAGGCTCAATGTCCACACAGTGACAGCAGATTCTCCATGAGTGTGTGTTCATGAAGAAAAGATACTGTATAGAAAAGTTGTATGATATTTCCCTCTCTCCAGCACCATCGGTTTGTGATCCTGCAGACATGCAGACATGCAGACATGGTCTTTGGACTGTTAAAAAAAAACAATCTAATAAATTAATTGAATTGAGGCTCTGTATTAGACGATATGTTTGGATTTAAGTGGCTTACCAACATAAAATGATGCTATGTTATGAAGCCTAAGCTAATATTGGCCTAACACTCTGTTCCTGTAGCTTCAGAGAATGTGAGAAAGAAAGAAAAAGTTAGAGAGAGAGAGAGACAGAAAAAGAAAGAGACTTGACATTGATGGACAGTTGGCTTGCGTAAAGCCCGTATTATTGGGGAAATGTCATTGTATGTGACAAGCACCTTCTATTTTCAATGATTTTGCATCATTGTACTGTGTGCACACAATTTCCAGCAGTAGGCAGCTGGATAATATTGCCTTTTCCATCCTCACTATTAATTAAGCCTTGGGCTGACTCATAATTTAAAAATACAGTTTCCCCACAAGCTTTAAATATACAGTAGCTGTGGTTATATGTGGTGTTATATTGAACTGTCAAAGAACATGGAGGAAATGATGAAGGACATCTTAAGAAAATGCACGCTTGTTCATAACGGTATAGAAAGATTTGGGCTAAAAAGAAATAAGAGATTTGGGAGAATATTTGAATTTTAGTATCAGTAGTGCTGGAAGGAACAGTGGACGGTTATACTCTGATGCCACATTAAATAACATCACTTCACATTCATAATTTTTACTATTCACATTGTGCAATATGAAATCAGTTCTATATTAGTAACAGAAAGGTTATTAGATGTTATTAAGTTTCTGTCTCAGTGTAGTTTTGGGCCTTGGATAACTTCCTTAACCCTCAGATTCAGGGCTACATGCTTAGATTGTGTGCCTCACTTTCGGCAACCTTAGATGAGCTTCCATGTGCTTCTCACTAATCAAATTTAGGTTATAACCAAAAAGCTCTAGATAATTAGACATGGTTTCGAATTGTTTCCCGGGAGTTTCTTGCCAGTGTTGGTGGATCCATCTAACATCATCTGAACAAAACTTTGAGTAAGGTACATTAAACACTCAGTGTACACATAGTACGGTAAACATTCAGCTTGTTCAGTGTGTTGAGTGCAGGATGTTTAGTCATTCTTCCTCTGGAGTTAATAATAGCTTTATTTGTGATAAGTGTATATTAGTTAGCTCCCTTACAGAGAAGAGTGTGGCATTAGAGGTGCACATCAAGACTGTAGAGAGCGATAGCAAAAGTGAGAACAGCGTAGTTTCTGTAAGAGAAAGTCTGGATGCCTTGGGCAGAGTTAGCAATCCCCTAACTCCTACTCAATGCGTGATAATCATAAAGCCAAAGCTAATGCTAAGGCTCGCCCACTGGAGCACCACTCTTCTCAGCCTCATGTGTCCAACCGGTTTGCTATCCTCAGTGAAGCACCTGCTGAGAAACCTGAAAGAGGAGGAAAAAAAACCTGAAAGAGCTCTGGTTATAGGAGACTCTATCTTACAGCATGTGAATTTAGCTAGGCCTTTAGGGGCATCAGCAGCACTAGTTAGATGTATACTGGGAGCCAGGTCACCGGACATAGCAGGTAATCTTAGGGTCTTAGGCAAGCACAGGTTCTCAAAGATAGTTATTCATGTAGGAGCTAATGATATATGCCTTCGTCAGCCTGAGGTTACTAAGAGTAACATTGTAGAGGTGTGTAAATTAGCGACGACGAGATCCAATGGAGTAATATGCTCAAGCCCCATCCCAATGTGGAATGGCGTCTTAGCTTGCAGCAGGTTATGGTCGTTGAACTGCTGGATGTCCAGGTGGGGCTCTGAAAACAATGAGGGCTTTATAGATTATTGGAGTAGTTTTGAGGGCAAGGCTGGCGTGTTAGGGCGGGACGGTATCCATCCCTCTCGGGAAGGTGCTGCTCTCATTTCTTGTAGCATAGCACATAGTCTCAGAACAGGCCCAGTTAATCAGTGACAATCCAGAGCCGTCACTCAGGTCCCACCATATTGAGACTGTGTCTGTTCCCTGAACTAAATAAAAATGTTGAAATACTCAGTTTGTTTTAGTAACCTAATTAACAGAAAATTAGATCATACTGAATGCACAGCCAGCACCTTTGATCTGAAGCTAGAACTGTTTAATATTAGATCTCACACATCTAAAATACTCATTGTTAATGAAACGTGGACGAAACCAAATGAGCATGTAGCATTAAATAAGCTGGTCCTCCTGGATACAGGTATATACATCAACCCCCTTTTAACTGGCAGAGGAGGGGGTGTGGCTATTATTTTAAAAAACAAGATAATCGAGGCATTACACAAAAACCTAGACATAAATCAATGCATTCTTTATAACATATGTAGCTACAAAAAATAAGTCTACTCATTGTGAATTTGATGTCTAACCTAGTTGTTTCTTTAGAAAAAGCTTCAATTCTTGGAGACCTTAATATTCATTCTGACAACCCAGTAGACCCTCTGAGAACAGCAGTTGTGTTCATTCTAGATTCAGTAGGGGACAATCAGAATGTAATAGGACCCACTCATAATGGCGGTCACACTCCTGATCTAATACTAACATTAGGATTAAATACAGAAAATATAGTCACATTTCCGCAGTCTGAAGCTATCTCAGATCATTATCTTATCTCTTTTAAATTGTGTCTTAGTCATAATAAGCACCTTGCCCCTCTACCGCGTCAAACATACCTTCACTTCAGCTACTGTACAGAGTTTTATCAGTAATCTCCCGGAGGTATCAAAGATCAATTATATGATTGGATCACCATCTGACCCCACAGAACTTGATCAGGCAACTAAATGCTTAGAGTTAACATTCTGCTGCACTCTATATAAGGTAGGTCCACTTAAATGAAAAATAATTTCAGAGAAAGAACTAGCATCCTGGTCCAATGATCTCACACGCACCATGAAACAGACTGCACGGAAATTAGGATGTAAATGGCATCAAACTAAATTGGTAGTATTTCATACAGCATGGAAGGAGAGCCTTCTGAAAAAACATCTATCAGTGCTGCTAGATCAGTGTATCATTCCACCCTAATAGAAGATAACAAAAATAATCCTTGCTTACCTACAAGTTTCTTCAAACATATAATACCAGAAACAATACCTTTACCTCCAAGATCCTAGAAAAGGCTGTAGCACAGCAGTTATGCTCATACCTACATAGGAATAACATTCAAGGAATCAACTGATATTGACTGATATATCAATTCGTATTTAGGCCTCATCATAGCACAGAGACAGTGCAGGTTAAAGTGGAACATGATCTACTACTGGCCTCTGATCAGTGTTGTGTCTGCTTGCTTGGCTGCTTTACCAGTGTTTCTGATACCGTTGATTCTATTCTCCTTGATAAACTACAAAATGTTGTTGGAGTTAAGGGAACGGCTCTCATTTTAGGGCTTATTTAACTGATTGTTATCAGTTTATAGATGTAAATAGTGACTTCTTTATGTATTTTATGGTAATGTTTGGTGTTCTGCATGGCTCTGTTTTAGGCCCACTACTGTTTTCTTTATATATGGTACCTCTGGGTAAAATTGTTTGTAAACATGGTATTAGCTTCCACTGTTATGCTGATGACACACAGTGAAGACACCTGCATTCTCTAAAGTTGAGGCATATATAAAGGACATTAGACACTGGATGCTTAGTAACTTCCTTCTACATAATTCTGACAAGACAGAAGTACTTGTACTAGAACTACATGCAGCTAGAAGTAAGGTTTATGATTACAGAGTATCACTGGATGGCCTTTGTGTTTCATTATGTGCAGCAGTAAAAGACTAGGTGTGATTATTGACAGCATTCATTTGAAGCTCAAGTAGATAATATCACTAGGACAGCCTTCTTTCATCTCAGAAATATTGCTAAGATAAGAAATATGATGTCACTACACAATGCAGAAAAACTAGTTCATGCTTTTGTTACCTGGGAGGAATATTATAATGCCTTACTCTCTGTTCCAGTAGGTGCTTAAAACAAGCTCCAGTTAGTCCAGAATGCAGCAGCAAGAGTCCTTACTAGAACCAGAAGATATGACAATAAGCCCTATCTGCACTGGCTCCCAATCAAATGATTCATTGGTTATAAAACACTACAGTTGACCGTATAAGGCACTGAATGGTCTTGTGCCTCAGTACCTGAGCAAATTTCTGGCCTTTTATGATCTGTCACCACTACTTCGATCAAAAGGTACAGGCTATTTTTTGGTTTCTTGACTAGTGAAGGCTACAGCAGGGGGCAGAGCTTTTCCTTACTAAGCCCCACAGATATGGAACAGCCTTCCAATTAGTGTTTGGTGATCAGATACAGTCTCAGTGTTTCAGTCTAGCTTGTCTTGCCAGAGTCCCTTGTTCTTGACCATTACATGGCGATAAGCATACCTAATAATCTATGTGTTTCTCTCTCTCTCTCCCTCTCTATCTCTCCCTTTCTCTTTCCCTCCCTCCCTCTCTGTCTCTCGCTGTTTCTCTGTCAATCTACACATGCTACTTCTGAGATGTCAGATGACCCTTTCTGCTCTCCAGACCTGCTTGATCTAGCCTGAAGACCTACTTTTGGTTGGAGTTCTCATCACTTGGAAACCACTCGCTGCTGCTGACGATGGCCCCATATGGACAGCCTAAAGATATATTAGAAACCATGAAGATCGCTTTGGATTGCAACCGATACGAACAGTTTCGCTACGATGGCTTAGGACTGCAGTTTGCTGAAAAGAAATCTCCATCAGTAAACAGTTGATAACTTCAACAAAATCGACTTCATGTAAAACTATAATGAATTTCCTGGTTACACAATTGCAATCTTTGACCGTGTAGCACATGTAGTTATATTTCTCTAAATCTGATTTGTGACATTTTCCATTGTTAAAAGTGCAGTACACATACAATTGAATTGTATTTAATTGAATATTGGTAGGAATTACTATGTACATTAATCACACGAATCACTGGTGCCTTGTAAGTGGTAATATGCAAGTTGTAATAACATAATTTCTGACCTAAGCACATTTGATGTGCTAAGAGGAAAAAAACACGGACAATAACATGTAGCTTAGCAATAAGCTAGCTGGGAGACAATAGTGAGTAGCTCAGCAACAAGCTAGCATTAATGATAACTGTAATGTTGATGGCTACCTTCTCAAAACAGTGAGTAGTATGGTTACTGTTAAAGATTTAACCAAGCACTGTGTCTGTATATTAACTTATCTAAAGCTAATACTGCTATAAACTCATTTAAAAGTAGAGAAAGGGGAGTTTACACTGTTCATAGTGTAAGCAGCCATGTTTGACATCACTCTGTTAATGGGGAAGGAACTGGTAGTTGAGAAGACTAATTCATTTTGATTAGGTGAAATTTCAAGTTGAGGAAGTGTTTTCAGTTGTTTTTACTAATTGTAGGTATGGAATTTGTTGCAACTTTGCCTTGAACACAGCATGGATCTCACAGATGACTTGGGAATATCTGTGGATCCCCCAAGAGAAGCTGGAATCTGTAGCTAGAGATAGAGAAGTCTGGACTGACCTTCTCAGCTTGTTGCCAACATGACACCCACCAGGTACATTGGAAAGAAACTAAATGAATGAATGAATGAATGAATGAATGAATGAATGAATGAATGAATGAATGAATAGCCTTGTTTACTTCTTAGTCTTCTTTTAAAACTTGTACATAAATCATAACAGACTACATCCACACAAGGTCTCGGTCTGATCTCGGTCAAAGCACCATATTCATGCATACATAAATACATATGGATGCCATTGGCCTATTATTAGCATAATGTTTGACTTGGGTGCGAATTTTCCATATTTTGTCAGGCTTTGTTTTGGAGAACATCTACTTAATCATTTCTGAAGGATGTCGTTTGCTTTCCAGCACCCAGTGAAGGGAAGTCCTATTTGAGCTCTTCAGCGTTCAGACAAGTGTTTGCTTTAATTAGGACGAATGCAATGTGATTAAGCTCCAGCTGCATTTCCTATGAGCAGTGCATGTTTTATTCATGTGCTCAAAGCCTGGCATCTTTCAGCAGCACCTCATCCTCCCTCCATCCTCCCTCCAGCACTAATTTTTCTTTTTTTTTCTTCTTTTTTTTCTTTTAGCCACATTTATGCCCTTCCCAAGGGAGAGAATCTTTGGGCATCTGAGAGACAGGAAAACTGATGGACAGATAAACATCCTGTTTTGTACTGTCGTTGGGTGTGACAAATGTTAGTTAAGGAGATTAGCAGGTTCTCACAATGATAAGACGTGTGTGTGTGTGTGTGCGTGTGTGTGTGTCTCATCACATGGAAATCACTCGCTGCTGCTGAGGGTAGCCCCATATGGACAGTCTGAAGTTATATGAGATTACTGTGGATGGTACCACTTAGAAACCATGAAGATGGCTTTGGACTGCAATTGATACAAACAGTTTTGCTACGATGGCTTAGGACTACAACTGCCACCATAGTTTTGCATTCAAGTCTCCATCAATGAACAATTGATAACTTCAAAAATATAGATGTTATATTAAAACTATAACGAATTTCCTGGTTGCACAATTGCACTTTTTGACCATATAGCACCATGTCTGTAAAGCTGCTTTGTGACAATTTCCATTGTTAAAAGCACTATAGAAATAAAACTGTGTGTGTCTGTGTGTGTGTGTGTGTGTGTGTGTGTGTGTGTGTGTGTGTGTGTGTGTGTGTGTGTGTGTGTTCATGAAGCTTAAACATTTGATATACAGAAAACGTATGAAAAAGATCCCGCTATTCTATGTGCTTTCTATCCCTACTAATTATTGGAAATCAATTGTAGCACTGCATTAGACAATGTACAAAGCAGATTTAAATCCAACTAAGCTGTAAAATCTGGCCTAACATGTTAATGAGTACTTCAGAGAACACAAGAGAGAGAAAGAATGAGTCAAAGAGTGAAAAACAGAGTAGTTCAGTTGCTTGACATTGACAGATAGCTGGCTTATGTAAAGCCTTTATTATTGAGGAAATGAAAGTGCTAGAAGAGTCAATAAACATTATGAGGACTGGGGCACTGGACCTTGTCTTTTTTATTTCTCTCTCTTCACATTTGTCCAGTTGATTCTTCAACGGCAGGTTTAATATTCTTTC
Organism: Pangasius macronema; assembly: GCA_037577455.1. Taxonomy (NCBI): domain Eukaryota; kingdom Metazoa; phylum Chordata; class Actinopteri; order Siluriformes; family Pangasiidae; genus Pangasius; species Pangasius macronema. The sequence continues at coordinate 2,503,267 of CM074949.1, forward strand.
AATATAAATATAAACCTGGGCAGAGTTCATGGTAAGATTTGTCTCTGTGTGCTCAAATGGCAAAGTTCTTCTATTAAGTTGTATGTGAGTGATATTGAATTCGCAAATTATTAATAACATTTTCCAATTCTCAGAAAAACTGTGGTTTTTAAGCCATTGGTCATTTATTTATTAGATGTCTACTTGGCCAGGGAGTGACTGTTTTTGCTGTTTTTAATCTATCTGACACAGTCTAGTACGAAAATAAGCATAATTGTTGCATACAGAATAAGAACTAACGCTCTTAGTTTACCTCATATTCAATGGTGATTGATGATATTTCACTCTCCTAACTGATGAATGTTATATTGTCTGTATTGTAATAATTCTAATCATTTAGTTTATATGGTCAGAACAGACAAATTATAATTTAGATGTTGAACATGACTGGGAGAAAAGCCAGAAGCACAATCTGACATATTGAACCTTTAGCTATGAAGCTATATTTATGCATAATAGTGGTAAAAGGTGGTTTTAGGCATTAACTTAAACCATTCAGAAACAGACAAACAAAAAGATTCAATATAGCTAAATCTCATTTATGACCAATTTAAGAGCCCTAATCAAATCAGGACATGAAGTATCACTTTGGCTAAGCTATTTTTAATACACCTAATACCCAATGCAATCACCGTTAGTGCTCACATATGCAAATCACCCATCTGCTTCAGGGAGTCCATTGTAGAATTAGAAGCGATGGAGTCCACTGTGGGCCTTATCACTCATGTTCTTCACTGGTTGAAAGGACCAGTAAAAAAATAAAATAAAAATGGCCTTGTAAGGAAAACCATTAACGTTATATTTGTATAGAATTTCACCAGGGAAAATGGAAACGAGAGAAACGGTTCTGACAGTGTGGCTCTAGGAGCCTGATATACCTGATAAAATACCATCCTCCAGAATGGTGAATGTGGACACGTCTCTGGTGGACAAATATAGGCAGCAGCTAATGGCGCTAGCATTGCTAACAGCGATAACAGTGCTTATGGCAGCATGCAGGTGGAGTGTATCAGAGTATACATCATCTCGGAGTATGACTTGAGGAAGGCTTTGAGGAGAGTGAATATCAGAAAAGCAGCAGGACCAGATGGCATATCAGGTCGGGTCCTTAGAACGTGAACTGACCAGCTAGCACCAGTGTTCATGGAGATATTCAACCTCTCCCTGGAACAGTCAGTAATTCCGACATGCTTTAAACAGTCCATTATTGTTCCTTTCCCAAAGAAACCCCAGTCAGCCTGCCTCAATGACTATTGCCTGCTTGGTGACTACAGCTCATCATTTAACATTATAATTCCCTCCAAACTCACCACCAAGGTGGAGGACCTGTGACTTAGCCCATCCCTGTGTCAGTGGATCTCCAACTTCCTGACAGTCAGACCACAAGCAATAAGTGTAGGCAAACATGTCACTGGAGCCCCCAGGGTTGTGTCCTGAGCCCCCTACTGTACTTATTGTACACATATGACTGTGTGGCCACTTCCAACTCTACCACCATTGTCAAGTTTGCTGATGATTCTCTAGCAGTGGGCCTGATCTCTTATAATGAGGAGAAAGCCTGCTTGGGTTAGGGTTAGGGTTACCTACGGTGCTAAGGAACTTTTGTACCCGTACCATCAAGAGCATCCTGACAGGAACCATCACAACCAGCACCGAGCAGGATAAGCAGGCTCTCCAGAGGGTGCTATCAGCTGTGTGTACCATCTGCACTGATCTCCCTGATCTGCAGTCTATCTACAGCAAATGGTGCTGGACCAAGGCCAGGAAGATAGTGAAGAACCTCAGCCATTCAAACAACAAAATCTCCTCTCAGTCAGGGAAGTGCTTCCACTCCCTGAAGGCCAACAGAGTGAGAATGAGGAGGAGCTTCTTTCCACAGGCCATTACGGCCCTCAACCATGACAACATTTAGGACTAAACTGTGTTTGCACAACACCCACGCCCCCTACATTCCTGTTAATTATACCCATATTACCCCTATATTTATAGATATTTATAATATATGTTAGCAATTTCTCTGCCTCAGCCTGGTGTTGCACAGCATTGCATTGCACATACACCTGTATGTCAGGGATTCTCAGAAATGAAGGATGCAAGTGCAGTCTTTTATTGTGCTGGGGTAAAAATAACAAAAATGGTTAAAATTCACAAACAGCAAAACATACAGACTATGGGCAAGACTTTGGCAGGTGAAGCAATAAACAGACATAACATCAACAGAAGCATGACAATGAGGTGCACAGAAATGAGAACTTAAATAGTGGTGCAAATCAGGGTGAAACAGGAAACAGCAGTCAGTGATCAGTGCCATGTGACATGCTGGGGCTGATGGAAAGTGTAGTTTTAGTACTACCCTGACAGAACCCCCCCAACCCAAGGTGGAGTCAACAATCGGGCAACATCCTCCACTCCACATCCTCCATCAGGAAGGCAGAGCAATGTTCTCAGCAGAGCAGTGAGGCAGATGGACATCCAAAGTGGAGCAGAGAGGGTAGGTGACGAGTCCAGCCAGTACGGGAGCCCCCTTCCCAAAAACTCCCTGAGGAGGCGCCTGACATCAGGCCCAGCTATGAGTTGCCACATTCCAGTTGAGTTAAAGTCGCTCTGGATAAGGGCGTCTGCCAAATGCCGTAAATGTAAATGTAAATGTAAATGTAAAACTCTAATGATACTCCTACTCAAGTTCCTCCTAAAACATTTAACACTATTTTACTATATAGTATACAATAGAATAGTATACTGTAGTATAAAATTATTTATGATCACACTATCCAGTGCCAACAAGATGAAGATGGATTCCCTTTTGAATCTGGTTCCTCCCAAGGTGTCATCTCAGGGAGTTGTTCCTTGCCACCATTGCCTCTGGCTGGCTCATTAGGGATAAAATTAACATTTTAATTTAAAATATATATCTGGATTTAAAATAAGGCTGCTGTGTGACAATGTCCATTGTTAGAAGCACTACATAAATAAAAATTCAGTTTAACTGAATTCATCTTGATAGCTCCAAGTCGCAAAGTGATATACAATGCAGTATTTGCAATAAATACTGCTGCCATACAACCAAATATTTTAGTTAGTTGGTAAGTTATCCTTGATTAACAAAACTAGAATGGTGATCAGAGATAAACACCACACTCACACTACTGGAAGGGGGATGTTAAACCTTATAGAACATGGAGAACTTGCAGAACTTGAAGTGCACACTGGTATCCTGGTAGCAGCAGCACAGACATCTAGGACTGGCACGCCTTTAAATAATTGCCAAGAGGAGGAGTAGTGCTGGATATCATGGTAGGAGATGTGAAATAATCCCTTCTGTAGGCGACCTTGGTGATGATGTCCACTACCCATTGGGCCAGTCTATGCTTAGACAACACAGCCTCTCTGTGACAGGATCAGATGGCTGCCATCAAGGCTGAATAATCCGGTCTACCGGGCACAGCAAGGAAGACACTCAGAGTCATCTGGCCACCAATGCAGGCAAGGCGAGCTTATTGCCAGAGCATGCAGTTCTCCCACTCCTTTTGCTGAAGTGATTGCTATCGAAATGGCAGTTTTCAAAGACACCCACTGCAGTTTGGCATCTTGCAAAGGCTCTTAAGCAGGGACCTAAACAAAGCAGAAATCCCATTAGGGAAACAGCAGAAAGAGGCACCTCGTCCATTTCAGAAAGGTCGTCATAAGTTTATGAGAGCCCTACAGTGCTGCAGTATGTTGAGACGGCAGCTACGTACAACTTTTTTTAAATTTGGTATTTTGAAATTTGTGCAATGCATCCCAAGTTAAGGGGCAACAAGACTCATGTAGGGGATCTTGTCTTCAGGAATCTTTCTGGACTAATAGATCATTCTCCATTCTGTGAAAGAAAAACCAGCTCCAGCTCCAGAGCTGCAGATACAGTGAATAGTGAATAGTATGTATAAATAGCATGTGGTACATATGGCAAGGGAAAATAAAACACTCAGCCATACTAGTGGCATGTAGTCACAGACTCGCTACTGGCTGTTCAGCAGAGGAATAAAAAAAAAGACCTGTGTACCTGTAAAAGCAGAGAGAGAGAAAAACTATACAGTGTGAATGATGCTAGTGTTGATAACAAGCAAAACTATGATGTCATGGAGTTCCATAGTAAGATGCACTAGTAATGCATAGAAAATACACTCAAGAAGGCAGAAGAGAGAAGGCAGGGGAGAATATCTGATATGTATAAGGCAAGAGCAAGGATGGGAAAGGTGGTTCTATGTCAGCGGTATTTATTACAAATGCTGCAGCATATATTGACATAGATGGTAGGTCTTGTCATGTATGTGCATGAGCAGGTCAGGTCACTGTCCCTGGGAGTACGGATTTCCTTTCTTCACAGCGAGGATTGATGTAAGGAGGTTAATATGAGGAGGAAAAGAACAAGAAAAGCACATGCTAGCCAAATCTCAATTCACTAATGAATTATATAAAATATTAATAAGGCATACCCCTCATTTACTCCAGTAGTTTACAACATGATCCTTTTTATTCAGAACTTTATCGCTTGATAATCAGACCCTGGATGTCTCTGTCAACCCAAACTCACTAACATGCTGTATTACCTTTGTATATCACATGTATTCATTTTCATTGTGCCAGAAAAAGTGATACAAATGCATAAGAGAGAAAAAATTATTTAATGGGAGGGGGGGGGGGGGTCTCATGTAAATTAATATAAAATCAACAAATGAGCTAAAACCTCATTGAAGTGAAATTCATGCATGCACATGAGTGAAATTAAACAATAAATCTGTTTATTGCTGTTTGTGTATTAGCATAAGCCTGTGAGGGAGAGAGACAGTTGTGTATACTGCCAATGCTTGTGTGTGTGTGTGTGTGTGTGTGTGTGTGTGTGTGTGTGTGTGTGTGTGTGTGTGTGTGTGTGTGTGAGAGAGAGAGAATGAGGCTGTGGTAATAAGGGCATGGGGAAATAAAGTATACATGCAAAGGTATCATTACAGAGTGTGTGCATGCTCCCATGGGTGTGTATTATACAAGCCTGTATATTATGTGTGTCTGTGTGTAGACATGATTATGCGTATGTACAATATCATACTTTCAATATCAATATACAGTGTGTGTGTGTGTCTGTGTATATGTGTGTACTGCCATATACACTGCATTGCCAGTGTATGTATACTGATCTACTAGTGCTGAATGTGTCATGTAGGAATGTTGTAGCACACAACAATATCTGCATTTTACAGTTGCTGCCAATTCATGGCAGTTTTTTTTTTTTTTCCACATCATTCCCCAAGATGCTCAATAGGGCTGAATAAAGACTTCCTGTAATGTGATGATACTTGCCTTGTGCCATGATGCTTTTTCATACATCAGTGGGTTCAGGACCCTAATGTGTACCATTAAAACATTCCCCACACCACCATTCTGCCATCACCAGCCTTTACTGATCACACCGAACAAGACGCTTTGATGGATGGCTTTGATGTTGCTTCTGACAAGTTTGGATCCTTTCATCACCAAGGATTCATCCGACCATTTAACCTTTTTCCATGTGCCTATTGGTGATAGGACTAGTCTTTGGCCCTTTCTTAAAGGAAACCCACACTCTGAAACCCATTATATAAGCTTATTTTTATGCAATATTAAAAATAAATGGAGCATTGTCAATAAATTAAGCTAATATTTTGGCGATATTAGCATGAAAGTTGAAGCTTAGCATGAAAACTGATTTTCCTGGTAGTGACCTGTCAGTTTGCCTGCCCAGTTCTCTGTTGACTCCTCTGATTCACGACCCGTTTTCATCCACACGATCCACTGAAAACTGTTAGAGTTTTTGTATTTTGCACCATTTTGTGTAAACCCTTGAAATGGCTGTGTGTGAAACTCCCAGAACAACAGCCATTTAGGCAATACTAGATATGACCTGTCTAGCACAAGCTGTAACGTCGTGTTCAAAGTCAACTGAGGTCACTAATTTACCCACTTAAGTGTTCCATTAAACAAACTACCTGCAATTAGATCCCATTTACCGTTTGACGTGCAAAAATGGAAGAAAACCTTGGTTTCATTTTGTCCTTTCATATATGACCTCTCATTAAATGTCTAGAGAATGATTATTGACAAAACTTAAAGCTTGGAAGAAAGCAGCAGAGATTGGTGCTGCCTCTGGTGAGTGTACATACACTATATGGCCAGAAGTATGTGGACTGACCATGACATCCATATGTGCTTGTTGAA
>CM074949.1:2521743-2533050 GCA_037577455.1 Pangasius macronema
AGATGAAGCTAGTGGGTGCAAGTGTTGAGGATGTAGAAGATAGGGATAGGTGGAGAGTGATGATTCGCTGTGGAGACTTTTTCTATGTACGTGACAAGTGAGTTTCTGTCATCGCTTACGTTATATTTTATATATAAACAATCATTCCCTCACCAGCATCTCCTGTATTGTGTCTCCTAAAGTTAATGAGACAAAAAACACAGTTTGTCATTTTGTTGAGAAACCAGAAAGCACAAACTCCTCTGTCCTGGTAGCTTTCGCTTGCCGGGAAGCTTTACGAAGCACCATGACTCTTACGAAGCGCTGGCACTCGAGACTCCTTCCATAAATGTTACATAAACATATCCAAACAAAAAACCACATCACTGATTGGATTTCAAGTCCCTGTGTATGAGCTGTTTCTATAAAAACAGCAATGCTTTAGAGCAGAACTACCCTGCGAGCTGTGCAGTCAAATAAAATTAACGCACACCATCTGACCAATCAGATTCAAGGACTCAACCCTACTGTGGCATAGGACATAACACCCTATACACAAGTATCGCAGACCTTTCATGCACTCATATATCAAATATGGGTATTTAAGATGAGATCTAATATCAGTCGTGGTGGAATAATAAACTATTCCACAGCATAGAGGCAATAACAGAAAAAGCATGACCCTTAACCCGTAATTAGAATGTGGAGCAGACAAAAGCAGCTGAAGAGGCCTAGAGGTGAAATGCGGACTGAGGAAGTCAGACAATATGCCATAGTACCAATCTATGTAGTGCTTTGAAAGCCTCTTTCATAAAACCTTCAAATCTAGTCTTTATTTAAGAGCAAGCCAGTGAAGAGAGTATAGATATTGTCCCTCTTTGTAGTGTCAGTCAAGAGTGCCGCGGGAGCACGTTGAACTGTAAGGCGAGTTTTGAACTGAGGTGACTGACAGAGCGTTTATATATAGCATTACATTATTTCGTCAGTCAGTATGCCCGTTAAAATGCATAGGTGCATGTCTAAAGACTCTATCTTCACTTTAGTGATGCTGCCACAGGGTTTAAGCATTGGAGCATGGAGCAGGGTTCTTTGCAATTTCATGCAATCTTATATGCTGTTATGGAAGAAGGTTTGGCCCTTAAGCACACGGATTAAATTAAATTAATTATTTTTTGTGGATTTCTGTCATGGAGGAGTGGGTAATAATAGTATTTCTTTATATATCACATGGTAAGGAACATTAATTAATCTACAATGATTATTAAGTTAATAATTAAAAGCTATAAATATATGAGAATCACTATGCCACTAAGTTTGGGGCTAATGTGAAACAAACATCTTTCATGGGCTAAGTGAAAATCCTTCTTGAGGCTTCAAAGTCATCGATAGAGACTGATGGAGCATCTACAATCTTATATCTATGCCCTTATCAATGAGTACAACAAAGCAGCACTGGTTTGGCTTTTGGTATCAAAAGAGTGTAGAAATATAATTTTCCTTATAATTCTCCTGGTAGATCGCTATGATTAAACACACATACCACACACACTAACCGCCACGGCAGCATGGGCCGTCAGTCTGATGTCTCTGAGCAGTGTTCCGTGGTGACCTGAACTGAACACACACACACACACACACACACACACACACACANAAAAGTAACTCCTTGGATTACAGACAGTGCCTTTTTTCTCTCACACATTTCTAACTTTGTGTCCCTGCATCCTGTGACTTTAGAATGTGACTTTCACACTCGCATCAGAAGTTTCACTTTAATATGCACAGCATTAACTCTTATTCACACCAAACCCTGTGTCAGAGAAGTGTGAAATGTTCACAAACATTTTCTTCCTTTTACACTAAGGGATAGATGGATGTACATCAGGAGGTGCAGCATAAAACACTTGACGTGTCCTCAATAGTCACGGGCAGTGCGTCACTCAGTTTACTAAGGCCACAGCTCATCTCGCTAATTGCACCTCATACCCCCTACTAAATGCACTCTGAAACACAAACTACAGTTTAAAAGTCATTGTGAGTTGGTGGCGGAAATGCGCGATCACACATTTTGGAATATTGGCACTATCAAAGGAAGTCCTGTTTAGCGTGGTGCATCTCTTTGATAGATTCGATGCATGTGCTATGACCAAGGTTGCTAGATCTGCACAACAAAAGTACCCCAGTTAACAAGCACAGAATGAAACATGTAGTTTCCCTAAATAGTTCTTTCACTAAAGCCCTAGACGTGAACCCAATGTCAGCAAAGTAGAACCACCTACTGAGCAAGAAGTGCCAAAGCTCCTCAGGAGGTTGTGAAAGCTGTTCTGGAAGATATGGAATAAGGGCATTGATAGATTTTCCTGGGTTCACTTCGAATCAGGAAGAAGTTTGTGTTCGCGCTGCTGACGCAACCTCTGTGCCGGCCGGGGAAGAGAGTGCCAAGTAGCAAAGCTCTTCAAAGTTTACTGAGGCAGACGGAGTATTTATACAAAAAAAGGTGCAGTATTCTGAGTTATCTATATGCGATATCTGCAGAAACAAAGAAGTCAGGGGAAAAAAGCATCAGCAGAGAACAGAAGTGGCGGTTGACGTGTTTCACAAAGTGAGATTATGTCATGTAGTGTCCGAGCTCAGAACATGTTTATCAAAGCAGAACAGAAGAAGAACAAATGATATCATGAGGTCAGCACAGAGCATGCAGACGTATATTCATAATATATCATTCAATCCTGCTGAAAAATGGTAGAAGGCTGCTTTGTGCCAAAGGAAAATAAGTCCACCATCAACAAGTTTAGGACCATCTCACTACTCAGTGTAGAGGGCAAGATTGTCTTTTCAGTGCTGGCTAAAGGGATGGTCCAGGACATGACTGTGGATTGGATTCACTGATACAGCTATCCAGAAAGGTGGGATTGCAAGTTCTTCTGGGTTTGTGGAACACAGTGGAGTCATCAGCCAAATGAACCAGGAGGCAAGCAAGTCAAGCAAAGGAGCAGTTTCCTGACAAGATCTAGCTAATACGTATGATCTATAACTTGATCTCCTCCTCCTCCATGAAGCATGAAGCATTGGACCACTACCTTATCCCCTTTCACAGCAAGAGAATGAATGATCACCAACTATTTTGGTGGAATCAAAAGGGTCAAGAAGCATGGTGAATAAGAAAGGAAAAATGCCCAGCAAGTTGCAGATCCAGGGGAAGAACATTCCACTGACCAAAGGGAATCAAAATCTCTTGGGAAGTGGTTTAGTGACTTCCTAACAGGCAGAAACAGCAGCACTGAAACACATACAGATGAGTGGCTGAGGTGGATAGAATAAACAGGACTTCCATGAAAATTTAAGTCATGGCTCTACCAGCACATATTGCTGTCAAGCATAGCTTTTGAGAGTCCCACTGATACCCAATAAGTAATAGTAATAATACTTTCATCAGTGGTGGAAGAGTTCAAGGTGGCAAAGTGCTGAACCTGGCCAAGTCATCAGTCAATGAAACATGTGACTGAAATAGAAGCATCCTCCACTGTGACCCAGCGGTCTGGGAGACACTCCTAAAAAGCAAGACCCACTAGTACATGGTGCTTGTAAACTGTTCTGATGTGCTGCTGATGATTCCTGGAGTACTAGCCTTCCTGTAGACCACTGGGTCTATTTCAGTCACATGTTTCATTGACTGGTGACTTGGCCAGGTTCAGCACTTTGCCAGCACTTTCCTGCAGGGAAGGCTATGTTAAAGGTATATGTGGTGACCATTGCAGCTCATCACAGCTGTCAGCTGTCCAAACAGAGACTGGTTCAGTGGGTGATGGATGTCCTCACTATGGCCTTCTCACCCGCTCCTGCCATGACATGTCACTATACAGGGAGTGTCTCCTCTTTTTGGGCATTGTGTGGATGCATGCCACTTCTGAAGTCTATGCTGATGCAACCTGGGTGTCACCATGCACTCTCAACTACAGGTTTAATATCACTCCTCTTAGTGGTGTGAATATAGGGATCATCTCTGATCATTTTCACAGTCTCATTCCTCATGACCTTAATGGTATATAATCTAAATGGCCAAAAGTATGTGGACACTTGTACACACATATATGTTGCAGATTTACAAGTTCCCATCACTAGAGATAAGTGGTCTAGTCTAAACCCGTTCCAGCATGGTGCACAAAACATGAACACAAATCCCTACAGCCACAATCCTAAATCTAGTGGAAAGCCTTCTCAGAAGAGTGGAGGCTGTTATTGCAGCAAAGGGAGGACCAACTCCTATAATTGTCGGTACCAAAGACCACATCCAACAAGTTGTTTGTTTATACCCATACTACCAGTCCACAGTATGAAAACGCAATATAATGTACCATTTGATTACTAATTGGTATTAATCAAAAGGCTGCTATGTACAGAATGTATATCCCTTTTAAAATGGTGTCTTCCTTTTTCTAATCATCGACGTCATTGACTGCGGCTTCTAGAGCGCTTGGAAATTTCCCAGTGTCTTCAAATACCTGTTTAATATATTGAATTTCTTTGTAAGGAAAACAAATGAAGGTGACATATGTGCATGACAAAAGGATTCCACCTGGACTTTCCCTAAACAGTTCTTTGACCGAGGTCCGAAAATGATCTCGTACTAATATTCGTCATAAATAAAAATGATTTTGAGAATGAATAAACAGATCCTGTGCTGGCAGTTCAGATGTAGCCTGTGAAAACTACACACCTGGGATGGGACAGGTATTTCGACACCACAAGTAAACTCTGTTTGGACCAACGGTAACCTACGTGATTGGTAAAGTGGTGGATTTGTGCTCACTTCTAATTTGTTTTTTGTTTTTTTCTCTCAGTTTCATTAGGAGAAGTGCATTTTGTGTGTTTTGTGTGACTGTATCCCAGGTTTGTTAACAACACTCAGGGCTTTTCATTGAAAATTACACATAAAAACAGCCATTTTTAAGGGTAAAAACAGCTTAGCAAATCAGACCAATTGAGATATCAGAAGCTCTATCTCTGAGCTCCATTAAAAATGACACCAAACTGTTTTCATAAAATAGTTGAAACATTTTACCCAAGGTGAGGAGATTTGCAATGCACTGACACTGCAAATGACCATGCAATTTTTTTTTTATGAAAGAATGACAATTTCTTTATTACAGCATTTCCACAAAAATATATCTACATAATTGGCCCTGGCACTGAAGCAGGTATAAAATCAATTTACAGCTTTCTCTTTCAGGGATTTGGGCTGAGGAGCTTCATCCTTCGACTGAAAAGTGTTTGTACTCCAACGTGGGGAACCAGAATAAACAGAAAAATGCTGTTTATTCACAGTCCCACTGTGTTGTGTCATATTTATTGGAAAACTGGGTTGTAATTGACATTACAGTTCACATGTATCCAGATCTCCATGCACACAGTGGCACTTTTGAAATATGGAAATCCAATAGGTAATGATAGAGAGGCATAAAATTTAACTATGATGAACATTATAAGCATGCACATTTTGCATAATACAAAGTGTGACAGAGTTCCTCCCACAGCACAAGCTTTATTGCAAAGTTAAAGGGAAGAGGAGGCATGATACAATATCTTGTAAGAAAACAAGGAATGACACAAACAAGGCAGACTGGTATTGTGTGGATGGACGACTGAGTAAAAAATAGCACAGACGAAATACATTATATGCATGTCATCAAACCCAATATTAGAGGCGAGCGAGTAGGGGCTGTATAGACGAGCGGTGGATAAAAACAGTAAAGTAGGCTGAAATATTTCAGAGTAGATGAAGCCAGTTTTGTCGTGTAACACGTTTTGATGTGAACATTTTCAGAAAACAATAATATTTTTATTATAGAACGAAACTTTGGGAAAGAAACAGAAAACACATACCTTGTTTCTGACTTTCCACTCTGGACACTGAGTGTATAATGTTACATTTTGTATGAGTTAAAACATTAAAAGATAAAGAGGAGAGTTGGAGACGGATTTACGGTCAGTATATACTGGAAGTACAGAATTAAATGTGTGTAACCAGGTGGTTGAGCCATTTATTAAAGAGCCAAAGGAATGTTGTCACATTGATATTACTTTGTATGAAGTGAAGAGGTGTGTGTGTGTGTTTATTTATTTATTTGTTTAAATCCTGATCAATCCCCAGAATCCCTGAAAAGGCCTCCCAGACCCTTTCGGTAGATGTAGCATCCTCACATGAACTCCCATGCAGCGTGCTGTCAGTTTCAGAATAAACAAATTGAGCTGAAGCGACAGAGTGTCCTCATTTTTAAAAATTTGCCCATTCTTAAATAGTGTGATGTGACGTGATATAGAAAGATGTATTATTTAGCACATTTATATTTGCACTGATAAATTAGCCTAAAAACAGTGATGTCCTGAAAGACTTTTTGAGTGAACTAAAGAAAAAAATTGACTAGTCAACTACTTTTTTTTTTTTTTTTTGCGTTATTGGTCGACTACGTCACATCACACTATTTAAGAATGGGCAAATTTTTAAAAAGCACCCATGAGGACACTCTGTCACTTGTTTATTCTGAAACTGACAGCACGCTGCATGGGAGTTCATGTGAGGATGCTACATCTACCGAAAGGGTCTGAGAGGCCTTTTCAGGGATTCTGGGGATTGATCAGGATTTAAACAAATAAATAAATAGTTACACACACACACACACACACACACACACACACACACACACACACACACACACACACACACACACACACACACCTCTTCACTCCATACAAAGTAATATCAATGTGACAACATTCCTTTAGCTCTTTAACGAGTGGCTCAACCACTTGGTTACACACATTTATTTCTGTACTTCCAGTATATACTGACCGTAAATCCATCTCCAGCTTTCCTCTTTATCTTTTAATGTTTTAACTCATACCAAATAAAAAGGCATGAATGTAACATTACACACTCAGTGTCAAGAGTGGAAAGTCAGAAAAATAGTGTGATGTGACGTGATATAGAAAGTGTATTATTTAGTATATATTTGCACTGATAAATTAGCCTAAAAACAGTGATGTCCTGAAAGACTTTTTGAGTGAACTAAAGAAAAAAATGACTCGTCAATTACTTTTTTTCTGCGTTATTGGTCGACTAGTAAAGAAAGAAACGTCTCGCAAGCTCCGCAAGTGACTTGCTACCAATGATGTCATTGCTTGTATTCTCACACAGCTGTGTTTTATCTATTTATGAGAAATGCTAAAAACTGAGTGTTTTTTTTTTTGTTTTTTTTTTTTTAAATCTTCACTCTGGGATGTGTTCTCAAAGAAATCTCAGAGAATCTAAAACACTGTTTTTGTTGGAATTGAATGCCAAAACAACAAAATAGCGCATGAGGTTTGAAGTATAGAGTGCATCATGCAAGTCAAGGAGGACTAACTTACAATGGAGTGCTAAGTAAAGCATGCAAGTGTGAGCCACGGCAGCCATCCATCAAGAGCTGACAGAAGAAGAAAAAAACACACCTACATGTAAGAACACACAATCAGAGAGAGAGAGAGAGAGAGAGAGAGAGAGAGAGAGAGCACTGAGGGGATATAACATGACAGTTTTCAATGATCTGCAATCACTCTTTTTAACATGAATAGGTCTAATGGTGAGGAGATGCTGGTGAATCTCATCAGAATTTGTCACTGTTGTTGGAGCAAAGGCATCTGTCACTTTTCTCCTGCCGATGAGTTACGATGTTTTTTTTTTAATCCAGCATTTTTGTGTAGCTCTGTGACTTCATGCTCCATACTGAAGTTTGGGCAGTTGGATGAAGTGGCATCCATTTTTGCATTTTTTCAATTTTGACCTCCTCTCAAAACCAGGTGTAAATTAACGCCATGTGTGTTGCTTGGATTTTTATAGGCAGCGTTGCCAGGTGTGTGGTTTTCTCACAGAAGCGGCCTGTTTTAGACCTGCAGAAGAAAATTGATGAGTACGTGAGAATTTTAGGATCTAATTAGAAGAATTACATCATTTATTACTGCCTGTCAATTGGGCTGCATCTGTGCATGGACTTCGCAACCCTAGAGCACACACCTGGAACGTATACATTTCTTTTAGTCTGAAATAAAAAGTCCAAATAGAGAGATACTGCAGATCACAGCATCAATATTAGTTATGTTACACTCACCGCCCACTTTATTAGGTACACCTGCTCATTCAAGCAATTATCCAATCAGCAAATCATGTGGCAGAAGCGCAAGAGAATCCTGCAGGTCAAGCGCTTCAGGTCATGTTTACATCAAACATCAGAATTTACATTTACATTTATGGCATTTGGCANGTTGAGGGTTAAGGGCCTTGCTCAAGGGCCCAGCAGTGGCAGTTTGGCGGTGCTGGGGCTCGAACTCATGACCTTCCGATCAGTAGCCCAACATCCTAACCACTGAGCTACAACTGCCCTTAACCAGTGTGGGGGGAAAATGTGACGTCGGTGACTTTGACCATAGCATGGCTGTCTTTGCTAGATGGTTCGATTATTTCACAAACTGCTGGTCTCTAGCGTTTACACAGATTGGTGCGAATAGCAAGAAACGTCTAGTGAGCATCAGTTCTGCGAGTGGAACAAATGCCTTGCTGAAGTGAGAGTTCAGAAGAGACTAGTTCGAGCCTAGGGAGCCTCATGATAACCCAAATAAGCTCTTTACCACTGTGGGGAGCTGAAAAGTATCTCAGAACACACACCAAAACAAACCTTGTGGCAGATGGGCTCCTACAGTAGATCTTGTCTCATCTCATCCCTCATCATTGGATGTCTTTTTTTTTTTATGTTGAGCATCTGCATGAGTTTATTTGTTGTCCTGCTGTCACATGATTGGATGATTGGCACCTGTCGCTCTTCTCCTGCTGCTAATTCCTAGCAATGCTTTTATCCAGTCTTTTGTTTTCGTGTGTTAATGTTGCTGAAAATGAACTAGCATTTTTGAACAGTACGTAATGGAAACACACGAGGATCTGACCGCGTTTCAGAAATGCCCTAAACCATTTGGATGGAAACATAGTGGTAGATAATGAGCTTGTGTTCGTCAATCACGATTTCAGTCGAGCAGCAACCTCACTCTGATCTCAGCGCTCATTAACATACCTTACTCACTCCAAAATAGATGTACTTAAATCATCCAGTTACTACTGGTGTGTCTGATGTATGTCTTTTTTTGTCGTGTGTGTGTGTGTGTTTGTGTGTGTGAGGCAAAAAGCATTATCATATTTTTGTGTTTGTGCTGGCACATTTCTGCATAAAACAACCTTGCAATTCAGTCTCAAAGTCATTACCAAGCCTAATGGCTCAGATGGGTGGGGGGCTGGAGGTGTGTGTGTGTGTGTGTGTGTGTGTGTGTGTGTGTGTGTGTGTGCCTGTGTGGGGCAAATCTTTTCAAATGGAAAATGTCTTCTTTCCCTCCTGCTCTATCGCTTCCCATTTTTTTTTCCCTCGCCCTTTTTTCACATGGTTGTGTGGCAACACAGTCAGCGCACACATTTTATAATTTTAACACATTGCCTCCTGACTTGACATTAAAAAGACCTTCATTTTTCATTTCTGCATGCAAAAACCCATTGTAGTTACACTGCACATGTCCACAAACACACTCTGATTAAATAATGCTATACAAAACAACAGGACTATAGTTGCAGCTACAGCTCTCTCTCTCTCTCTCTCTCTCTCTCTCTCTCCCCAAATAGAGTGCTCATCATGACACTTACTCTTGCTCATTAAAACCAACCAGAAAGGATTTTATTTCATTCCTGTTAATGAATGCAGCTTCACGCGCTTTTTCAAGATCCACTTATTTACACTCAACTTTGCTCCAAGCAAATATAAGCTGTATATTTTTTAAAAAAATAATAATAATAAAAAATGCATCGCTACAAACTGTTAAAAGTGAAAATAAGCACGTCTCTTCTGTGAATGCTTCGGTTTCTCAAACACCAACATATATACTCACATATGGTGTTTTACAGCCTGGGGTTATATATTAGTAGAAATGGATAGCTAAATCATGCAGTGTATATTCCTGCACCTTAAATTCGATGTGAAATCTTTGATCGGATTTTTCTTTCCTGCCCCACTGCAGCACCACTAGGCATAGGTGTGGAGGTCTTAGCAGCAAACCCCCAGCCGAGGGAGCGAAAATGTGAACAAATCTTCCTACCATTAGTACAGACACCCGAGACACCTGACACAAAATCAATGGACAAGCTGTGAAAACAAATCCAGGTTCACAAACTAACAGGAGGAAACAGAGAGACAGACTTGTATGACCAATTCTGACAGGAAACAACACTCCGAATGTTACACAAATATTACTAAAGTGACACCGGGCGAATGTTGATTTACTACATTGATAAGTTGAAAGCCTTATAAGTACTTGGAGGACATATTAGATTTTTAAAGTACTTGTATACAATACAATGGACTCCTGTGCAGTTGATTTCCACATCTACTCAAGTTTAGAAAAAAAACAGCAAGAACCACAAAGTAGTTAGCGCCATAGCTATGTGGATAAGCCGCAAGACTGCAGTGTTGAACCTGAGGATGAGTGCCCCTGGGCCTACCTCACTAAAATGCTTCAATATGCTGGTTTAAGCAAATGAGGCATCTCATTTACCTCTATGAACACCATCTAACATGAATGAAGTATGTTTTGATACTTGGCTAGGCAGCAAGTCAAATGCTAGCTAATGGGAAGCATTGGTTAGTTTCTCACTTTAGTACTTTTTAACCATGAGTATATCATGAGGAGATCTCAATCTGGGGACTTATGAATGGTATAATCAGGTTCATAAACAACAAGCAGCAGATGAGGAAAATGAGATTTGCATAATGATAATCTCCCAGGGAATGCCTGATGTGGAGGATTTCATTCGTATGTTCATTCATTCATTCATCTTATACAGGAGTCTATACCAAGAATTGGGATATTACACATTGAATGAAACACGAGCATATTGTATGGTGAGCCTGTTCGAAACAACAAGTTCAACATATAGCAGAACTTCTCTAACCAATGAATCTCAAGCCCCTGACATGTTAAAGAATTAAATGACATTGAGAATATGACTCTATCCTCAGATCCCTGTTAGTTATACGCTTCTACTCTTCTGCTGTACCACTTGTTATGGTAACGCCAAAGGACGCCAATCACTGTATGTTTTTTTGCGTCATATCGTCAATTTATGTTTATCCACTTCCTCTCTCTCTCTCTCTCTCTCTCTCTCTCTCTCTCTCTCTCTCTTTCTATATACACTATATTACCAAAAGTATTCACTCACCCATCCAAATGATCAGAATCAGGTGTCCTAATCACTTGGCCTGG
>CM074949.1:2574107-2585542 GCA_037577455.1 Pangasius macronema
TCATTCACTATGCACTTTAAAGGCTGCTCTGTATAGAACGTGTACATGGCAGCAGTGCCATTATATAGAGCACTATAATAGAAAGACACCAGACTGAATTCAGTACGTACTTAACAGTCAGAAAAGCACTGTCGTGACTGACTCATTCACAGGAAAACATAAAAGTAATTGAGTGTTCACAAGACACAGCACTAGTTTATGGCTTATAGACATTAAATAAACTAAAAAACTGAGAAAGTTAATTGAATAGAATGGTGGGTAGTAAGCCAAAGAGATTTCTGCAAAACCAGGCTAGGACTAAGGATGGGATGGGATGGGATGTGGCAGTGAAACATCATTTTTTAAGCATTTTACTAACTATTTAAACACAGCACTATTATTACCTTTACTTCCTGTACTTCCTGTAAGTCTTCATTAGATGGTAATCCTAACTCTTGTGGCATAACCTACATCAATGCATCAAACGACTCAAAAAAGCAAGACAAATGAAGGGTCATATGAAGGGTAAATTCCATTTTAAAAATGGGAAAAAAAGGTGTCTTAAGTACTACCAAAGGATGTTTTGCATGTCATCTTTGCCATGCGTGCTTCAGTGCATATAAAAAGCCCATTTTAATGTCCCCATGTTCAGAGCCATACATCATCACTCTCTCCACTTGGGACTTTCCAAAAGCTTTCAGGGCCACTTGACCAGCTGCTCAAATTTGCTCGCACCACACCTCCCTCCCTCCCTCCCTACACTCTCTCTCACTAATGGGTAACGGAGATGTCATTTTGTCCCTCCTGTTGGTAACATATAGTGGCAATTTTCTCACACAGCAGCTCTGGAGTCTGGGTGTAGCCTGAGCTTTGTGTCGTCGTAGGTGTGCATTATTACCATCATAACTCTGGCAAAAAAAGGCATTAAAAGGAAATATAGCCACACAGTTGTACTAAAAGCTTAGTTGGTGCTATGGGTCAGCCACAAATAAAAATGAGTTTGATACAGTGGTTTACTGGTTTGTGTGTACACATTCTGATATCTGTTTTTTTTTTTTTTTTTTTTGTCCTAATTGTGGCAGTGAGTATGATGGTCATTCAGAGATTAGACAAACAAAATAATTGCTGAAAGGTGTTGCTGTCTTACATCAGATTATACAGTGTTAGAGAAATAGTTAGAGGACTGTTCTTTAACCATCATATATATATCTGAAACCAGAATAAATCATGTCAAACCTTTTTCTGTGAATAGAAATAAAAGCGGAAAGAGAAAAAGACAAAACTAACAATGAGCTGGTTGCAAGTGTGTATACCCCATAACTAATCCTTTGTTAAATACCTTTTGCTTTGCTTTTAATACAGCACTCAGTCTTTTTGGGTGAGAGTCTACTGACCTAGCACATCTTTGGCCATTTTATTCCACTTTTCCTTTCAAAAAATGCTCCAGCTCTATCAAACCGCTAGGGGATATCCTGTGAACAGCCCAATTCAACTCATTCCACAGGATTCCCTTTATCTTGTCTAGAGCCTCAGTCCCAGCTGAAGAGAAACAATCTCATAGCATGATTTGCTGGAAATATGATGTTCTTTTGGTGATGAGCTCCCTTGTATTTGCACCAAACATGTCTTTTTGAAGATATGCCCAAAAAGTTCAACCTTGAGTTATTGTACTATAGGTCAAATATAACTTTCAGCAAAAGTTAGATCCTGTACATGCTTTGTAAGCTCTTTGCCTTCACCAGTCAGATGAAACCAAGAACATATCAGAATCAGTTACTCAGAATCACTTAATTTACGATTAATATATATGATTATTTGTTTCGTGCTCTAGTTTGTGTTTACAGTCTATTTCTCTGGGTAAGAATGATCTGGCATGATGCTTGTTAGTACAGTGCAGATGTATTACTTTATTACTGAAGGTGCTTCTCTGTTTATCCAGTGTGTGATGTACTGGATGAGTGTTGTTGTTCATAAAGTCTAGCAGTTTGCTGTGTGTTCTTTGTTCACAAACTGCCTTCAATGCCTCTTCCTCCTATAGCAGGGCTGGCCTTCCTAATCAGTTTGTTAAGTTTCTTTGCAGCCTTTGCACTGATTCCATTTCCCAAGCACATGACAGCATACTGTGTTCCTTCCTTCAAGGTGTGTGAAGTGGGTAGTGGTAGTGGGCGAGAAGAGGTATGGGTTGTAGGAGTGGGGCGATTGAATGACTTGCTGTTGGCCAGAGATGAGTGGCATTGTGGGTGGTCAGGATAGTATTGAATAGGAGAGAGTGTGAGTGGAGCTGTTATCAAATCATATCATCTTCCCATTCATTGCTGCCCTTAGCTGATTTAGAACCAAGCTGGTTATTCTTCAGGCCTCTCCAAACATCATGCAGGTTTTTATGCTCCAAATTGATCTCCAGTCTTATACTCATCCTTGGCCTCTTTAATCTTCACTTTAAGCTCTCTCTAGCCTCTCTTAATTTCCTCCTGGTCCCTGCTCTGAAAGCTCTCCTCTTTTGGTTGAGGAATTTTCAGCTCATGACTGGTTTATTGTTGGGGAAGCACTGCACAGTTTTAGGGGATATGGCAGTGTCTACACAGAAGTTAAAATAGGCTGTTATGCAAATTGTTATGCTGTCTATGCCCTCACCATGTGGAGCATAGGACATATCCCAGTCTATAATCTCAAAGCATTCCTTCAGTGATTCAGTGTCCTCAGGAGACCTCCTCAATGCCTTGTTGGTCACTGGTTGCCTCTGTACCATGGACTTATACAGAAGTATGAGATGAACCAGATTATGATCTCCCAAGTGGTAAGAACATGGTGTAGGCATCTTTGACATACAGCAGATCCAGTGTCCTGTTCTCTCATGTTTTACATTTCACAAGCTGTCTAAAAGTTTGTAGATGTGAGGAGAGAGAATCATTGTTGAAATCTCCAGACATAGCTATAAATGGGTAATGTTTCTGTAGTCTCACGATAGACATGTAGATGATGTCACTTGCCATGTCTGCATTTGCTGGAGGTGGAACGTGAACAATATACACAGTGGCTTGGGAGAACTCCCTCAGCAAATAATACAGATGCATTCTGACAATAAACAGTTCCATGTTTATTGACATGATTATGTGACATGATACATCATTTTTTATATCATAAAAATCTGCAATTTTAACAGGGTGTGTAGACTTTTACTATCATGACAGGCAGGCAGGCAGGTGAGCAGGCAGGCATCATTTCTAATGATTATACATAAGGGCTTAATTGTATTAACTACTGAATGATTCATATATTAATTGCTAAACAGTAATACAGATTCCTATTTTGGAGTAGTTTTTTCATTCATTCACTTACAGGGAAAAAATACATTATTAAAAATTGTTGGTTGACCATTGGTCTTAATGATGTCAGTTATGCACATTTCCTAAATTTCTTCTTAAATGACTTTGACAGCCAATTCTTGAGGCACAAACCCATTGGCAGTTAAGGCAGGGGAAGGCATTTGAGGGTGGTGTGGAACCTGTGGCCTTTCTGTCATTTCCTGGCAACAGTGATGCGTTCACTGCGGCTGTCTTCAAATGCATCATATGACAAGATTACTCCAGTGTTTCCTATCCCCTGCACTGATCTCCAGCTCTTTCGCAGCAATGCCATGCTTTTTTAGAGAGTCCTATGATCTCTGGCCTTGTGACAAAGCACCATATAGGATTTGGCAAGGCATGCAGGAGTCCTCCATAGGGATTGTATAAACATTCCAGCAAAGCTGGGCTGTGAGGATCATGGTTTCTATGCTGGTTGAGGCTGCTTTTTCAAAGGACTTTAAGGTTGCTTAATCTGTCCTCTGATCTGATTCCAAGCAGTGAATGAAGTGAGTACATGTGGAATTGCTCAAGCTGTTTGATATACTTCCTGTACAGGGTCCATTTCACACATCAGTATAGGAAGCTGGTGAGGACTACTGCTTTGAACACTTTCATCTTTGTGGTGAGACCAGTGTTGTGGTGGTTTATTGCACAGCATCATAACTGTCTTGAGAACTGGCTGGGCATGCTGATCTGTGCTATGTCCATGTATAGAGAGCTGTATGCTGAAATCACACTCCCCAGGTATGTGTGGTCCACCGTCTTGAGATTGGTGACTTCTAAAGACACTCAGGGACTTTGCTATGGCCATTCAATCTGTATTTAAAAGAATGGTTCAGGACACATGAAAATAACAAGTTCAGTAGGACAGTAGCAAGGACACAGCCCTGGTTTATGCTATTGGAGACGGGTGCCAAAGGGTCACCACTAGAAAGGAGAACTCCTTCCATGGTATCATGGAAATGATGTGGATGATCTGAGTTTGCCCAAAACAGCCTATAGAGCTTCATGATTCACCATGTCAAAAGCCTTATTCAGGTTGATAAAGAAAGAATAAAGCTCCATTTGCTGCTTGTGGAACCACACACTTGACACACTTGAGTGCCAGTTTGTGAATGGAGGGTGGGGCTGGAGAATGTGAGTGGTAAGGATTCCATACATGCAGGGAATTGGACTAATGAATGTTCTGTGTTGCAGTGAGCTGTGGTGAGGATAAAAAGGAGAGAGACAAGAGAAAAAGCCAAGAGCCATCCTACCAGCCAACCCAGTACAGAGCCATATATGTGTGTGTTCATATAAAGGAAAACCACTAAAATCCAAATGTAAAAGACAAAGAATAAAGCACCTTTTGAGTTGTTCCATGCCTGCCTCCAGACAAAACCCGGGAAGTCTGAGGGAGCTCCTTCGCCCACATGCTCAGGGACACCTGCAGAAGATGGTTGCTGGCTGATGGATGCGGCGCTGTTGAAATGATGGTAATGGAGTAGTTTGTTGAGTTGTTGAGTCTGGATGTATAACGTAGGTGCTCGGCTACAGGAATTTGTACCGGGACATAAAGTGCTCATTTTACTGCAAGTGGCAAGGACCTTTTAAGATCACATGGCGAGTTGGGGATTTTGACAATGAGTTGAGGTGAACGGATAGAGGTGGGGCACGGCAGGTTTACCACCTCAATTTCCTCAAATCATTGACAGAGGTGGTCCCTGTGGCTTTGGTGGCAGTGGTGCCAGAGAGGGATGACCTGGGACCAGAGGTAAATCTTAAATCGGTGGCTCAATTGACGCCAGACCCTTATGGAGACCACCTCTCCACATCTCAAATCACAGAAGTTGCCAAGTTTCAGGTGGAGTTTTCCAATGTGTTCTCGTCTCTACCCTGTTGCACTAGTCTCATAGAGCACCACATAAAGATGCCCCCTGAGGTGGTGGTACGCAGCTGCCCCTACTGTCTACCCAAGTACAAAAAACAGGTGGTTCGGGATAAGCTCAAAGCCATGCTCTGTATAGAATTAATTGAGGAGTTACACAGTGACTGATCCAGCCCAGTAGTTTTGGTTCTCAAAGCAGATGGTTCAGTCAGGTTTTGTGTGGACTTTAGGAAAGATAATATGGTGTCTAAATTCAACACATACCCAATGCCTCACATTAAACTGATCGATCGGTTAAGTGTGTCTCTCTTTTATTCGACACTGGATTTGACAAAGGGATAATGGCAGATCTCCTTGACTCCAAAGTCTAGAGAAAAAAAACAAGTCACAAGCAGCATCTGAGGGTGGTACTAATGGTACTCACAGTGAAGCCAGGGAAGTGTGTGAGTGGAAGTATGGTATCTGGGTTTCCACTTGGGTAATGGGCAGGTAAGACAGCAGCAATTGTGGCCTGCCCAAAACCCAAGACCAAGATCAATGTGTGGATCACTCTTTGGTATCTGGCAATTCAGATGTTTAAATTTGAGGTGGTCCACAGGCCAGGGACGCAGATGGCTGTGGCAGATTTCCTCTCTCAGCGGGGCTCCCCGTCGGGTGGTGATGGTATGTGGAGCAGGGGCATGCTCGAGTGCCAGTTTGTGAATGGAGGGCGGAGCTGGAGAATGTGAGTGGCAAGGATTGTACAGCTGTGCGGAATTTAACTAATGAATGTTCTGTGTTGCAGTGAGCTGGGACAAGGATAAAAAGGAGATAGACAAGCTCCTTGAGAGAGAGAGCCAACCAGCACAGCGTTGTGTGTGTGTGTGTGTGTGTGTGTGTGTGTGTGTGTGTGTGTGTGTGTGTATTTATAAAACAAAAACACTGAAAAATGTAAATAAAAAATAAAGAATATAGCACCTTTTGAGTTCTTCCAAGCCTGTCTCCAGCCTCCTCATTCCCTACCCGAACCTGGCAAGTGTTACACTGTTCAATACACTTTTTCTGTATCTGTCTCACAGTGAATGTTATTGTATGTTAGTTGTACTGCAGTTAGGTAAAAAGCTACACTGTGCCTCCAGTAGGTAGTCCACTACAACATAGCTGACCAGGCAATTTGGGATGACACAAGCAAGGATCTTCCCATCTATGGATATATAGACTGTGGCCCATATAGTTGCCAGAGTCTGCCTTTTTGCACTTATTTTTGAAGAGGGGGCAATGGTGATTTGTCTGGGACATGTAGGGCTCTTGGGGCATTGATTCTTCCTCCCAAATGCTGGTCAGTATGTTTGTAGATTTGTATAGTTCAGAAAGCATGCCATCCATTCTGGGTGTCTTTCTTGAGCTGATCATGGTCATCTTTGAGGTATCCATGTCAAGTGCTGCAGAATCCACAGTTAAAGGCATGTTGAGCAATTTGTATAAGTGCTCTTTCCACTGCTCAGTAAGTCTGTATTTGATTTTGACCAGGTTGGTTCCATCAGAGGACAAGAGAAGGGTGGTGCTGGGTTTTCGGATACCATACACTGTTTTAAGGGCATTGAAGAATTTGAATCTGCAAATTGCTACACCTTGTTAGCTTAACATTGCCATTATATGTGTCTATATGCACTGTATGAGTTCTTGACATGGTCTCTTTGCTTCTTATTCAGTGACATTCTGCAATTCAATAAAAGCCTGACGTCTATAAGGGTGTTTATTTCAGCATTAAATTATTTTTTAAAATTCATGTCAGCCTTTTATTCATTTTATTGATCTTTATTTCAGGACTTTCCCACATCTGTCATCACCTGTTGAACTGCCCCATCCCCCTCTTCAGTTAACAGTCTAAAGACAGAGCGCACATCATTGACATCACTTCTGTGGATGATGACAATGTCTATAAGTTGTCGCTGTTTGGATCTAGGCCGCCTTCAAGTAGTTTTGTATTTGTTGGGCAGTCTGAAAAGGGCAGTTGTAATGTTCAAATCATTTTCAGCACATAGGATGAGCAGGAGCAGCCTATTACTGGCCATTTTGCCATGTGGGCCAATTACCATCTTGTTGTTATTGCCAATCTGAGCATTAAATTCACAGCGAAGGATAATTTTGTCATGCACAGGGACAGACTTCACAAGGAAATCAAGGTCTTCATAGAATGTCTCCTTGTCCTCAGAGCTACTGTTAACAGATGGTGCATAGGTGCTGTTTACAGTGTCAGTTCTTGGCAAGAGGAAAGCAATGCTTCAACAGTCATTTACTAAGACAAGTGGGGAGGACAGGGAGTTGGATGCTGGTCCAAGTTGGGAGTTGATCATGGATCCTGTCCTCATTTTCTGCTTTGCCTTTCCAGAAGATTCATAGACTGAGCCCTCATTTTGCTAGCCAGGCCTCACTGAGTGCAGCAATGTTGATTCTGTAGTGTGCTAGTTCTCTTGCTAGGAGTGTGGTTCTTCTCTGAAACTGATGGCTTATTAATGCTAAAAGAATCTCATGCAACAAGTATCAATCATGGTAAAGGTAAAGGAGCTTCCTAAAGTTTTCAAGGACAATATTATTAAACAATACTCAAAAGAATAAAGCTACAGAAGCATAGCAAAGACCATAAACAATTGGTTTGGTAATATGCAGGTGGAAAGTTCACAGAATCACAGCTAATCATCTCTGAACAGTTGCACCATAAAAGATTTCACAGTGAAATGTCAGAATAATGATAGGTAACAGATAAGCCATCAGTTCCTCTAAAAGAATTGGGCTGACCTGGATGGCCTGAAAGCAGCAGGAACAACAGTTACGCTAAGAACAATAAGCAATGAACTGCATCGCAATCATTTCCATTCCTTCCCCTCATGCAAAATTCCTCTGCTAAAAAAAGAATCACAGAGAGGTAAAAAGTAAAGGTACAGAGACTGCAGCATCATGAAATGATTTTCCGCAAAGGGTACTGGGGCATTACACATCATCAAAGAAAATACAATAGAATGCTGTACCAGAGCATATTAGATGATAATTTAATCTCATTGGCCAAGAAACTGAATCTGGAGAGAAGATGGGCTTTTCAACATGACAATGACCCCAAACATACATCCAAAATAAAAGGTTAGAACACACAATGCATTGCAGCTTGCAGTGTATCGGGTGCCCATTCGTCAGACCAGGTCACCTTCTTCCATTGCTCCATGGTGCAGTTCTGATGGTCATGTGCCCCGTGCAGGCACTTTTGGCAGTGGACAGGGGTCAGCATGGGCACTCTGACCGGTCTGCAACTACACAGCCCCATACACACCTAGCTGCAATGTACTGTTTTCTGACACTTTTCTATCAGAGCCAGCATTAACTTTTTCAGCAACTTGTGCCACAGCAGCTCTTCTGTGGAATAGGACCAGACAGGGTGGCCTTCGATCCCCATGCGCATCACTGAGCATTGGACGCCCATGACCCTGAAACCAGTTCACTGGTTGCCCTTCCTTGGACCATTTTTTGTAGTTACTAACCAATGCATACCAGGAAAACCCTACTGGACCTTCCGTTTTGGAGATGCTCTGACCCAGTCATCATCACAATTTGGCCCTGGTCAAAGTTACTCAGATCTTTACGCTTGCCCATTTTTCCTGCTTCCAACACATCAACTTTGTGAACTGACTGTTCACTTGCTGCCTAATATATCCCACCTCTTGACAGGTGCCACTGTAATGAGATTATCAATGTTATTCACTTCACCTGCTAGTGGTTTTAATGTTATGGCTGATCTGTATATCGCTGTAGTATCTCAACCACAAATAAAAGTCCATCATCTTAAAATCTGGTTAACTCCAAAAGTGAAGAAAAATAAATAAATAGAAATAACATTTAAAGATTTCGTTCTGAGTCTGAAAGATAACTGAAAGGTGGCAACACAGTGAAAGTCTAAGAACAACTGCTACGTATCCTAAAGTATTTATTTTATTTAGTTTATATATTTATTATTTATATTTTACCAGATAGAAATATCTATCTATATATGGTGCCTTTATTAATAGCCTTGAGACTAATAGGCTATTTAATCCTGCTCATCAAGCAGACATTCTATGTTTAATATTAATATCCTTCATTCATTATAGTTATTTACATTATAAACTGTTTTGAGGCCTCAAGTACTCTGTTGTTATGTTATTTGGAAATATCTTAAATTTATTTAATATTATCCTGAGAAGGAATGTTATATGAAGCAAATACCTGCCTCTACATTTGTAGCCTAATATACTTATGAAAAAAAAATACTTACACTTTATTAAAGATTATAAATCTATGAAAATCATTACTTATGAACAATCTCATCGTAAAAACACCATCTCTAATCTTATCACTTGAGGTAAACTTTGTCTTCAGCCATCTCTACAGTGTAAGAGATGGCACGTGTGCTTCACAGATGATTTAACAGCTGGGATTTGTATCATTTTACTAATTGAGTCTATGAGGGTGTCTGTTTCACATCGCCAACAACTTGATCAAGGCATGAGGTTCACTGTGTAAGTAAAGAACACTTAGCTAGCAAACTACCAATTAAAATACCTTTCAGCAGACTAACCTTTTGTTTAACTGGCTCCTTTTCTTACCTGACATGATCTGTGCAGGCAGCAAAGGCAACATTAGAAAAAAGAAAAAAAAAACTTTTTGCTCAAAACTTGATTTTCATCATTTGTGCAATTCACCAGAATTTGGCCTGAGCAACATCCAACAAGTGTTTCTTTACTTCCTCACATCTATTCAAGTCAAAGTATATCATTTATTAATGGTTTAAAAAAACTAAATGATTAACAAAATATTTGTTTTTATTATATAATTATTTCAGCTTGCATTCTAACTTAGTTTTTGTTTGTAACAAATGAGGATTCCAATAATTATGAAAGGCGCTGAAAGGTTTCGGAAAGTTCTGCTGATTTGGCTGGGAGTCCTATCTGCTATTTCTCCGAAGAAAATTCACCACATATCAAAATAGTCCATTTGATTAATTCATACTCGATCTCTGGATACAAACTTGATCCGCACGGGACGTGACAGTGATTAATATTGGTTCTTGATGCTCGAATCTTGCCTCTTTATTTTCATTTAATCAAAACGAAGGGAAGGGATTAGCAGTGGCAGGAAGGGAGCGAGCAAAGAAGAGAGAGAATAATGCCATTTCAGGAGAGGCCTTATTTAATTTACTGCAGGTCGATGGAGGTTCTCCGATTGCCTCTCCCGGATTAATAAGTAACCCACACACGCTGTCCATCACTGCCCATCTCCCATTAGGCCTTAGAAATAGGCCTCAAATTGCCTGCTTGGAAGGAAAGAGCACTCCCGTTCATTCTGTTTTCTGTCGCTTGCTCTTTTCATTTCCTCCTTCCCACTCTTGCACTGGCTCAACACCTTGCTCCAACTTGCAAAGTAGTTTTTTCATCTTTTTTTTTTCCCTGTATTTTTCAGACAAAGCTCACGTTATTCCCATAACTATGTCTTCTGGTATTTTTTAAGAAGTGCTCCAAACATGCATAAAAACATTGTAATGCTTGCTGCCCAGTTGAAAAATCCAGCTTGGTTATACCAGATACTCTGCTAAAATACAGGTCAAACTGGTAGACCATATTTGCCAGCTCTAATTCAGAAACATTTTCCTTTCTACCAGCACTTAGCAGCAGGCAAACATGGACTACCAATTTGACCAGGTCAGCCTGTGTTGTGGCAGCTGATAACTGGATTTTCCAGAAGGATAACAGCTGCTAGCTGCAGAGTTTCATGGAAGATGGAAGCTCTTGTTAGCTAGTTAGTCAGCCTGCTTGTGTATGATAACTCTCTAGCTCAAAACATTGTAAGGATAGCCAAAAAGGGTGAGCTTGCTAGCAAATGAAAACCCTGATATGATAGCCATCATGATAAACATTTGCCAGTGGCTTCCAAACATTAGCTAAATAATTAGTTACTAAATGTGATGCCAGTGGCAAGTGTTTACAGTGAAACAGGTCCAGTTACTGTGATAAAGGATGCAGGTATAGGGCTCAAATGGGATTTTGCTTAGGGCTAAGGAAAGGCTAGTAAATACTGGTACTGACTTCATTACTGTTACTTTACTACTACACTAACTCTTCCTTGTTTAGCACAAAGCAAACTTACAGCTATACTATATATGGAGGCAGTTGTGGCCTAATGGTCTGAGAGTCGGACTTGTAACCTGAAGGTGAACCTGAAGGTGGTGGGTTCGAGTC
>CM074949.1:2585642-2602742 GCA_037577455.1 Pangasius macronema
AAACATTTGCCAGTGGCTTCCAAACATTAGCTAAATAATTAGTTACTAAATGTGATGCCAGTGGCAAGTGTTTACAGCAGGTCCAGTTACTGTGATAAAGGATGCAGGTATAGGGTTCAAATGGGATTTTGCTTAGGGCTAAGGAAAGGCTAGTAAATACTGGTACTGACTTCATTACTGTTACTTTACTTCTACACTAACTCTTCCATGTTTAGCACAAAGCAAACTTACAGCTATACTATATTAATATAACTTACAGCTATACTATATATGGAGGCAGTCGTGGCCTAATGGTCTGAGAGTCGGACTTGTAACCCGAAGGTGAACCTGAAGGTGGTGGGTTCGANTGAGACCCTTGAGCAAGGCACCGATCCCCCAACTGCTCCCCGGGCGCCGCAGCTAAAATGGCTGCCCACTGCTCCGGATGTGTGTTCATGGGTGTGTGTGTGTTCACTACTGTGTGTTAAATGCAGAGCACAAATTCCGAGTATGGGTCACCGCACTTGGCCACAAAGTCACTTCTACTTCCACTTAACTGCATTAGGATTAGTAGGCAACACATGGAATATAATATGTTTTATGGATTTTAGTTTTGAAAGTCTCTGTGAGCTGTACTCAGAGTTAGCAACTTGAGTATATTGGCGACTTAAGTTTAAAAGTTATACAGGATATTTCTCTGTATTTGGACTCAGCTTATGCAGGTGCTTAACAAGAGTTTTTTTTTGTCTCTAAAGATAAGCATATTCTTATAAAACAAATAAACATCTAACAGTAACTGTCTAATATATTGTATATTGAATATACCCTCACCGGCCATTTTATTAAGAACACCATACCAATACTGCTCTGAGAACATCATTGGGTGTTGGAAACATTCTGTTCAGATTCCTTCTGGTCCATGTTGACTTGATTGCATCACAAAATCGCTGAAGATTCATCAGCTGCACATTAATGCTTCAAATCTCCCATTCTAACGCATCCCATAGGTTCTCGACTGGATTCAGGCCTGCAGACTGGGAGACCACTGAAGTACACTGAACTAATTGGTATGTTCATGGAACCAGTTTGAGAAGATATGTGCATTTTTACCATTATAAAATGGTCAGTTGTAACATAAAGAGGTGCATGTGGTCAGCAACAACACTCCGATAAGGAGCCCAATGTATGCCAAGAAAACATTCCCCACACTATTACACAACCAACACCCACCTGAACCTGTTGGGTCCATGGATTCATGCTGTTGATGCCAAATTCCGACCCTAACATCTGCATGTCATAACAGAAGTTGAGATTCATCAGACTAGGCAATGTTTGTCCAATCTTTAACTGCCCGGTTTTGGTGAGCCTGTGTCCACTGTAGCTTCAGATTCCTGTTCTTGGCTGACATGAGAGGAACCCAATGTGGTCTTCCTCTGCTGTAGCTTATCCATCTCAAC
Organism: Pangasius macronema; assembly: GCA_037577455.1. Taxonomy (NCBI): domain Eukaryota; kingdom Metazoa; phylum Chordata; class Actinopteri; order Siluriformes; family Pangasiidae; genus Pangasius; species Pangasius macronema. The sequence goes on from CM074949.1 coordinate 2,587,079, forward strand.
GCTTGATGTGTTGTGCATTTGGGATGCTTTTCTGCTCACAGTTGAAAAGAGTGGTCATTTATGTTAGCATTGCATTCTTAACAGTTCGAACCAATCTGGCCATTCTCCTCTGACCTCTTTCACCATCAAATCATTTCTGTCTATAGAACTACTGCTGACTGGATGTTTTTTTTTGGGTTTTTTTACACAACTCTGTGTAAACTCTAAAGACTGTCGTTTCTAGCACATAGGCAGGAATGAAAATGATGGTCAGGAAAACAAGCGTCCTTTTGTTTCTTTATTTCGTGTGTACTAAATTAGTAGTAAATCGGACACATTTAGTGTGACAATGACCCAAAATTGAGATTATGAAATCATAATTTGTCCGTGTACTAATGTCATGCATTATGCTTATGCATTATGCTTTCATTTTGATTTTAGAATTAATGAATGCTACAACAAATTGCCTGGCAGGGGCACTTGCTCCTTACCTGAGCCTATACCATGCAAGAAAAATGACCTTTACCCCAAGGAGAGAATTGTGTATAACACACAGCTGCTTTTTGTATGCATATCTCCTGTCTAACTATCTGATTAGCACTCAAGTCTGCAGTTACACCTGAAGAGTTCTGAATGCTGATGTGGCAATTTTATTATTACCCCAAATCTGAATATGTTAATAGTGAAGTAGAGGATTTTTCCGAGACTGAGGTACAATCTCCTTTCTAAACCATCATGGATATGGAAAGAATATGAAAATGCTTGAAAAAAAAGTACTGGTCTCCTAGACCAAAGATAAAGTGGATAACACTGTTGGAAAAAAAAAACACTTTTGTGCGAGATTTGCCAAAATGAGTATTTAAGACATTTTAAACTCACAAATGAGCCTGGTGTATGTAATTATTATTGTCACTAATTTAAACCACTGACTATCCTTTTAAATAAGGATGAATGAATGAATGAATGAACACTGTAGATGCATATTTAGGTTAATGAATGTGATCTTCATATCTGGCCGCTTTTGCCCACCAGCTTCATCTTAAGAAAGAATTTTAAAAAACTACACTTACAGGTTGCAAGTAAAAACTTCAGCACTCAGTGAAAGTGGTTCTCTTTATAGCACTGTCTTAAAGTGTAGTCTCACTGCAGGGACTAATGATGTCTGCACAGCCATAGATCCAAAGGTATTAATGTAGCCCCTGCCCCAGCTGTGGGAGCTATGAGAGAGCCTTTAATCGCAGCTAGTGATGGTTGGATTAATGATGGAAACTCTTTACAGGCTCACTGCCTCTGCCTGTAGCTGGTTTTGGTTTTAGGAATAATTTTACACTGATTTAAGTGAGTGATGATGACAGCGAGGCTGAACGACTCCATTGTGAGGAATGTTAGTCGTATTGAAGTTCATCGTTTCTCTGGTGCTTGCGAGCTGGATATAAATACGCAGTTGAGAAGAAAGTATTTGAGTTTGAGGTTCTAAGCCAATATTGTGTGACCTGTTGCAACAAGGGTATGGAATCATTAAGTAGACTCTTTGCTTAATAAATATTTTAAAAAAGTGCTGAGCTTGTGTGATGCTAAACCTTTACCAATTTTTAGTTTTAGTCAAGATACTATAAAATATTTAATTTAATCACATGACTTTAAGGAAGTAAGCAAGGCACCAAACCCCCAACTGCTCCCCAGGCGCTGCAGCTAAAAAGGCTGTCCACTGCTCTGGGTGTGTGTGTTCACTACTGTGTGTGTGTGTGTGTGTGTGTGTGTGCACTTGGATGGGTTACACACAGAGCACAAATTCCGAGTATGGGTCTCCATACTTGGCCACATGTCACTTCATGAACCTATCAATACAAATTATTAAAAGTCAGTATGTTACATAAGATTGATTGTCATGTGAAAAAAAAAGTCATGTTAAAAAATTAGGACACCCCATGAAAGCCTTTCATTTTCATTTTAACAATATTGGGAGATTCATGTACTATAACTAAACAAATAAAACCAAAGAAAAATATTTTTTAAAATTATCTGTAAAATGTAATTAAAAAAAAAATCCAATTTCTTGTGAGGGAAAAAGTAAGGACACCCCCACATTTATTTGTACTTAAAATGGCTAAAATGACCTACAGGTGTATCACATCAGGTGCAAATTATTAGAACATGGTTACAGAGCATTTTGAAGGAGGCTTGCCTTATTTAAAACTCAGACATTTAGTTTGGTTTGCTCTTAATTGTTGAAGTGAGAGGTTTCACCATGGTGAGATCCAAAGAGCTCTCTGAGGCCTTCAGAAAGAAGATGGTTGATACTTGTTTAAGAATTTTATAAGGGATATAAAAAGATCTCAAAACTTTATTGATCATGGGAGGTGTGCAAGGAGGAAACCTTTGCTGTCTAAGAAAAAGACTGAAGTTTGCCAAAGAACACATAGACAATGGCCTTTGGACAGATGGCATGTTTGGCATAAACCAAATACAGCATTTCAGCAGAAGAACCTCATACCAACTGTGAAACATGGAGGTGAAAGTGTTTGGGGTGGTTTGGGGCTTTGCTGCAGCAGGACCTGGCCAGCTCACTGTCACAGAATCCACTATGAATTCTACACTGTATCAGAAGGTTCTTGAGGAACATGTGAGACCATCTGTCAAAAAATTGAAGCTGAAGCAGAACTGGACCTTGCAACATGACAGTGACCCAAAACACACCAGTAAATCCACCAAAGACTGGCTGAGAAGTTAAACATGGAGAGATCTGGAATGGAAAGTCAAAGCCCAGATCTAAATCCTATTGAGATCCTGTGGGGGGATTTGACATGGATTGTGCATGCAAGAAACCCCTCAAACATCACACAGCTGAAAGAGTTCTGGATTGAGGAGTGGGGAAACGTTCTTCAAGTCGATGTCAGAAACTGGTAGATGGCTACAAGAAACATCTCATTGAGGTTATTTCAGCTAAAGGGGGAAACACTCGCTATTAGGGCAGAGGGTGTCCTAACTTTTTCCTCAGTGGAAATACTCATTTTTGTTGATTTCTTTTGTTTAAAGTGAAAACAAAGTGATTTTTGTTGTTTACATGCAGTTACATCACTTTCAGCTACAGGTTTAAATTAAAACAAGATCAGAAATTGACTTGACATTTCTTAACCCTCTATGGTACCATGTTGCCTCCAGGAAACAGCCCATTGTAGTGCTTTTTTTTTTGTTTGTTTTTTTTAAACGAGACACACATTTAATTGGTCAATGCTATTTCAAAGAGGAGAACTCAAGCCAATGAAAATGCTAAATAGTGGTCACATGACCCACAAGAGGCCATCTTGATTCCTCTTTCAGTAGATGTGCACAAGTCACATGTCTCCATGTTTTCTCTAAAGAAAAGTGCATTTTTCAACAATTTTCGTCCAGATAATTGCCTGAGTCACCTTCGTTGGTAAGTAAAGAAGTATTTTCAAAAAATGTACATTATATATCATCAAATGTATTTTAGGAAATTCCATAAAACTGCATGTTGCCTCAAGGCCACATTGTACCGTAATGGACTCATAAGGCCATGCCAGGCAAACTAGATTGGAATACAAGTACTTTATTTATAAGGAAAAGAGCTAGAATTATCTGAATGTATTTGTATTTTGCATTATTTTTTAATGACTCTATAAGAATAGTCATTCACACCCTATATCTGCACATATTATGTTTTAATGCAGGACATGAATCTGCAAGTTTTCTATGGCACTTCAAAAAGATTTAAAGCACAGGTATCACAGGTAGCAATGCCATTTGATGAGAGTGAGAATGATGTGTCATATAGTGAGGAAGATGAGGTCATAGTGACAATCCGGCAGGGAGAGAGTGAGAGTGAGAGTGAGAGTGAGGATGAAGATGAGGATGAAGCCAGAAGTACTAGAATGGTAGAAAACCAAGAGGAAGAAGTTCAGAGTGAGAATGACGGACAAGGTGATGGTGAAAATGGAGGTATAGTAGTAGGCTTGATTAGAGTAGAATGATTGATGATAAATTCATTACAATAAATTTAATTTGCAACTCACAATTTTCTTAGAGGCTTGCCAGCAGCAATACACCCGAGCTAAGAATTTAGAGTGGAAAAAATGCAGGACAATCCTACCAGTACCACAATGGAAAGGCAGATTGCTGAAGGCATTAGATGTGAAACATCCTGCTGAATACTTTAGAGGCCTTCTCACTAGCAGCTGTATTGACAATATAGTAGAACAAACCAACCTCTATGCCATACAGTGTGATCCAAGCAAACCACTCAAAGTCACAGCTGAGGAGATTGAGCAATTCTTTGGCATTTGTGTCAATCTTTGGACTTCCAGGATGCAGAATGTACTGGCAAGCAGCAACAAGAATTGACTGTGTTGCAGACACCATGGCCTTGCATTGCTGGGAGGCTATCAAGCGCAATCTACACTTTGTTGACAACGTAAAGCAAGCTCCTATTGGAGACCCAGAAGGTGCGTCCACTGCTAACATCCCTCTTTGGAGAAGTTCCAGGCAATCCCACTTGATGAAAATAAGGAAGACAACAGTTGAGGTGAAATGCCTGAGTATCATCACCACATACAACAAAGGAATGGGAGGGGTTGATCTACTGGACTCCCTCATCGCCCTCTACAGAACAAAGATTCGATCCAAAAAGTGGTATCACCAACTGGTCTTCCACATGCTTGATCTGGCTGTTGTTGAGGCCTGGCTCCTCTACCGGAGAGATTGCAGAGCCTGTGACATCCCCCCCAAAGGATGTGTACAGCCTTGCAAAATTCAAAGCTGATGTTGCAGCATGTCTGTGTATGGAGAAGAAGACCTTGAAGAGACGGGGGAGACTGTCACAGCACAGTGAGGAAGAACAACCTGAAAAGCGTCCAAAAGCCCCTGTAGAACCATGACAATCAACGCTGGTTCGCTTTGATCAGACAGGTCATTGGCCTGTTGGGGCTGAAAGAAAAGGACGATGCAAATTCCCAGGTTGTTCAGGCATTGTAAAAGTGCAGTGCTCACAATGTGTTGTTTTTCTGTTGAGAGGAATTGCTTCCTCAAATTTCACACACAGTGAGGTGCCAATTTATGTTCATTTTTGATGTTTTATCTTGAAGCAACACTAAATGTAATGTTTTGATATTAAAACTTGTTTCTATGGTTTTATTATACTTGTGTTTCACAAAGGTACAATGTTGCCTGAGAGCAACAGCTAGATAAGAAATGTTATTTTTTTTTATTAAAAATAAAATGTGTATTACATTAAAAACTAGATACATCTGTTTGTTCAAGTGATTTGTAAAAGACTTTGATTTCAGTAAATACATTTTCTTTTTTCCTGAATGAAAATGTCAAATGTTTTAATTTGTCCGTTTCAAAATATTTAAAAAAATATGAAAATGCTAACTGATATTCTTATCGTGTCCAATTTTAAGCAGGAAAATCATCATAAATATTTTTTCCTCATTGATATCACATATCGCGTACCATAGAGGGTTAATAAAGAACTGAATATTTAATGGGGTGTCCTAATTTTTTCACATGGCTATATATACAGTACTGTGCAAACGTCTTAGGCAAAAATAATATTAACTTTTTTTAATAAATAATTTTAAAAAATACTATAAAGAGCAGTAAACAGTAATAAAGGGAAAAAAAGTCAATATTTGGTATGATGACACTTTGCTATAAAAAATAAAAGCAGACTCGGGCACAATTTTTGCAGTTTAATAAGGAAATGAGCTGTAAGTGTTACTGAACATCTTGTAGAAGCAGCCGCAGTTCGATCTTGAGCTCACTACCTCGTGAGGGTAGTTACTGTCTGTGTGGAGTTTCACATGTTCTCTCTGTGTTTTTCCTCCAGGTTCTCTCAGATTTTTTCCCACGCTCCAAAAACATGCTGGTAGGTGGACTGGCTGCTCTAAATTGCTGCTAGGTTTGAATGAGTGTGTGACTGCATCATATCCTTGCATCCAGTGTTCCTGGGATTGGCTCAGGATCCACCAAGACCCTGACCTACCATCTATCCTGCACATAAATCTAGTCTCCCCACTCAGTCAGGTAAACTTCATTTGGTCACATGCACTCCTGAAAATGTTATGTTGTGTGCATCATTCTCAGTCCAATAATCTTAACAATGATGCTGTTATGATTGTCTGTGGGTCTGCTTGCATCAGGCTTCTCCCTGAAATCAGAACAAAGGCATGAAATAACAGGATCCCTTATCTCCTCTTATAATACTATATCCTGATATATACCTCGAATCTCTCTTTTGGACAAACCACCTGTGTCCTTGACTCAAAGCCATCTAAAGTGCAGTGATTGGGAAGCCTTACAAACAATTTGTCACTTGTACTTTGTGCCATTTTTTTTTTAAAGACAGCTGTTATGTCACTACTTTACCTTTGTTTTGATTTAAACTTTTGTTAAATAAAGTTTCGTAATTCTGAGTAATACACAGATTTCTCACTCTCATAGAGTTCTTTAAAGTGTTTTATCATAAGTATCTTATTTTTTTAATGTAAAGCATAGAGAGAGATTTTCACAGGGAGCAGTTGGGGGATCGGTGCCTTGCTCAAGGGTCTCACCTCAGTGGTGGTATTGAGGGTGGCAGAGAGCGCTNCTCGAACCCACCACCTTCAGGTTCACCTTCAGGTTACAAGTCCAACTCTCAGACCATTAGGCCACGACTGCCCCAAGTCTCCATCAGTAAACGGTTAAACTTCAACAGAATAGACTTCATGTGTAAACTATAATGAACTTGCATGGTTACACAATTGCACATTTTGACCATATACTACAGAAGGGATTTATTTATAATTGCACTTTACAGAGTCACCCAGACAAGGATGGATTCCCTTTTCAGTCTGGTTCCTCTCAATGTGTCTTCCTCATATCATCTCAGGGAGATTTTCCTTGCTATCGTCACCGTGGCTCGCTCATTAGGGATAAATTCAAAATTTAAAATGTATATCATCAATTTATATATTTCTGTAAAGCTGCTTTATGACATTGTTTATTGTTGAAATTGAATTTAATTGAATTGATTTTTTAAATGTATTTATTTTAAGTAAGTAGTAAACTCTTAGCTTCTACCAGGATCCCTCAGGTGCAATTCATGTTGCTCCAACTACGGCAACATGGTGTTACAATCCTAAATAAACACGAGACCGCTTGTAGGAGAAATTACGAAGCACAGGACGCAGGGTCAGCGACTGTAGCTCTTAAACTTCATTAACTACAAGACTTTGCTTTTACTGATTAGAATGTGTACGACTTTTGGGTAAGACCTGGTTGTAGCTATGGTTACACAGCATGGGTTTATGATGAGGTTCCAACCGTTAGCATTTCTAAACGGAAACACTTATTGTAGTATTCTTTTTCTCAGGCAATGAGTGTCTCAGTGTGTCGCTGATATCTGGCGTGTTGAGCAGTAATGTTGTGGCACCTGCTGTGTTTCAGGAGTCATTACCCAGGAAGTAGATGATGGCAAAGTTCTGGAGCATGTATACTCACCAGTGTTGAGTGTATATTTACTAGCCTTTCTTTCTTCTCTAGCTTTTCTCTCAATCTCTTTCTCTCAATCTCTCTCTCCTTTTTTTTTTGCACTTCATTCATGCACATGTGCTCCCTAGGCTAATTCATAAATCGATTTTAGATTTGTATAAACGCTTCAGAGGCAGCCATTAGCTGATGATGTGAATATAGGACACTAGAGCAAGCCTGTGTTTCACATTCCTCAAGCCTTTGGTACAAACCTGCATTTTCCTGTTTGACTGCTTTATACTTCCTGCAGTACAAGAGGCTTACAATTGCTGACAAACTCTGCACAAATCATAAATAATAGGGTTTCTGTTGAATACATTTTTCACTTTTCATTATACTCCATGCCATTTTGATCTCTCATTCCCATTCATGTTAACGTGAATTTTGAACAACTTCCAGCGAGGAGCATTCTTATTGCCGTTGTTGTTGTTGCTGTTGCTTTTCTTTCTCTCAGTAATGGTTGTCTTTCATCAGAAAATAGATATTTCAAATGTGATTTTATTTATTTTATTTAGTTTTTTTTTTTTTTTTGCAAGAACCCACTCGAATCTATTTTCAGAAAGAAGTAAGACTTCATTAAATTCTTCTTAAAAACGGTTGAAAGGATTGTGGAGTTTTGCTTTACTCAGCAGACAAAGTTTCAGCCCTGCAACATTTGTGGAAATTTTTTCACGACAAATTAGGGAGAGAAAGTGGGGATGATTTCAAGGGTCTTAAGTAGGTTACACAGAAAACCACAGTGGACATTAGGGGATAAAAAAATCTTCCAGTAAATCAGAAAGTGTCCAACTAATCCTGTGCACGAAATTGCCTTTCTGATGGTTAAAAATTCCCATACCCTATTAATTGTTGTTGTGGATTCCTGCCTAACCCAGAGTTACTGAAAAAGATCATAGTTATTCCCAAAGTTAAACAGATTCTCCCTTTTTAAAGGAGAGCTTTCTTCAGAGGAATTACATTTTCCACCATCGCAAGGCTGTCATATAGTCATGCAGAGCCTTGTGAACATGTTTAACCGTACTGTAGTATGCCAGTGCACATGTCTTTGCAAGTTGTAGAATTTTAAACTCCAAGTTTGCCCATTTCAAACCGTGAACTCCTGCGTCTCTGGATTCGCTAAATTATACATCTCTGCTGTTTCGTTGTGTTCTAACAAGAACACTCGGTACTACTGAGGATGTCTGCACTGATGGATTGCTGTAGTATTATAGATCAGGAGATCCACTTTTCTGTGCAGCGTTGCTTTAATTGAATCACATCGGAGGGCTTTCAAGTATGCCACAGCACTGCAATGGGGTTCAATTCAGGACACGGACTAGGCCGCTTCTTTTGAGACGTTCAAAGGAGGACTTGCTGTTGTGCTTNCAGATCACAGACCTGGATATTCCTCTTCAGGATTCTCTAGCAAAGAGCAGAATTCATGGCTCTATCCATTATGGCAAACCACCCAGGCCCTGAAGCAGCAAAGCATCCGCACACCACCACACTACCTCCACCATGTTTGACTGTTGGTATGATGTTTTTAATGTGGAATGCTTTGTTAGCTTTACACCAGATGTAATAGGACCCATGTCTTCCAAAATGTTCCACTTTTGACTCCTCTGTCCAGAGAACATTACCCCTAAAGACTTGGGGTTCATCAAGGTGTTTTGTTTTGGCAAATCTAAGACAAGCCTTCATATCCCTCTTGGTTAGCAGTGGGTTTCACCTCGCAGCCCTTCCACTGATAAAATTTTTGACTAGACTTTTTTTTTCTAATGTCGGAATCATGAACACTGAGATGAACAAGGCCTGCAGTTCCTTAGATGTTCCTCTGAGTTCTTTTGTGACTTCCTGGATGAGTCATTAATATGCTTTTGGAGTAGTTTTTTTAGGCCATCCACTTCTGCAAAGATTTGTTGTTTTCAATTTTTGGAGATCATGTCTGTCCACCAAAAACAGTTTGCATTAAACATACAAACAGCACAGTATTGCAGGGAGATATTTGATAATTTGGTTCACTTAAATATTGAATTTCACCAAAACTGATGAATAATAATAATAGACACATTTTTACATTTAATATAGAAACATTTCAATGTCACATTTTAATGATGTTTTAGGGGATTCCAGGCTTCCCATGTAGTCTTAAAGTAATCAACTGTGTATAATCAATCTGCAATGGCGAATAGATCCTTATATTTATGATAATATGACATGATACTTGTGGTAAAATTATAGCTGCATGTATAATTTAAGTGAACCTAGACAGGTATCAAAGGCTCAATATGAAGTGGGACCCAGAGTAGTTCAGTTGTAGCTTTTCTAATGCTGATGTAATAAAAATGACCTTCGTTTTTCAGTGTGGATCCATCTGCAGAGACATTTTAGAGTTATTGTTAGGGCTGCATCAATACTATTGTTTTCAGACAGAGTACAATCGTTTTTTTGGTACTTGTCAATGCCAAATCCAAAATGAGTAGCCAACACATGGTACGTTTCCCTAATGTACATAGTGGCCATGAAAAGTGCACATCATCTTTTTAATTTCTCCTCTGAAGGCATGATGATGGAACAAACGATGATAGAGTCAATAATCCAATTTGTTCAATGTTCATTACACCCGAGACTGAGTCTGTAACACGATTGCTGATGACATACTGTATAAAGGACACATGACCAAAGCGGGCTGAAAGATATTAGCCCAAATGGAGATCAACTCTACAATCAGATCCAAAACAATCATCTGTTAAGCACAAATAAGTCTGTGTGGATTTCATAAATGAATCAGTGTATTGATGTTCTTTAGCCAGCCCATTGATAACAGCCACACCTACACACACACATTTTTTGTGCACGCAGTTTACAGGATTTAATGACCACACTCTCTGACGCTACACTGCTCTGTGTGCTCAGTTCACCCATTCTGTCTCTATTAAAGATGCTTAATGTTAAAGATTTGATCAGTTTCCTTGTACTGTAGGAAGATGCCGTATTCCCTCCTCTTGATATTTTCATAGAGCACAGTCGGCAGTCTGCTTTGCTTAGATTGCCAGCATTAAAGGTGAAACACATTCAGATCGCTATCATGTTGTGCATGTCACAGTAGTATCACCTGATATCGGATGTCGGTGTTTTTAGGAGTATGAGTATAAGCACAGCCACTTATAACAATGAGTCTTAAATATTCTAATTCAATTATTCAAGCTTAATGCCATCTGTGCAATCACTTCTGCTCCAAAACATTCTCCTGCTGTTTAGCATCCACACAAAACATATGTGTGATTTCTTTTGTAATCAACAAAAGATTATAAATTAAGCAGCGATTATGTTCAATGGTGGGAAAAGGTACTGAATATGTAATATACTGTCAAAATCTATACCTGTGTCAGAGTCAAACTCCAACCAATAAAAGTGCTTTCTGCTTTTAAATGTACTCGAGTATTAAACAGTAAAATGTGAATGGATTTCTACTGAGGAGATTAGGTTATTGTTATGTTTACACGTGAGAACTAAGTTTTGAACATGGGACAGAAACTAACCTTATAGATGCCTAGCTGAAAATAAATTTCTACAGTTGAGAACAGAAATTGAAATTGCCTCCAGTCCTCCTCATACAGAAAAAGTGCTAATGAATTATTAGCCAAGAGCTCGCCAAATATTTACCAATTAGCTAAAATTTGACTTGCTGTCTAGCCAATTGCTTCTGAAATCAGTGATGGTGTGGTATTAGTTAAAACCTGGCACTGGCAAAACATACCAGACAAAAAGGGCTAACCTAGCTAAACATAGCCTGTAGGCAAATTAAATGAAAAAATAAAATTGCAGTTTAGCTCAAGATGCTTTTTAGAATTAGGGGACACATTTTTCCATGCTAACAGTTCATACCTTCTAGGGAAGCACCAGACATTTTAGACTTATTTTATACATATTTGCTTTATCCAGCATATGAAAACATTTCACTGAGGTAGGGCCAGGGGCGTGCATCCTCAACTTCAACACTGCTTTCTTATGTTCCCTCATTCTTAGATGCACATGGCAGCATGAGAAGGTCACAGCAGATGAATAATTAGCGATCTTTATTTGATGATTAGCATACAGGAGTCCATTTTTTGATGTATAATGTTTGGGCTATTGGGCTAAATAAGACAGGAAGAGACCAAGATTTTGAAGTAAAGTACAAAGACAACAAAATGATACTGAAGTACAATTACTCAAGTATTTCTACTTCTGATCAGGTCCTTAAATTAATTCCTGGATACCCCCAATCAAACTGTCTGTATCTTCGGCTAGCCTGAAGGTGTTTTGCTACTGATCTGAAAAAATGTTTGAGATTAGCAGTCTTGAGTGTTCTTGTAAAACAAAAAGAAGACTCCTACTGTGGTTTTCCTTTCAAGCCAAATGCAACATTGGCCCCAGATTTTAGACAAATGTCCCGAATGTGTCTTTATGTTTCGTTCTATAGAAATCCATCAGAATATGTTTACTGCTTTTAAAATCTAGCACAGCGTCCTTTCACTTTGGTGCTAAATGATAAGTGGTAAAGGCTTTTTTGACCATGGTGACCTTGTTCTACATAGTCTATTATTAATCCTAATTTTATGTCCAGCACTTTGTAATCTCGGTGCTAAAAAACAGATACACATCAGTATCATCTGTACTTTCCAATATTTTGGAACAGCCTTAAATGAATTCCTCAACAGACTTCACTTTCGTTCACGGCATGACATTTCCTCTAATTAAGATGCGTGATGAAATGTCGCTGGCTGGAGTTGTACTAGTGAAAAACAAAAGCTTTATCCAGGACAAATCTGAATGGCAGCTGATAGGGATCCTGGTGTTTGCTTAATGAGCAGAAAACCATGGGGGAGAAAAAAGAGATGTTCAGCTGCAGGAAAGCTGAATAGAAAATTAGGCAAGAGAGACTTGGCAGCAGTCTGCAACTGCATGAAAACATTGTTACAGATGTGAATACAAGGAATTTTGGTACGGATAGTGTGGAATATGTTCAGGTAAAACATATTTAAGGCTTAGTAACCATCTTAGTAATTGTATATATAGAATATACCTGTGAAAGCATCTAACTCTGGTTGGTAGGCCTTCACGATATGAATAAAAATAGCAAATTGTGAGTGTGATTATGATTATGCCTTGCGATATATCACAACAGACTGATGAAGCTATTAAGGATAGGATTAATCTGCGGAAAGATTGCGATTCATCGGAGTGCACTGTGCTGCCAATATTGCAGTATTGTAAAGCCAACATATAACACACGATATATTATGGTGTAAAGTACTGTGGAATATTTACTTTTATATTTCATAAGCAGAATTATTAATTTATATACAAATTTCCTCCTAGGTTTATAGAAAATGTAAAACATAGAACTCCTCGTAAAATGGGTTTTCAGTCTAGAGTTATATTTGGCATTTTGTATTAAATGTAGATTTGCTCAAAGCAGAAAAAAACACAAAATTCAACTACTGTTTCAATGAATAACACAGAAATAAAGAATGGTGGAAAATCAATTTGTTGAACCCTACTGTAATTTGTTCAAGACTGTAATTTGATCACGACTGGTTTAATCTGTAATAAACTTGATGAATTAGTCTGAGTATAAAATGCAGAAAATATAGTATGTTAGAATGATGTCAGTCTATTTGAATTGTCCTGTGTTATGTAGCAGATGAACAAATGGTCTGAGGTTCAGATGGTCACTGCCTGGTCTAAATAATAAATTAGGGCATGTACCAGATACAGCAAGAAATTCTCTGCAGGCTCATCCTCACTGAAGGCTGCAAGGTCAATCAACTGATTCCCAAAGTTAGGTGATATGACCTTGGACAGAAACCTCAGATACAACCGCAAGGTCACCTCAGAGTTATCTGGCCACCGACACAAAAAAGGCAAGCTTATTGCCAGAGCATCTAACTGTCCACCTCTTTTAGCCTGTGATTGCTGGCAAACAAAGGCAGTTTAGAATCTCCAGCACAAGGATTACTTCAGCACAAGGGCACACGCTGAAAGCTGTCAATAAAATCCCTGCATAGTGAACTGGGTGTCGAATGAAAGAAAGCTTTCAGTGGTGTGGATTGAACTGCGCTAATCAACATTCCTTGGGCCGCCCTCCATCTTTCAAGTGATGCTTCTAGTTTAGAGCTTGTACACAACACCTGCGAACTGGAAATGGCTGATCGAGACCCTTCTTTAGATATTGTAGGTATTTATCAACGAATCCCTCAGATGCACTGTAGATCACTGTGGTAAGGAATGAGACTTACGGCTAATCCGTATACGGTCCAGAGGGCTCTGTTGAAAAGGCCTTCCTTATGAGCCTCTGAATTGTACAGTCTAATCCCTTGAAACTAGCTGTATGAATGCAAGTCTTTGAGCAAGGTTATGTTTGGATCTATGAATGAAGTCCAACCCAATGAGGGAAATCCAAGGCAATTAATAGAAATGCAGCTAATTTATTAGAATAAGTAATGAGCAGTATGTGGTATGTTGAGGAAGAATCAACCACACTAATAGCATGTTAGCCACAGGCCAGTTAGTGGGCTAACCTCAAATCTCAACTCCAAATGTCTCCATTGTATAGCAAAAACAAAAGAAGTGGCACTGCCATTCCAATACTTTTAAAGGGGATTGTACTGTCTGATAATCCATCAATCATCTTATACTGACTACTTCAAGTGCTGTACCCTTTCACTTCCTTCCATCACCTCTTGCCCCTGTCCAGTCTGTGGATGACTAACACTAAGTCGTCTGTCCCTTCCCTCTTATCATCACTTTTGTAAGCCATTAGATTAGCTTTCCATTTATGTTCTTTGCAGGTAAACACTGTTAAAGGTCAGGGTGAAAATATCGACGAGCCGCTTTCACAAGGTGACATTTGAGCTTTGAGCCTGCTGCCGTCTTATTAAGTATTTGATATCAGGAGAATGTGTGCAACACAATCTCACAAATTCAGAAAAGGAAATCACGATTGCGTATTAGAATACCAATTTCACTTGATCTCTGGTTACAGAAGGACAATGCATGAAGGCTGGCTGCTTGAGGCTAATCATGTTAGTTAATATTTCTGTATCAAATTAAAACCAATAACTAAGTGTAAACACAGACAGGTTTTTAAAACTGTTTAAGTATATATTTTTGCTGCTTCATATAATATCTGAGTAAAAAGCTGAAAGTAAAAATCACAACTGATTATTAAAAAAACACGTTTGTCATACGCAGTCACAACAGCAACACAACTTGACAATGCCCCAAGCACCATGGTTATAAAACTGGCAAATCAGCTGCAACAAAACTAATGCATGAACTACAATAACCTTTCATGACACGCATGGCTCGGTCAGACACTGTATATGTACTTTCCAACAATTAGCAGGGCGAAGCTAGGGTGTCGGACACCTATGCCTGATGTGTTTTTCAAATTCTTAACACCCTCATCATCTCACTTTGTTGCTTGCCAGTGGCAGGATGTTCAAATTCTTTCTTACCTATAAGGTCACTCCTGACACATGGCTTATGCCACTGGCAAATGGTTACATTTACATTTATGGCATTTGGCAGATGCCCTTATCCAGAGTGACTTACATTTTTATCTTATTTATACAACTGAGCAGNTGACCTCATTTCCTCATGGTTATATACAGACTGAATAGATAGGAAGTCTGGGTGAAATTCAGCTGAGGTGCTATGCAAAAAAAAAAAAGCTGAATATTCAATGACCTTGTATGGTGAGGTTGCTTTTGTTGCTCGTGGCATGTCGAAAACCAAACCTCTACATGACCATATGATTGTATGGGTCATTTATGAATTTATATATGATTTAATCTATGAACCAAGATTCTGTTATTGTTTTGAGACTTTTTATACAAAAAAAATAATAAAAATACAGTACATTCACACAATCAGCCAAAGGCGCTCTGATATTGAAGAGCCATTGCACATTGAGGGTCAGTGGCATGATTAACATGGAAGATTGTTGTATGATTTCATATCATTTATCTTTCCATTGTAGTTTAAGACTTTTTAATGAAGTACATTATAGCTGAACATTTGAAGCGAGTGCAGGCAGGTTGGAATGGGTGGAGAAAAATATCAGCGAGAGTCAAGGGGAAGGTGTACGAGACAGTGGTGAGAGCGGCCATGCTGTATGGTTTAGAGA
>CM074949.1:2630964-2666281 GCA_037577455.1 Pangasius macronema
TTAAACTTTTGATCAGCTGATGAACAGCCTGTTTGAGTTTAAATGCAGTTTTTAATAAATTGCCAATCTGTTTTTTTATATATATATATATATATACACACACACACACACACACACACACACACACACACACACAGATGCCCTCAAAAAATGAATAAATTAAACATTTCTACATTTAAAAATAATTCTTTTGTACCCCTCTTCTGATTGATACCTTTCAACAATGAGATCCCATTCATGAGAAGGGTACAAAAGAATTTTGAAAACTTTAGATGTACTCTGGAACACTGTGAGTTTCCATGAATCAATAAATCTAAATTAATGAAAGGACAAAACAAAAACTTGTCAGGGAGGCTGCCAAAAGACCTACAGCATTAAAGGAGCTGAAGGAATATCTGGCAAGTATTGTAACTACAAAGTACTGTGGTCACCCTTGCATGTGACAGCAATCTTTCATATTCTTCACAGGTCTGGGCTATGGGGTAGGGTGGATAGATGGTAACTCTTTCTTATGGGAAAAAAAAAAAAACATCCTAACTTGCCTAAATCAGCCCAAACCATGTGGCAAAATATGTTATGGTCTGATGAGAGGTAGAACTGGGCACTAAAGGATAAAAGGAATCATGGATAGCTCCAAATAGCAATCTATTTTGGTACAAAGCCTGCAGGCCTCTTTTACACAGCTGAAGATAAAAAAAAAAAAAACATTTCACCTTCCAGCACAATGATAACCCAAAGCACAAATCCATGTCAACAAAGGAATGGCATCAGAAAAGGAAGATTGTTTTCGAATGGCCCAGTCAGAGCCCAGACCTGAATCCTGTGGAATGACTGGAAATGGGCACAAGAGATTTGATAGACCTGGAGCATTTTTGCAAGGAAGAGTATAATAAAATTGCCAAATCAAGATGTACTAAATTGGTAGACTCTTATCCAAAAAGACTGAGTGCTGTACTTTAACAAAGTATTAGTTAAGGGGTGTTGAATTTTGTTGGTTGCTCAAAAAATACTTCACAAAAACCTGCAATTTTAACAGGTGTTTATAGATTTTTTTTATAACCAGAGATATCAAATGCCAATACGATCACTTGTGTTGAGATGAGGTTTATTTCTGTATAGCAACCTAGGCAAAATAATGATAAAGAAATAATGATATTTCTTTAGCTATAAACTCAGCTATGTCAGATGCCTATAGCTGATAACCCTCCAGCCCTCCATCACCATTAGCACTGATGAAGTTTAATGGCTCAAACATGTACAACATAACTTTAAAAACGTTACATCTCATATCACATCATATCATATCATATATCATACTTGTTAAAGTTGACATGCTTGGGTGAAATCAGTGGTGAGAAATTCTCCACAGATGGTCAAGATTCTTGCTAAACTCTTTGCTGTTTTTCACATTTAGCTAGTTCACTAAACTACCGTCAATTGTGTTTAGATTTTGCACTCTGACTTCCTGTTTCAAAAGGAATTACATCAACATATGGAACCAAATCATGGCTCTTAATCCATATCGGTGGAACTTTAATAATATATTTTCAACATCAACCAAACCACAAAAGTCTTAAGTTTGCTAATTGTTCAAAACATTGGGAAATTATTGGAAACCAAAACAAAAGTCAGTGCTAAAAGTTTCATCATTGTATATATAATTCTGTCTGTTCTCACTTTTCATTAATACACATGCATGGAGATTAATGGCTTGCAGTTTGATTTATCTCATTTTAGTGGAATATAGAAAGCAAAGATCGAATGGATCTGTGTATGTTTAACTATCCATGAAGACATTACTCAGATGCTCAAATGATTATTGCATCTAATGAGCTTGCCTGTGATGCTTTTCATATCCTAATCAATGTGAGATTAGACTCTGGTTGTTAGTTTGACTTGTCAAAAGTAAATGCTCACCAGTACATTGTGAAAAAACTCATGCCAAATATAGCATGTTTAAATATACACTCACGATCCACTTTCTTAGGAACACCTGTACAATTGCACATTCATGCAGTTATCTAATCAGCCAATTATGTGGCAGCAGTGCATTGCAAAAAAATATTCAAAATATTCAGATACAGCTCAAAAGCTTCAGGTAATATTATGGGGAAAAGTGTTATCTCTGTGATTTAAACCATGGCATGGTTGTTGGTGCCAGATCTTTTGTGTAGCAACATGAGATGACAGAAGGGGCTGAACACAGACACCAGGAGGTAGGGGTGAGGGGAACATGCTATTTATTTTTGTGGATGGTGCACCAAACAGGTGTGGCTGATGGTGAGGGTGGCTGGTGAAGTGGGGTGAATTCATGGTCGTCCCGGAGCTGGACACAGTGAGCTGGTGGCAGCAGAGTGGCGGCAGGGTGGAGAAAGGGATAGCAGTCGCTCTGAGGTATGGTGAAGGTTGGTGTGCAGTGTTCTGGGTTCTTCATCCTTGGTGACATCAGTTTCTATCAGAGAGAGAGAGAGAGTGAGAGAAAGATTAGTGCCGTGTTTTTCCCAACCCATTCTACCTTGTGAGCAGTCGCTGGCCCCTTTTATAGTCTCCAGGCTTCTGCTCGAGGGTAGAGAATTGCCACCGCAATCTTTGGCTGCCAGCCGAGTTGAGTTTCTCTGCTCCACCTTGCAGCCATGCACTCTCAGGCTGTCCAGAACAATGGAGTGGTGAACCAGCTCTGTCAGAGCAGCACCATGGCTGCAGTCATGTGAAGAGTGCTGTCTGTGTTTTGCGTGCGGGCTGTCTTTGGCCTTGGCCATCCACTGCAAGGGGGCATGGTCAGTTACCAGGGTGAATTGTCAGCCAGCCAGGTAGTTCCTTAGCACCTCCACCACCCAGGGCCTCCCTCTGCGCAGCATCATAATGCTTTTTGGCAGGGGTACGCTTTCGGCTCACGTAGAGAACCAGGTGCTATTCCCCTTCAAAAGTTTAAGATTACACATCTCCTAGACCCGTTTCTGACGCGTCTATGTGCACGGTGTAGGGGAGGTTGAAGTTGGGGTTCCTTTAGATAAAAGAGCATGTCAGTGCCTGTTTCAGCATCTTGAAGGCTTCTTTGGTCTCTCGACTCCAGCACACCCAGTCTGGTGGGCGTTTCCTAGTAAGGTCTGTGAGGGGAGAAGCAATTGAGGAGAAATTGGGCACAAATCTTCGATAATGCTAATAATAATCTTAATAATAATCTTCACCAACCCCAAGAAGGCAAGTACCTGTTTCTTTGGGGTTGAGTGCAGGTAATCCTTGAAGGCTTCCACTTTCTTCTCATGCAGCATCAGGAGCCCCCTGCCGATGCGATACCCCAGATACTGTGCCTCTGTGAGCCCCAGGTGACATGTCTTGGGGTTTGCGGTCAGCCCAGACTTCTGGAGCTTGCCCAGGACCTATCTGAGATGGTGAAGGTGGTCAGACCAGGTGGAGGAATATATCAAACTTCTTCAATGTAGACTGCTGTGTATTGGTGGTGGGGCCACAAGACAATGTCCATGAGCTGCTGGAATGTCGCAGGAGCCCCATGCAGGCCAAAGGGGAGAACCTGGTACTGCCAGTGCCTGCTGGAGGTGGAGAACGTGGTCTTTGGCATGGCTTCTGGGCTCAGGACTACCTGCCAGTACCCTTTTGTTAGGTCCAGGGTGGAGATAAACTCGGCCCTCCTCAGCCGCTCCACTAGGTCATCTCCACTAAGTAGCTGTTGAATTCCAGTACCTGGGTGAGTCGCTGTAAGTCGTTACACAGCTGGATGTTTCTGTTCGGGCTTGGGCACCATGACTATCGGGCTTGACCAGGGGCTGGTGGACTTCTTGATGATGCCATCATGAACCATCTAGCTGACTTCCTCCTCAATTGCGTTACAGCATGCCTCTGGGACATGATAGGGCCACTGTATGACCACAACTCCCAGGGGGGTTTTGATGTCATGGTAGAGCATGTGCCTTGGTGAAGGAGAAGACATCGGCAAATTGGTCCACCAGCTCTAACTGTACTCTTCTCAGGGAACCATCGCATGCTCCAGTGGATCTGTGGTGAGACTAGCAAATGCAGACACCGCAGGGGCAGGTTTAGTCTATTTCTTCAAAAGGTTGATATGATAAAGTTGGGTATCTGTGCACTTACCTGGCTGCTGAAGGCAGTAGCTGACAGGGCTCACCTTCTTGAGGACCATGTATGGGCCCTGCCAGAGAGCCAGGAACTTGCAGGACGCATCTGGAAGGAGAAGGAGGACCTGGTCTCTGGGCCGGAATTCTCGCACATACTCAATAAGGGAGAGGTAGGGGGAGGCCTGCCAGGTCATGTTCAGCAGACCTTGACGTCACCATCCAAAGAGGAGTTCAATGGGGATGAACCCAGTGTCTCTCAGACAGTGAAGATGTCATAGAGGAGGAGAAGGTCCCAGTTCCTGCCCTCTTTTGTTTACCACCCTCTTCACATTTTGTTGAACCGCTCTACCAGTCCATCTGTTTGGGGGTGGTAGACGGATGTCCTCAGTTGCTTCACCTGCAACAGCCGACACAGATCCACCATTAGTTTAGACAAAAAATTGTGTACCTTGGTCGGTGAGGATGTCCTTGGGGATTCCAACGTGGCTGAAGAGGAGGAAGAGCTCACAGGCGATGTTCCGGGAGGTGGCCTTCTGAAGTAGGACTGCCTCGGGGTATCAGGTGGCGTAGTCCATTGATAAGGAGAGGAATGAGGGCCGCAGGTGCAGGCTTATAAGGGTGTGGTCCTCTGAGACTAGGGGGCACTGCTGGCAGAATGGTGTATCTTAGCATTCATCCCGGGCCAGAGAAATCAGTCCTTTAATTTCTCTAGGGTGTTGTGGGCCACCAGTTGTCATCCTCGTGGGTGTGAATGGGCCAGGTGCGTGAGGGCTTGGGTCCGGCTGTGGGGAACCACCAGCAACTTGCAAGGCTGGCCTCAGTACTCTGTCTTGAAATACAGGAGGCCCCTACATAGGAAAGTATCTGCATGATTTATTTTATTTTTTTTTTTTGCATTGTGCTGCTGCCACATGATTGGATCAAGATAACAGCATCATTGTGCAGGTGTACATGTGTTCCTAATAAAGTGGTCAGTAAGTGTACTACTTTATTAATAGTGGCTATTTAAATCAAATATATTAAAAAAAAAAAAAACAAACACCAAGCCAGAAAGATGGAAAGACAACACTTGAGGCATAAAAAAAGATGTTTGGAAGCAATATGTACTACCCTACCCCAATGTAACAATAACCTAAAATTACCAAACATAATCTAGCATATTATAATGAAACAGCCATCCTTTCATTAATTGTTGTTTTGTACCCTTAACATTGTGTCTAAAATGTGTCAACAACATCATCTCTCCAATGTAATACTCAAAACAGATGAATAGCAGCCTTATTTCTGAAGCGCCTGATGGTTGCATACAACCCCCTGTATACACACACTCCAGTTTCTACCACAACAGGCTTGACCATGCTGCTTGAACATGACTGTATTGACCAGCACAGAAGAGTTAACAGTGTTTTAATCACTTTCTAATTATTCTAATCAGTTTCACATTACCATTAAAATTATTTGTTGACATTTTGTTTCTATTTCTATTTTATTTGCTAGGACAAAGTGAGCCCACCTGATCTTTCAAAAGAAAGATCAAAAGAAAGTCAAGATGAAATGAAAGATTACTAACATGAGAATAGGGGAACGGGATGGGGCTTCTAGAGGGTTATTTAATATCAGAGAGTTCAAAACGCTGGTGCAACTCTCAATCATTCCAAATTCATAAGTCAATTGACTCATCTGTTGTTTTTTTGTGGGGGATTTTGAGACATAACTGAGAAACAGAATAATTGGTTTATTTTAGCTCTAAATTGTGGAAACCAGCATACACAAATAAAGAATGCAATCCTCTGTAGGCCGTTGGTACATCACTTTGTACTTCTCATTTTCATATTTAAATTAATATTTAAGAATTATCTCTAGTGTTACTAAAAGACCACTCTTACGTAATGATGTCAGTAATGTCACCCTGCAGCCATGCTCAACATCTGGAAAATGACAGCAATTAGCAATTAAATTATGTGATTAGTTGAGCGCTGCTGATTTTCTTAAAGCCTAACTCTTCTTCCCAGGACATCAAATTCCAAATGCCCTTCCCCTGAGATACAACAGATAGTCATTCATGAATAGCTTGTGCTCTTCATCTACTAAACATTTTCCCTCCTTTCCATGGCTGTGCTATTTGAAGTAGAGCATGATGAAGAAAAGAAACTGATGCCTCAGCATGAACAATCCCTTTGAGTCACTGAGCTGCCTTTTAAATCCACCCCACCAGTTTCTGTAGAGCACAGGTTGCATAGCTATGAATGGGAACCCTTTCCTGTGAACCTCTGTTCTGATTTGTTTATGAATATCAGGCTTACAGACTTTGATTTTTGCCATGCTTGTGACTAAGTAACTACTGTTGTGATTGGCTATTTTAATCAGACAGTATGGATTTATGAACTGTAATTGATATTTAAAGCTAAACTAACAAAGGTTTTCTTTGGATTATGAAAAATTTGCCCTTGCTGCTAAAGTTTATGAATTTTTAGTAATGCAAATTGGTTCAGCAAATAAGAGAACACATGGGTTATGGATTATTTGTTGAACCAAATGTGCTGGGTTGCTTGAACTACCCAAGAATTGCTTAATTTTGACCCATGTCTGGGTTGTTCGGGGTTTATTAAGAAATAAAATAATTTCTTTAAAATGAATACAATTTATTTTGCATTACATTAGGCAGGGTACACAAATAATATCATTTACTTATACATCAAACAAAATCTCTACACTACTCATGTTAAAATGCACTATAAATAATGCCATACTTAAAAACATATTGCAACACTTAAAAATAAATAATTACATCATTAAGACAGCATGGTGGTGCAGTGAGTAGCATTGTTGCTTTATAGCTCCAGCACCCCCTTTCAATCTTCAGCTCATGTTACTGTATGGAGTTTTCCCCATGTCAGAGTGAATTTCCTCTGGAGGTACTGGCTTCCTCCTACCTTCCAAAAACATGCCAGTAGGTGGACTGACTAAACTAAATTGTCCCTAGGTGTGAATGTGTGCATGTGCATGGTGCACTGTGAACTGGTGCCCATCTAGGTGTTATTCCCGCCTTGCACCCAGTGTTGTTAAGATAGGCTCCAGATCCATCCAGATCAAGACTCTGACCAGGATATAGTGTTTACTAAAGATAAATAAATGAATGAATGAGTTATATACTGTAAGTGTCACCAAAATACCACAAAATTGACTTTTTACCACAGGTTTCCTCTATTCTAAATTAAGATGGGAAAATCCTCATCATTTAATCTTGTGTGTGATTCTTACTTGTGGAATCATAACACTGACATGACACCAGGGTCCATAGATGTGAATCAGAGTGAAACCGCTGGGATAAAGGATGTCAGGACGATGTCAGAATGACATTCTAGGTAGGTGATAGGTGCTGTTACAGACATTTCTCTCTGTTCAGAAATGGTTACCATCAAGACCCTGAATCCTATGCAGGTGACCTTGGAAGGTGTAGGCCCTTCCTCTTTCAGTGCACCTTTGTGCTTGCCCAGCAACCCCCAAATAGACTAGTCAGCTGGGTGGGTTGTGAACTGGAGCTCCTTTTGCCACACCTCCTCCTGAAATTGGCCATTCCACCCACTGCAGACACAATGGCTTCCCCGGCCCCGACTCCTCCAGACCTCTCAGCAGTGCCCCCGAGTACCTTGACCTTGGTGAGGTCTTCAGTAAGACCGGGCCCTCTCACTACCATCTCACTGCCCGTATGACGGTGCTGTTCCCTGGGGCTACCCTTCCATCTGGCCATTTGTGTAACCTGTCCTGTCTTGTGAGAGGCCGTGGAGAGATATAAATGATTCACTCACTACCAGCATAATCTGACCTTCAAGCTGCTGTATTGGGCCACTGTCTTCAAGAAGTTGGACTTGCAGAATGCATACCACCTGGTCAAGATCAGAAAAGGGAATGAATGGAAGATGGCATTTAACACCCCCACTTCAAATATCTGGTCATGCCATTCAGCCTCACCAGTGCTTCAGTAGTATTTCAAGCCCTTGTTAACGACGTACTCCGGGACTTCCTGAACTGCTTAGTATTAGTATATCTGGATGACATCCTTATTTTCTCCCAGACCCCCACTGAGCACACCCTGCATATCCGTCAGGTCCTACACCAGCTGCTGGAGAACCACCTGTTTGTCAAGGTGGAAAAGTGTGAGTTTTATATCTGCACAGTCACCTTCCTGGGGTACGTCATTGAGAGCGGACAAGTCAAGGCTGACCCTGAGAAGATCCAGGCTGTCATCCCACTTGGGCTGTCATTGAGTGGCCCAGACCACTACCTTAAAACAGCACCAATGTTGTCTGGGGTTTGCCAATTTCTACTGCAGCATCATCATAAATTATATAGCCAGGTCAGGCACCCTTCACTAGACTCACCTTCACCCCTATGCCCTTCGTGTGGACTCCTGAGGCTGAGTCCACCTTCACCAAACTGAAGGAGATGTTTATCTCTGCCAGGAGGCTGCTAGATGTATGCCACAGGGGATGAGGTCTGCAGTACTCGGTAGATTGGGAAGGACACGAATCATAGGAATGGACTTGGGTGCCCCGCTCCTTCATCCTTGACCCCTCACTCATCCAGGACTTCCATAAACCAAATAATGGCAAAAACACAAAGGAGTAAAATTCTGGATCATAACTACTTTCCACGCAGAGAATTAAAAAAAAAAAAAACACTGGGTTCTAATGGTAACTCAGCCGTGCTCTCTTAATACCCCAAAAGTGGTAATTTCATATGAAATACCCAGCAAAAAGACCCAACCTTCTCAACCCATTCCTCAACAACTTCATTCAAAACAATGACTGATTATTGTCTGAGACTATTGCCATTTAATGACTGTTTTATGGTGCTCTTGCAATTAATTTTCAATTTAGAAGCTTTTCTGAACAACGACAGGAGATGTAATGAGAAATAATTGCAGTATAATGAAATTGGTTGCTGATGTTAAGATTTATATCATCAGTGCCCAATATGTTTAAATTCGATAAACATTTGAGCAGGATTGGTTTGTCTTATAGACTAGGCTATAGACTACTAGTTTGTTTGTTTGTTTGTTTGAATTGTTTTATGTTTGTTGAAAGGTCGTTATCCCAAAAAAGTTACCAATTATGTTACTTATTAAAGTGTAATATAGGACCCTATTTTCATTACACACCCTTTTGTAATAAATGACAGTAATTAGGCATGACACAACTAAATAAGATTTAATCGATTTGAAAATAGCCTTACAAATGACCCTTAATGCAGATGTCTGGCTGACTGGAACAGTTTCTTATGTTAGGCTCCATCCATGTTGCCTGTGATGCCAACAAGCTTTCCAGTTCCTCCTGCTGAAAGGTAACCCTAGAGCATGATGCTACCACCACCATGCTTGATCATATAAATGGTATTACTTGGGTAGGGGGATGTATTATGTTTGTGCCAAACATTATGCTTTGGCTTTAGACCAGGCTGAACTTTAGTCTCATCAGATGACAAATTATTTTTCTGAAAGCTCTTAGATTTTCTAACATGGTCTTTCTCAGAAGTGGCTTCTTTCTATCCTTCAGTCTTTTAGCTGGCCTTAGCTATGTTTTTATGTTTAGCTATGAGACCTCCCAAAATCAGCGATATTTATTGTGCAAGGATACAAATGGACATAGATGCATAGCTTATCATGAAATATCCAAACGTTAATATCATGTAAAATGCAAATATCATGTAAAAGCTAAGTAAATTCACTCCATTCATCTGCAATAGTATGAATTTCTCATGGCAGCTCAGTGGTTTAGACCGCTTTAGGCCAACGACTAAAAGGGAACACTCTGAATTTCAACTTACAGCAGTTTCAACACTTAAATGCAAAAATAGACCTAAAGTGATTTCAAAGGGTAGAAGCAGATGTACAGAATTACAATGACGGGCATCCCAACTGGAGCCGGATGATATGATTAACCAGTAGGCGCTGTGGCGCAGGAGTTCTGAATGGCAATGATAGCATCGCTCAGTCTCTAAATGTTATAATAATATTGTAATATTTAGCTTCAAGCTCTGCACCTGAATAATGATAAATATGTTAGCCGTTATATACAAATGTTTGATAATTAGTCTATGCATTACCAGATGTAGTTACACAAATGGCCACAGTACTAGTGTGGTAATTCTCTCTCTTTATCTTTCTCTGTAGATGTATGATTTTTGTTGACAAATTAAATGAAAAATAAAAACATAAGGAGTTGGGCCACCACAAGCCACCAGACCAGCTTCAGTATACCTTGGCATAGATTTTACAATCTCTGAAACTGTACTGAAGAGGTGAACATCAATCATACAAAAGATATTTCCTTAATTGATGTTTTAATGATAGTGGTAGAAAGAGCTGTCTAACGTCATCCATTCTAACCATTCAATGTGTTCTCGTACCCTGTGGATGGGGGAGAAGTCATCCTGGAAGAGATCACTCCCATCAGGATAGAACTGTTTCATCATAGGATAAAGGTCAGATAAAGCCAGAAGAACTTTGCTGCATATATTATGTCCTCACCATAAGGTAGTCGTGTCCTTTCGAGCAGTTTCCACCAAAATACTGCATAATACTGCTTATATTGTGTGTTCATTGTGAATGAAAGTGTGTGTGTGTGTGTGTGTGTTTGTGTGTTTGTATGTGCTGCAAAACATTGGCATCCCACTTGTGTGTCCATCTCATGTCCAGTGTGTCTGGGATCGGGAGTATGTATGGACTTATTGTCGCTGTAGTAAGATTTATGCAAATTATACAAAGTTTCTAGAAAAAATTGGGAGTTTTGCTGTTTTCAGTACGTAGTCGACACATTCGTTTGGTTATATACTGTTAAGATACTTTCACATATTTATATGTATCGATAACTGTGAGTTGTGAACATGCTAGCATTTCTACAAAAATTGTAATACATTGGGTACTGTTTGCCTATATATAGTATATAATTGTGAAGGAGTAATGAGTTATAATTGGGGTGTCACCCAGAAGATGATGGGTTCCCTTTTGAAACTGGTTCCCCTCAAAATTTCTTCATTTTATCTCAGAGTGTTTTCCTCACCACTGGCTCCTCTGTCTTAGGAGTCACTGATTTCTCTAAAGCTGCTTTGTGTCTATGTCTATTGTTGAACGTGCTATACAAATAATTCTTCTACAATACAAAATTATACAAAATTCTTCCATTTTAAGCTGCTTCTCAGACCAAGACTGGACAACTTTTCACTAGCAATTACACTCATGCCTGAGGATTTAATTCTGCTGAACCCAGATTAAATATTGGGGAAAACACACTATCTGATATTGCCTGGCTGTGCCTTGCTTGCTTTAGTTGGCTTCACTAAAAGGTAAGGGATTGTGGGATGCTCTATCCATTGGCAACAGCACATGACTTCCAGGAATGAAGATTCATGATACCACAAATGGCAATGGCTGTATTTCACACCTATCATAGCTTCGTTTGGCATGTCGGGATTGGAAGGTTGCTGGCTTGCTGGAAATTGCATTTTGGCAGAAGAATAGAAGACATTAAGACAGTGAGACAAATCTCACTTTCTCTGACAAGGCAAATCTGGCTGAAAACATTTTTTAGCAGGGTATATGTATTTGTTCATATGTGTATGTTAATACTTGTATATACAGTATCTAATTGTATGTAAAAACTATTTATATGTGAATATAACTATATTTTTTTAGACGAAATGGCAAGGTAAATAGCTAAAGTCTTGGATATACTTTGCTTTCTAAATGTCAAGCTGTATAATAGAGTGATATTCCTCACTGAAGGCTAAATGAACCCCTGTAATTTATTGTGTGTGTGTGTTTTAATTGAGCATTTTTTTTCTCAATAATTGAGGTTTATTAATATAAACCTAGCTACTGTCCGAGCCTTGAGGTTATACAAAATAATACACACATTCTGCCAAATCAGAGGCGAGAATTCAACCACACTGTGCTATAAGCCAAGATAATTACTGTAATAAACCTTATTGTCTGAGGTAACATTTATTATTATGTTATTAATTTTTGGTTGCTGGTACCTATATTTCTCTGAGACATTGACTGCATTGGATAAATTATAGTTATAGCATTATGGTCATAGTAGCAGGAAACTTGTTAAAACTTTTGGGGGTGAACTAGTGAAGAGTAATTGGCCAGCAGTTCACTGTGCCAGACACACAGCAATAGTGTCACTGAAAATATATGGTCCTCATTTGGAGAAAAGGCTTTTGGGAGACTTTATTTAGGTCAGATCTTCTCTCTTTTTTGTTTCTGTATTAATTGAAGCAGTTATGATATCATGGAAAATATGCATATGAGGGTATGTAAGATAGTAAATATTGTATTTCACAGCCAGTTCTCATTCTTCTACCAACGGTCATTGTTACTGAAGTGGAACAGTTTTTAGAATTGGGTCAGTTAAGCAACCAGATGTTTGGAGGACATCTAAGGTGACTATATGGGTGGAGAAGAGAATTGGGAACTTAGACAAGGCTGCTCAATGGTTATTCTCCATGTGGGTTTTAAGGCCAATCTTTAAAAATGCTTTTCCAGGTCTAGAGGCCAAAAAGTACCTTCTTATATTCCAATGAAACGTACAAGAGTGGACACAATATTCTGAAATATTTTAAAGTGGAAGGCCAACTGTTTTCAACTTTTAGTTTGGGCTGTACATTATCCTCATGTAGCGTGGTGGAGATCTGCAGAAATGCCAAAGCCTTAAAACTGAAGATATTCTTTTTAGGGTCCTGTTATTAGACAGCTGATGCATGCTAACTAATTAGCCACATAGAACTACAATGGCTCAGCAGGGTGAAACAATACATATTCATTAAAGCAATCTGTCACCTCGTTATAGATAACATAAAGGACCAAGCTTTTCGACTTTAATCGTGTATAAAAGAGCAGTTAACGGGTCAAGAGCCCTGCATTCAGACTCCCCGTGGGCTGGCTTAGGAAGCGTGTCAGAAATGCATCAGCATGTTATCTGATCACGTGACTGCAAATTAGCAGCCTCTTTCAACTCCTGTCATAAGGCTCGGACTCCGAGGTTATGGTTGGATGTGTCAGAAAGCTAGCTTGGGTCAATCAAGTGGTGCAATGCAATTATGTGTCTGTGTGGATAATTTTACATGATCTTTTCATGGGTTTAAAAACACTTGAGACCTAGCAAACGTGTGGCATTGCTAGGCATCTTCTGCTTTACTTGAAATTACAATACCATGTATATACCAAGAGCACCTTTTTTTTAAAGCATATAAAAATTCCCACATAATGTAGTTAATCAACAAGTGAAATGGTGTATCAGAAGAAGTAGTTTAACTAAAGTATATGAAATGAAGAGTTACTGTACTTACTGAATACACATGCTTGTTGTGAGTCAAATAATTGGTCTACTCATTCTCTCATCTATTCTTTATTACCATGTAGTGTTTTTGGAATGGTAGTCATGGTTTTACACTAGTTTTGAATGTCTACTTGGACATTTTAAATATTGTTCCTGTGAACTTGAGATCTCTGTTGGCAGCCACCAAATGAGGCAAATAGAAAGTAAGAAATTGTCTTTTTATTTTGGTGAGCAGAAAGGCACTTGGACACTGCCAAAAGCTTTGACATATACTCTGGTCTACATGTTCTGTAGGTAGTGAGAGATTTAAATAGTGATTGTATGCTTGTGACAAAAATACCAAACATAATGCATGTGCCTTGCAGCATTTGATTGGATAGAAACATTACACCCAGAGAGGGGGTGACCTCTTCTACACTGTACAAATTGTTAATGTGGCGTGAGATCAGTGAAATGACCACCAATAAGAGCAGAAAAGCACAGAAAGTGTTGCAGCGTTAACACCCTATTTGACCTCTAGTCACTCTCTGGCTGCTTCCTCTAACAGATCTTTATTTGCAATGCTACACCATTTTATCCATCACTGCCATGGAATTTTTATTTCCATCCTCTTGTTTTGGGAGCTCAGGGCCTCCATCAAATATTGACAGAGCAGCTAAAAAAAAACAGGAAAACACCTTCGTGGGCCTTTAAAAAATATTAACTCTTTATTTCAGGTTTAACTCTTTATTGCAAGCTGAAAATTTACATCATTCTAACTAGTAAAGTAAAAAACTGGTATATTTTATAGAGTTTGTCGTTGCAATTACGTGGTTTATCCTGAGTGAGTTTTCCATATTATACCAATCACTGAAGACAGCGAAGTGTAATTTCTCTGACTGACCAGCATTTTAGTCTTATATTGGCACAAATCACTCACTGCAATTATTCATGTCTACACACATTTCATGTGGTGAGTTACCATCTACAACGCATGTGTCATATCATTACTGTGTCAATATTTTTTGGATTAGGAATGATTATAGGACTGGGAAAAGGACTGTAGTTGTCAGGTCTCAGTAGTAGGGGAAATTCAATGCCACTATCTGTATCTGTTTAGTGCTCCAAATATCTGAATTTGGGTTTAAAACCAAAGTGGGCAAGGCCTAATATGGAAGCCTGGATTTTTGTTTATGAATATGAGCCTCATCACTTTGTCCAGTGGGGAAAAAAAATAAATAAATGAAACATTTTGGCAAAAATGCCAGCACTGTCAGCATGGTGTGTGAAATCGGGCACTGACAGTTCCTCAACCTCAGCTACATTATGTTAGTTCATCATTGGTCTCTACCAGAGATGTAATATGAAAGTAGACCCTTGATATCAGAGTCACATGCCTGTGGCAAGATGAGAGTCACCTCCTGTAATGGAACCTTCCTGTTTTCCATTTGTCCTCTGGAAGTTGTGCATGACAGATTGCTCTTCTAAGCTCCTTGTTCCTAGTTTTAATGTCAGAAAAAGGAGCATTTTTCAACCAAGCAGAATCATAGTACTGAACTAGCTTTTATTAATTTTGCATTACTAATTTCATGTTAGCTCATTTATTATGCAGGGAGATTTGAAATCACTACACTCCTTTCGGGTGCTTTCTGGTGAAGTACATGTTCATATTCTACCTGCTAACCCAGATCCAGCAATATGCATTCCACAAATGTGCCAATCTCTGGAACAGACCTAGCATCTTAGAGAAGAGACAGAAAGAATCCACTGTCAGTTGTGCTATAGACTCTCCCATCTTTAATATTCAGAAACACAAACATATTAAAATTTAGGATTTTGCACCGGCTTTACAAACGTTTCGGACAGACAGCTGGGACACAAAATGAACAATCATAGTAAAGTCTGGAAGGCAGAAGTGGAAGTTATTTAGACTCATTTCTGTATCAATAAAAATATTTAATGATTTTATAAAATTGACAATAAAAGGCGAGCGCTAAATTCTGAGGCATTAGCTGCGGCATTTGTTTACGGCTTATGGCTCTGCATTGACAGACTGACCCGTCCTCCATTTATAGGGTGCTATTTGTTTATCATAAGTGAATGATTAGTTTAATTTCCTAATGTCCTAATTTATGGGTTTGTGTGGGCTTGCTTTCTTTACTTGTTATATTCAATTAATTACTTTCGGTGGTACTCTTAGTCCCTGAAGTAGCATTTAGTAGAAGTTTTTTTGATAGAGACTCATAAGCACTTCTATAAGTTGTCTGGATAATGACATCTGCTAAATGGCATAAACGTAATAAAAAAATAAGCAATTTATTGAACTGTCCTATAACGACTATATTTTCACGTCCTTAGGTACGTTTAATATACTATACTGTAACTAGTTTAACTTATTTACACTAGTTACTCTTATTATGCACACTCACGAGCAGGAGTAGGATACGAACGATCATCCAAAATTATGGGATTTTCACAAAAAACTAAAATTTTCTTGTGTAAATATTCATACTAACAATTTACACACAAATCCTTTCGTATCCAGCTTGATAAATGAGGCCCAATGCTTGCGAAGTAGTTAGCCAGGCTTATTAAGAATGATACTGGGGATTTGATCCCGTCAACAAAGACCGGACCGGTACAACTGTACATAATATCCGGATAAACTAGTCTTATACAACCAATTTAAGTTTATGTAGGTTATGTGGTGGCACAGGATTGTAAGTGTCCAAACTTGCTCTCTTTCTTTTAGGTATTCTAAACCATTCAGGCATCAACAATCTAACAAGTTATTTTGCATTTGGGATTATCCAAGTAGAACGAGATGTCAAAGATAACTATTGAACTAATGTGGATAAACTCATAGTGTGTGTGTGTGTGTGTGTGGGGGGGGGGGGCGGGGGTGTATGGGGGAGTTCATGCACATGGGCAGTGATAGGTCAAGGAGTAAACAAAGCTTTCCAATATTTTATGGTTTATATTGTAACCACTAATCCAATCAAGTGAGTCTGCTAATTGCTGCTAAGTCCCTGTGTAAAAGGGCATGTGTGAAATGTTGAATCTCTTCCATAGCCTGGGAGGCCATAGCAGCCACCAACAGCAGCTAGCTAAACTCTTACACCCCTATCTCTCCTCAAAGCAAAGACACACAAAAAGTTGTCAAAGATTCTTTTTCATCCCTCCTGTCAGGGTCAGTGTGAATTACCTGGATACTTTCTTGTGCTTATTTGTGATAAATTCAGCCATCTTTCCCTTTCTTATTCTCAACTCTTTTATTTTTTTAGATTTTATATTGTATTTTTGGAGTAAATTGTATAAACCTGATTCTACTGATTGGTAAGAAATAACAATACTACTACTACTATTACTACTACTACTACTACTACTAATAATAATAATAATAATAATAATAATAAAAGCAGCATTTTTGGGGGCCAAGTACCCAGACTCTGTCAGCCACACATTCACAGACACACCACAATTGTTTCCTAAACAATCACAGGAAAGCAGAGCTACGGACAGTGGTGGAATTCTCTGACTGTAGGAGGAAAAGTCTAGATGAACAAATTGGCAGCAGGGTGGGATTGCTGCAGCATAGCATTTAGACAGGTATCAAGATGATATGAGCTAAAGGTGGGGAAACAAAAATGTCAATTAGATGTAAGTATTTTTGGCATGTTATCGTAATCTTTGACCAGTAGGTGGCACTATCATGAAATCCGTATCATGGTCCTGAAAAAGCCTACCAAGTTTTGTCAGTTGTTGAGATACAGTCTCACATCCTGTTTGGCAACTTTGCCATCAGATTTGTTGGCCGATTACAGGCCAACCCTAACTTTTATGAGGCTTACTCTGAAGATGATGTTTGCCAAATTTGATGATGATTGGACAAAAGTTTTAGGAGAAGTAGTGAAAAAAACTGTTTTTGACAAAATCCATGATGGCAGAAAATCAGGGTTGCCTTGCTTTTAAATTTTGGACACATGGTTCTAAAGTTATGACCATAAATGTATTTCCAATTAGGCCCAAATTTGACCCAATGGTGACGCTAGAGCATTGGCAGCACTTGGCCCAAATTTGGTCATAATGTTCCTTAGACCCTCCCCAATCAGTGTGCTGAACTTTTTACCAGATGTTTCTATGGGCTGCCATAGACACCCTACCCAGAAGAAGAAGAAGAAGAAGAAGTAGTAGGAGAAAAAAAAAGAAAACAGAATAACAGTAGGGTGCCTATGCACCTTTGATGTTTGGCCCTTTAATAATAATAATAATAATAATAATAATAATAATAATAATAATAATAACAACTCCACACAGCTTCTCACGTGAGCTGGGTTGACAGACAGAGATAGGGAAAGGGAAGCAGAAAGAAAGAGAAAGTGGACAAAGTCAGAGAAGTAAAGAGCAAGAAAGAATTGTAGTGTGAGCAATTGTCTCACTCCCTGTCTGAAAGTGATGGCCATTAAAAAGAGGCCAGTTCCACTGCTGTCATGTCTCAGCCTCTGGGCTTAGTAGTATTACGAAAGGCTGCAAAGACAGATGCCCACACTTCTGCTATCTGCAGCTCTCCACACAAATACCCTACTCTTACCAGCAACCCCTTTCCCTTTATGATCCCCTTCCTTGCATCTTGGACTTCACCAATTAAAGTCCATTGCTTTGCCACCAACTCATTCCCTTTTTCTCTGTCTGTTTTGTCTTTTGTGTGGTGCTGATGAGGTATGTTTTGGGCCTGAACTGTAATAATAACACATTATGCCAGTAGATGCAGTAGAGTGTAAGTACTTGGACGTTTTCTAAACAGTTGATCCACTGAAAAGTATTTCCTTTACCATCGGCCAAATTCATAAAATGTTGCGTTTAAGCTTATAAAGGGAATGAATGCTATTTTTATGTGATGTGGTCAGAACTTTCAAAACGTAAAAAAAAACAATTCATTCACATATTTTACTCATTTCCTTCCCCATTACTGCTTTACCACATTTTTCATGCCCAGTCATGTTCTTCTGACTTGCTAAGAATGGTAGAAGTGTTGACTGCTTAAATCACTGTTTAATCATTTTGCAGGTCAAAAGAGCATCACTTTTCAGCAAAATGTCCATGAATTATGGCAAAGCTAGTAAATGAAACCTAACCGTAACCTCATGACTGAGTCCCTAGTTATTAATAATGTCTGTGTATTGACTTTAGCATGCATATATTTTCTCTCCATCTATTTTATCTACTGACTAAATTATGCTTAATCAAGTGGAAACCAAACAGGGGCATAGTACTTGGAAATGAATATATTGCATGGCCCCATATCTCCTTTCTCATCAACCCCCACCCCATGGTTGCTCTTCCACTGGTATTCTTAATCCCCTTCTCTTGAAATTCTCTGCCCCTTCATATGAAACTGCTGTACATCTTAAACCAGTTTAAACATCTATTCAAAATGGTAGTCATGTTATGTATACAACTGTGGTTTTATGAACCCCTGATAGCTGCCAGGGGGTGGTGACAAACACCTATACCACCTTGTATAGTATTTGCAATAAATACAGCTTTCATACAGCTATCTTTCCCTGGAAACTTCTTGTCCAGTTCTTGCCAGGCATTGGTTGCAAATGACAAGCCTTGGCAGTTATCTAGGGTTCATATAACCACAGTTACCTACATAACTAGGGTTTACAGTATTTCATTCCTTCTACCATGAGGGATGGTGAGACTCATCTGGATTTGTATGCTACGATGTCATGAGGAATTGACTGAGGGACAACTTTAATGTTTTAGAACCTGGTAAAGGTTCATGGTGATGCCCTGGTAGCACAAAGGGCCAGGGGCAGCAAGCCTCTACATAATGCTCATCATGATGAGGAGACACTTCTTGTAGAATAGAATGTCAGCCCAACTATAAGCCATGCTGATGATGTCCACCACCCACCACATGATCTGCTACCTCATTCTAATTCCTTGGATTTATAATCACAAACACCTGTTCACAATCAGCACAATCTTTAAATAGCCACATTCTACTTAATAAGCCTATCTGTTTGTGTACACATTTTCTGGTGTTGATCCTGGCTGTTTTGTTTATTGAGTTCTGCCTGTAGTGTGGCTGTCTATTGCATTTGGTTTGTCCTTTTGTATTTTGTATTTTGTCTGCTTTCTTCAGTAAACCCTGTACTTGCACCAAAACATATCTGTGCTTAATAGAAGCACTCATGGAGCCAGTTTGTCACACATTTTACTGAACACAGATTCATGGGGAAACAACAGCTAGCCAGCATTCATGGATTGCTCAACATGCTCTCCAGTTGAGTACGACAGCTTGCTTCCCACTCTTTTTGCAGGAACACTCAGAACAAGCCCATCCATCCATTACCCACCTAAACAATTCAACAGTGATCCTACAAAATGTCTTACTGCAGTGCTCCTTGTATTTCTCTGCCCAAGAGTTCACCTCTGATTATAATAATATTGCACAGCTGATTTCTCTACTCACAGATAAAGCACTCACCTGGGCTATGCCATGTTGACTCAAATATGGGAGATACTCCAGTTTTTATGATTGGTTTGTCAAATCCTTCGGGGGAATATCTCTCTGCAATTAAGCAATGGGACATAATCAACACTGTGTATGGCCTGGACTTTGGACACTTGCAGTGGGTGAAACAAGTGTGTTTCATTATGGACAACTCTGACTTTGAACATAGGCATATTTTATTGCATAATATTGGCTTGAGCAAGCAGCAGTGTAATGTCCACCAGCACTGTCTGACAGTTTGATGTAACCCCAATGTGTCACACTAAAATTCAAAGATGCCAATGGAATGCCATTTGATGTCAATATTAAACACCTAGATAATAGATGATAACTTGATTGATAATTTTGTTCATTTAAAGCACACAGATATTTTCACACTGAGACATCAGTGGAGATATGATCATATTCAAGGATTCAAAGATTTAATCAAAATCACAGATTTTTTAAAGATAGTTATGTAAGTATAGTAAATGTGCTTGGTCAAATTATCCTTTAAATCATGGGCACAGTATACACAAAATACATAATATATTAAAAACAAATTGCAAAATAACAGGATCCGCCAGATCAAGTGCCATTTTATAATTTGCCGAATAAGGAGGGTTTAAGACATATTGTTAAATTAAACCAATTTTTAGTGATTAATTTTACAATTATGACTCTTCATGCACCAATATATTAACAAAATACTAGACTCAGATGCTTATTTGAATGCTTGACATTTTGCCATCCATATATATCATTGTGTATGGCTTCTTTATTTGTTCATTTTGAATGTATTATACTTTTATGTTCCTATTGCATTTGACAGCGATGAATAAAATTCTATCTGCGTATCATACATTGCATATAAAATGCTTAAATTCAATTCAATTTTATTTGTATAGCACTTTTAAAAATGGACAATAGCTTTACAAAAATATGTAAATTAGGACATAATTTTTTTATGTATAAGTTTATCCCTAACGAGCAAGCCAGAGGTGATGGTGGCAAGGAAAAACTCCCTGAGACTATATGAGGAAGAAACATTGAGAGGAACCAGGCTCAAAAGGAAACCCATTCTCATCTGGGTGACAACAGATAGTGCAATTACAAATAACTCCCTTCTATAACATGGTCAAAAAGTGCAATTGTGTAACCAGAAAGTCTATTTTGTTGAAGTTATCAACTGTTCACTGATGGAGACTTGGGTGCAAAACTGTTTGTGGGAATTGCAGTCTAAAGCTATCATAGCAGTTGTAGTCCTAAGCCATCATAGCAAAACTGTTTGTATCAGTTGAACTCCAAAGCCATCTTCATGGTTTCTAAGTGTTACCATCTACAGTAATGTCATGTAACTTTAGGCTGTCCTTATGGGGCCATCCTCAACAGCTGAGTGTTTTCCAAGTGATGAGAAATCCAACCAGAAGTAGGGCATCAGGATGACTCAGGCAGGTCCAGAGATCAGAAGGTGTCAGGATCACTGGTATCTCAGGAGTAGCCACTCGACCATCAACAAACCTGGGCGAACGCATTAGAGTTGGGGGGCAACAGCATCCAAACATCCCAGTTCACCACAACATTCTTAAAGAGAAGTACTTGTGTTTAAAAGTGGTCATATACATGCTACTGAAAACATCTCTACTCAAGAAAAAAACGGCAAACATGAGATTGTGAACATATAGGTGATTTGTATAATTTGAATGTCACACCCTGGAAATGAACTGCATAACCTGACTGAAAACAATTACCTTTCTTTGCATATTTATTCATACAGTATAACTTGGGAATTTACCAACTTACCAACTTAATTTGCCAACTCCTAATGGG
Source organism: Pangasius macronema (assembly GCA_037577455.1). Taxonomy (NCBI): domain Eukaryota; kingdom Metazoa; phylum Chordata; class Actinopteri; order Siluriformes; family Pangasiidae; genus Pangasius; species Pangasius macronema. The sequence goes on from CM074949.1 coordinate 2,652,717, forward strand.
GTTCCTAATGACCCCTATAACAGGTACAAAAAAGAGACTAAATGTACCCTACCTGGATTAGGATTACCAGGACCCACCGCTGGAGCAGGGGTGGTGCCTGTGAGCAAGCGTCTGATGATCAGGCCACTTTTGTAACCCAGGCTGACTCAGCCTGAAATGGTGATACTGAGCTATCTTGTGGCTGCAAGATGAAGGGTGGGGGTCAGGTGCAGTGCGAATTGGGCAGCAAGAGTGTGATGGACAGTTTGAGACAAACTAGCCCCTTTCAATGTAAATTGACTTGAGTGAACTTCTCAATCAGAAGTGTCTCTTGACTTGATTTGTTGTGGGCAGTACTGCATTAATATGGGGTGTCTGGGTCACTACTTAATGCACTCTGGTCTCTGTATAAGAGATGTACTGGGATGAAAATCAGTACCTCCAAGTCTGACACCACCCAGATAGCAGATGACAGTCACCTCCATTTAGTGGCTTTGGACCACTAAATAAAAGTTGCAGTCATTTCACTTTGATGTGACTTCAGGACAGAGTCAGATACCCAGACAGCAGATGACTCTGATTCAGATCCACTTTTCTTCCGGCACATTTTAACAATCAACTCTGGTTAGCGGATTTAGCCCAGAACCAGTGCATGTTTGGTTCCTGCAGCTATATCAGTCTGTTGGGAGTCCATTGGCATGAAATATGCTTTTTTTTTTAGCATTATTTATCAGCCTGATTACGCACAAGTTGGCCTGCCTCTTTCCTCCAAAAATATAGACTGTAATAAAAATAGAAAAAAAGCTATAAACTGTCAATTTGTGAATGTAGGAAACTGTCTTTTCTATAAATAATGTTTTGTTAGTCATCAGATGAGTAACGTTGTTATTATTTCTGATTACAAACATTTTAAAAACAAAAATTGCTTCTAGAACATGCATATCTTAAGTAACCTCAGGCACCAGTTCAGCTGAAGAGACAAACTGAAGCGGGAAAGTGAACTTGCTGAGGTCCAGGTCAGTTTTATAAAATATTTAAATTTTAAATATATTTATGCCCCTGGATCCCTGGAGGACTAGTGGTTAGGCCACAGCACTCTCACTAATGCAGCCCAGGTTCAATTCCTGGCCAGGAAACTGACCCCAGCCACTGGGGTTGCATGCAACAGTGCTTTGTCAGTGCTGGTCCCAAGCCTAGATAAAACTTGGGAGGGTTGCATTAGGAAGGGCGACCGGCATAAAAACTGTGCCAAATCAAATGTGTGGACCGATGATCCACTGTGGCGACCCCTAATGGGAGCGGCTGAAAGAAGAACAACAGATTTATTTACCCTGCTATGATGTAGTATATTTGGAAAGGAACGAAACCTAGCTAGCTACACTTTTTTTAAATTTTAGAAATGATGTGAAATATAATACAAGCAAGTTGTTGCACACTTAAGCTAACTTAGCTCCTCCGACAGGATCTGGTCCACATCTGCCTTGGATAAGCAGGGGTTTAAGATGTGGAGCTGGGCTGTGGGTATTGGTCTAACTGTAACTGATTCTGTGCTACAGTTGGACCAGATAAGAAAATGAGTCCTAGGTCTGTGCCTCATCTAGGCCGAATATAATAAATTAAAGGTTGAGCTGGGCCAGCTCTGGCCTAAATTCACATCAGATGTATAGAATGTATCTGTTCTGGTTTTTGACTGTTCTGCAAAAATAAGCTGGTCTGAATCTGTTTGCCAGATTTGTTACAGATTTTTGGAAAGGTTGGACCAGATCAGGGTAATAGGGTAGTTTTGCCATCAGGGCATGGTTCTCTCAGAAAATACCAGGGTGCTCTCTTTATGTAAGGGCACCTACCAAAGGAGTTTAGGTACTGTGTTTTAAGTTCTTACTCATAAGTGTTGGAAAATGTGAATTTGAGATATGAATTTGACAAATGGATCAGGTCAGCAGCAGCAGTGTTACAGTTGCTATACCAGTCTGTAGTGGTGAAGCAGGAGCTCAGTTTGTGAATGAAGCTCTCTTTTTGCCAGTCAATCTGATCATATGCTATTGCAAGTGCACATGACAGAAATGAGGTTCTATCACATGGTTGCTGGGGGTGAACTCTCCATGATAGGGTGAGTAGCTTGACAATCCAGGAGAGCCTTGGAATATAGCTTCTGCTACTCCAAATTGAGAGGAGTCAGCTGAGATGGTTTGGGCACCTTACAAAGATGCCCAAAGAGGGCCTGCTTTGATATATGATCTCTCCAGCAGGTCCTGGGTCTGGCCCAGGGTCTCTCTGTCCAGTAGAATGTGCCTGATACAGCTCTAGTGGAGTTGACCAGGGACATCCTTGTAAGGTGACTATAATTTGGAGGTGACCAGGGGGTCTGATACTGCTCCCACTAGAGCTGTTTCAGGCATATCCCACTGGTCAAGGCGACCTTGGGCTAGACCTAGGACTTTCTGGAGAGATTATGTCTCACATTTGGCTTGGGAACATCTGGGAATCCCCACAGGAGGAGCTGGCTGAAAAAAGGTCTGGCATGACCTTTTCGGCCTGTGACCACTGTGATCACCACCAGGAAAAGCAGAAGGGAAATGAATGATTGAAAAATTAATTTCCAGATTATGTCATATAATGAAATCCAGTACAGACTGATATGAGAAAGAAAGAAATGGTCTAGAAAAGTTTTGAGAAAAAAAAATCACTGCTATAGCTGTCAATCTGTATATGTTGTTTACCATTTAACTCTGAGCAGCATAGAGGCTTTGCATTCTTCATCAGACAAGCAACAAATGCAGAACAAGGATGACTCCATCAACAGTTAACATATTCCTCATCTTGCTGAAGCAGTAATTGTCTTGTAATTGCACTCGGTGTTTCCTCATCCGTTTATTAAGCAACACTTTGTTAGATGTTGTATACAGAGTAACTGGTGTCCTGGGCATTCATACAAGTCCACTCTTGCCAACTGAACTCTGTGGGAGGAAATTAAACCATTGTTTAACACTGAAATGCATAGCAGAAGAGGAACTTGGGATGTACACAATCTAAAGGATGCCTTGTTTTTTTCCCCCTACAATATCTCTCTTGGTACAACATGTGAGGTTATGATTCCTTTGTAATCACTTATACCCCTGATAGTAAAGGTATATGGTTATTAAAGTAAGTAGTGTAATATCGGACCTGCTTAAAATCCTAAGATGTGCTCTATTTTATAAATGTGGGCAAATTGCAGATTTCCGTCACTGATAATGAAGGACAGTGTGAAACTTCTCCAAGTGAGAAACTTTTGGATGAGGTATTCAACCACAACAACAAATGTTCTTTATAAAGCGCATATGAGCTCAAAACAATGTCTATGGATAAGTTAAATTAGATTTTTGAATGTAATATTTGGTACTTACTGTATGTAGATAATTACAATGACTGCAGTTATTACTTACAATCAACAGCAAAGAGTAAACATTATATATTTATCTATAGTATGTACTATAGATACAGAAATAATAATATGACTCCTTGTCAGATATTACTCAAGTTCTTATACCTGCATTCTGTTTCATATGAATCATTCAGTAAGAAAACCTATTTGGTTAAAAATCTTCAGTAAATGCTTTCTCCTGGTCAGGGTTGAGTCAGATCTGGAGTTGGGATATTGCACTGTCAGAAAAAGTAAAAGTGCATATTTTACTAAACTATACCTTTCCTTGTGGATGGAAGGTTTACAGGTACACTACATACAGCTTTCAAGGTAAGAGATATATCCTAAAGGTATAGATTTATACTGTTTTTATTTGCAAGTATGGACGTGAGGCAGGAACACGCACTGGTTGGGATGCACACCCACTCATTCAGCGCTATATACTGTACATTATATAGTATAATATATAAGATGTAAAATTGAGTGTATATATGATATACACAACCAGGCTTGTGGATGAAATTTATTTCTAAGATAAATGTAAAATAATGTCCACGTGTGAATTATTTCTGAATCAATAAGTGTTTTTTTCTTATATCATTATCTATATTATTTCCAGTGGAATGACCCCAGCCCATTACAATTCATCAAGTTTGTAAATTAATAAAATGGCAAAAACCTTTGCTATTTCTTGCTTGTATTTTCAGACTTCTAAAAAATCATAAATAAAGTTTCAGCTCAATAAAAATTGTAAGATTTTTTTTTTTCTGAAACTTTAGGCTCAGGCCATGAACCAGGATTAGAAGTTGTAGCTTTGTTAACCTGAAGGATTGTGTAATAAATTGCACTTTCCCTAAACCTGTGGGGCATCTATCTACAGCTTGAATAGTCAGTGTGTATTCAATCACTTCAGAGCGATTGTGAAGCCTCTTTGCCAGAGAGATGCCAAATAAATTTTTTCTCCAACCCTGAATCTACGAAAGCTGTGAGTTGTACCTGCTCTGAGTGTGTGAACCACACAGCAGTATTGCACTTAGTTTAAATGAGTGGAGGGCTTAAGGGCTACCATTGCTCCACTTACTAGAAGCCCTACTTCTAGTGAGTGCCTGCTTTTAAATTCAACTCTGTGCATTGCTTAGAAAAGTCCCCTTTGGAGCTATGGTAAAGCCGCTGCATTAATTTTTCCCCCTATTTTTTTTTTTACTATCCATTTGGGCAGCCTTGATCATCCCACTTACATGGGTTCCTCCTCAGAACAAAAACAGAATTAAATGTTTGAGGGATGGTCATAGAAGGTGAATAAAGTATGACTTATGAAAAATTCTGAAAAAATCGTATTACATGCAAATGTACTAAGTCCCTTCAGAACAATTAAGACTTTGTTCAAATACTGAGTCCTTGTGACTACCCTCTCCAGTCTTATATTTCAAACAATGACTCATTTGGTGTACTTAGCAATTTTAGCCTACTTAGCAATTCTCACTTAGCATATTTTAAAATGCATGGAATAACCATGCAACAGCATTAGCATATTATAAAGTAGATGGGCTAAATTAAAAACTAATGGATTGAAGTTGTGACCTTGCAACAAGGTTCTGAAAGACACACACTGCACAAACTTTGCAATAAAATCAGTTGTAATGCAGAGTGCAATATGGGGATAGCATTTCTTTGTTTGTTCAACAGAATAATACAGAAACAAAGAGGCTCATTTTATACATTCGTCTATGGCATTGTAAATAAGAGAGAACCCACATGCCTGTGCTTTTATGATTGTCGAATGTGCCTGCACAGAGTGACTCAATTGAACTTGTATTGCTTGAGGCCTCCTGGAGAATAGTGCTCATCAAACGGAGCAATAGGGTGTTCAACGTTTAGGGGAGAATAGGAAATAAGTAAACTAATGAGGTGTGGTGATTGAAAGCATCTCAGTCGGGGACAGAGAGCAGTAATGCTTTTGGCATCATTAAAGCTGTTGACATGATGGAGAAGGTAACGTGTCAGAAAATGTCTGGACTGTTATTTTTCATAACATGGGGCACATCAGTGGTTGATCAGGCAACTGATATGTGTGATGATACATGAGCATGGGTGATTTAGATCAAATGTTAGCCTAATAATAATTGAAGTGGGAGGAGGAGATTAATTAGTCAGCTTTTCTCCATCCAACAAGCGAATTTTGATCAAAATGAAACTCTTCATGTCACTTGCAATCTAACTGTGTTTCTGTTGTTTACTAGAATTGATGAAGAATTGAACTGATCAGCCTTGGTGGTCTCTGATTTTCTGTTGTCTGACACTTGTGGTGGATTTGGACCAAATCTGGCATCCTGATTCAGAAAATGTGACTTCCTGATCTGTCTTCTCATATGTTAACCTTCCAAAGACTTCCAGGTTGTTTTTCTTTAGTGGTAAATTAATTGTATCCCATGTGTGACACCAAAAGACACACTTTACCGCAGGCGTATGCTTTTTTTTTTAATCACAAACACTATAAATGTGAAAACGAACAATGTTTTAAACAGAATTTTAACAGGTTTTTTCTCAGCATGCTTCTATAAGCTGATAGTGAGAAATAATTAGTGACTTGTGTTTATTATTGCAGGCAGTAACCTTAGAGGGTTAAGAGAGAACACAATAGAAACAAACCACTGGAAATCAAATAGCCTTTACTGAATGAAACAGTTCAAGTCAGTCAGCACCTTTCATAAATAATATGAGACCTTTATCAAAGCCGTTTATGCTCATACTGGAATAATTAAATGTGCTGTTAATCACAGCTGAGTTCCATTAGCACAAATCTGAAAATAACATTTTTAAGTGTTTAGCACAAAAAAAAAGGTTACTTTGTTGTAAAAAAAAAACAAAACATGAGGGATAAGAAAGAAAAATATAGGCAGTGGCCTGATCTGATATGAAATTTAGATTATTCTGCCAAATATTATACATTTACCAACCACTTTTTAGGAATGCCTGCATATACGTGCAGTTATCCAATTAGCCAATCATGTGGCAGGAGCAAAATGCATAAAATCATACAGATACAGATCAAGAATTTCAGTTCATGTTAACATCAGAATGAAGAAAAAATGTGATCTCAGTGACTTTGACTGGCATGACACGGCATGGTTGTTGGTGCCAGATGGGCTGGTTTGAGTATTTCAGAAACTGCTGATCTCCTGTGAATTTCACACACAACAGTTTCTAGATTTTACACAGAATGGTGTGGTAAAGACTGGTTCGAGCTGACAGGAAGGCTACGGTAACTCAAACAAGCACTCTTTACAACCGTGGTGAGCAGAAAAGCATCTCAGAACACACAACATGCTGAACCTTGATGCGGATGGGTTACAACAGCAGAAGACCACATCAGGTTCCACTCCTGTCAGCCAAGAACAAGAACCTGAGGCTTCAGTGGGCACCAACTAATTTTCTAATTTATAACAAAAACTGGTTCAAGTATTTTGGAAAAATGATTAATTATTTAGTTAATTATTATTTTTAATAATAATTAACTAAATAATTTTTATTCTTATTTCTAATACATTATTTAATTAATTATTAATAAATTATTTAGTCACTGAAGAAGGTAATATAATTATTTTGTATTACCTCTTTTTCCTTTGAATAAAGTTTCTTGATGGCATTTAGCTCATAATTTGTAGGTGGGCAACTGTATGAATCTTTGTTATTTTTCACATTATATAGCTACGTCCCATCCTGAGGTATTATGATAAAAACAAAATCATGATTATTTCCCCTTCCTTTGCCAATGGCCATGTAAATAGGAGATTTTGTGCCATTATGTTAAAAAAATATTTTTTTTCTAAGGAGCAGAAGAGAAGTCTCAGCAGATTTGAGCTCTGACAGTGAAATTGCAGAGGAAATAATGATTTCATGCCATCATCTCTACCCACTCTGAAAAAAGAAAGGCTTTGCCAGATGATTCAGGCTGAAACATTGTGAGACACTTAATCAAGCAAATATCGAAATATAAAAAGCATCACACACAGATGAATAATTACAATCTGCTTAAGCAATCTGGAAAGCATTTGTTTTGTGACATTCATAAACATTGTTATTTATTTCAGTCCAGGCCTAAAAGGCTTGAGAATGCTCTTGTGTGGAGATTTGAGAGAGCAACCTGATAAATCATTGTGATGCATGTAACTCAGGTACATTATCATACTGAATTAGGTCAACATCATGATAATGGAAAAAATAAGACTTCAATGCAAGACATTCAAGAGGAAATGACATCAATTACTCAGAAAACAAATCTATTTTGACACACTGCTTTGAAATAATTTGCATCTCTGTTTACTAAACTGTTTCTGACAATTTTTTTTAAATTGACTTGAAAAAATGAAGATAAATAATTAAATAAATAAATAAGCGGGAACGAGCTGGTGCAGTTTAATAACACACACTTATGAGAACATTCTTTGTTCGACCGGTTGTGAAGCAAGTGCGCCAAACACGCCAAGAATTGGCTTAAATAACCTCGGTGGGTGACGTCATTTGATTGCTTGCACCTGCAGGTTATAAATAGATGTGAAACACACATACCCTTGGGTTAAAGCTGAAGACACGCCCAGCCACGCCTACAGTGCAGCATGGAGGCGCAGCATCTCATTCCCACTTTTTCAGGGATCAGGGTTACAGTCAAGTAGCAAGAGGCGTTCCCTATAAAAAGCTACTCTCGATGCTGCATTTCAGTAATGCTTATGGGAATGAGAATACCAACCCTGCCGCACTGGGAGTGTCTGGACCACTCAAGGTTGTGTAGTGTGTGCGCACAGGCATTGAAGAGGTCTCAGACATGACTCTGGGATGTTGACTCAAGGACACGCGAGCCCGGATTAGCATGGACATCCAAACTATAGAATCTGACAAATGTGTGCGGAGAGGACCAGCCTGCAGCATCACACACTTGCTGCAAGGGGACACCTCTTGCCAAAGCTGTAGAAGATGCAACCCCCCTAGTTGAATGGGCCCTTACTCCTAGAGGCGAAGCTTGCGTCTTGTAGGCTAGGGCAATAGCATCCCTCACCCAATGTGACATTGTTTGCCCCCCGGTTGCGGCCCCCATAGCATATGAAAAGCTGCTCCGACTTACGCCACTGGCTAGTGCAGTGAACATAAATCTGAAGAGCATGTACTGGACGCAGTAAGTGAAGGCTTTCTTGCTCCTGTGTCGTGAACGGCGGAGGGCAGAAGGCTTCATGTATGGTCAAGAATGGAACCTTCAGAAGATAATTAGGGTGAGGATGCAAAATAGCTTTGACCAGCCCAGGGGCAAAGTTTAGGCAGGATGGCGAGACTGACAGAGCCATCTTTAGGGTCAGAAACCTGAGAGGCTCTGACTCTAGTGGTTCAAAAGGGGTGTCAACCAGACCTTCGAGCACTATAGCCAAGTCCCACAAAGGGACTGTCGCCCTAGTGAAGGCACGAGTGAAGCTGGCAACTAGAGGGTGCCTTCCCACAGAAACCCCATCAGAGCATGGCAAGCCGAAATAGCAGCCACATAGACTCTGAGAATACCAGGACATGTTCCTGAGGAAAGTTTCTCTTGCAGCACTGAAACAATTTGGCAGTGAACTGGGTCTGCATGGTGTGCCATACACCAACTTTTGAAAACACTGCCATCTCAGGGCATAACTTCTCCTAGTGGAGGGAGCCCTGGCACTTAGAATAGTCTCTAGTACATTGGCTGGAAGCCCAGCACCTCTTAGTTGGTCCCTCTCAGGGGACAGACATGAAGATCCCAGAGCTCGGGCCAGGGATGAAACATTGTCCCCTGTGCCTGAGAGAGAAGATCCCTGCTGACCAGAATCTCCCACGGTGAGCCGTCAAGGAGGAATATTAGATCCGAGAACCACACTCTGGTTGACCAACGGGGCACTATCAGTAAGAGGCGAAACCCTTGTTGACGGACCTTGGCCAGGACTCCCGGGAGCAGAGCGATCAGGGGAAATGCTTAAAGACGCAGTCTGGGCCATGTATGGGCCATTGCGTCCAGACCCAGGGGAGCTGGAAGAGTCAGAGAGTAGTAGACACATTGTGCTGTCTCCTGTGAAGCAAAGAGATCCACCTCTGCTTCATAAAATTTTTCCCAGATTTGACTGACTACTTCGGGGTGGAGTTTCCATTCCCCGTGTGTCACAGCTTGTCTGGACAGCAAGTCTGCTCCCACATTCATATGCCTAGGGATGTATGAACTTGTCCTGTGCCCAAAGCAGAACCTTCTGCTCTAGCCTTGTCAGGCAGTGCAAACGCAGTCCGCCTTGGCGATTTATGTAAGAGACAATTGATGTGCCACCTCTCCAGATCCCTTGGGCTGGACGGCCATCTAAGACCGCACCCCAACCCATTGAAGGAAGCGTCTGTCGTTGGCATCTTGTGACCACAACACGTGCCTATAGTGGGACCCAAAGTCAGAAACCGGGGTCTGAACCACATAGATAGGTACAAAGCCCCTGGCGTAACCCTTATTTGCCTTTGGGGATTGGCCCTTGGATGAAATCCCCTGGCTCTGAGCCACAACTGAAATGATCTCATATGCAGGAGGCCCAAAGGTATCACTGTGGATGCAGCTGCCATGAGACCTAGAACCCTTTGTAAGTAATGAACTGTAACCTTTTGGCCTAGCTTGATGTTCTTTAGGGTGTTTAGAATGGACTCAACGCATGCAGGAGACATCTGTGCCCGCATCGTGATCAAATTCCATACAACCCCCAAATACGTTGTCCTCCGAGCAGGAGAGAGAACGCTTTTCTTGGCATTGAGTCTCAACCCCAGAGATTCGAGATGAGCTAGGACGACATCCCGAGTCGTCTATGTAAATTAAAATGCGGATGCCCTGGAATCATAGAGGAGCCAAAGCTGCATCCATGCATTTTGTGTATGTGTGGGGTGACAAGGCTAGGCTGAATGGAAGAACCTGATACTGGTAAGCTTCACCCCCGAAACTGAACCTGAGGAACTTCCTGTGTTGTGGCAAGATCTTTATGTGAAAATATGAATCATTGAGATTGATCATGAACCAATTGCCTGATTGGATCTGAGACACAATCATCCTGATTGTCAACATTTTGAAGTTGTATGTTCTGAGGTAGCGGTTCAACCCGCAAAGATCTAAAATTGGACGCAACCCCCCATCTTTCTTGGGAACCAAAAACTACCGGCTGTATTAGCCTGACTCTCTGTCTGGCAAGGGAACACATTCTATGGTCCCTTTGTCCAGCAGAGCTTGCAATTCCTGTGTCAACAAATGCGCTTGTTCTGGTTTCACGGAAGTGGAGACCATGCCGTTGAAACGCGGAGGATGATATGCAATTTGAACCCTGTAGCCTTTCCCCACAGTCCTTACTACCCATGGAAAGATATTTGGCAGTAGCTTACACACTGCCAGTTTCTCTGAAAGGGGCACTAGTTTTGACACTTGGCTCTGTTGGGGGGATGTTAGATGTCCGGCGTCCTGAAATGTGGCAGAGAAACGGACTGGGTCAGGGCTGGGTGACCAACAGCCCCGACACCTGAGCATGGTGGGGGAGAAACTTATCAAAAGCCTCCACGTGTCTTTTGGCCTCCCGGAACATACTGACGACCTTATTCATGGAGTTGCCAAATAGGCCAGAAGGGTTAGGGTTAGGTTCTTAATTCTCTCCAGTTACTGCGTAACATATCCAATAGCCAAGGAGCCGGGTTGGAAATCTTCCTGAGTTTAGAGGATAGAGGACAGAGGAGGTCTATGGATGAGGAAAGTGAGGAGAGGAAAGTGAGGAGAGGAAAGTGTCAGGAGCTAGCTCCAATGGTAGGGAGAAAAAGGAGTCAGGGACAGGAAGGGATGAAAGTGTGCAGGAAGCTAAGGAGGAAGGGGAGATAGAGTGGAGGTTTTTACAAGTGGGAGAGAAGTATAGATGGCTGATGGATTTAGGCATGATAGGAAGGGTGATGGTGAAGGATACCAAGAGATGGTCAGAGATGTGAAGAGGGGTAGCACTAATTTCTGTAGTGGGAAAGGGGCAACAAAGGACAAGACCTTGTGTTACCTCCTTTGTGTGTAGGAGAACAGCTGTTGAAAGTTAAGGAAAAGGAATGCAGAAGAGGGAGAAGGCAAGAGGACTGGAGTTTGTTGGCAGGGAGGTTGAAGTCTCCAAGGACAGTAAGAGGGGTGTGAGTAGGGAAAAGACTGAGGAGCATATCCATTTCTTCAAGGTGGGGAGGGTTGGCTTGGCTTCTTAAGTGACGGTGAACCCCCAGGGGAGAGAGAGCTCGCGAGCATCTCTTCCACCTGAAGCATCATCACATACCCCTGCACCTTAGCACCCATGATAGTGGAATAAATCGATGACAACTCATCACGGAGATCAATGTTGGGATCTCTCCCCCTGGCCACCTGACAGAAATCTGTCATCTAACTTGAAGTGCCTGGGGTTCTCTTGCTCTTGTGGCCAGTCCAATTTAAGCCTGGCCACAGCGTTAGTCACCACCTCCTGCAATTCCCCAAACACTGTCATCGCGTGAGGAATGCTCAGAGGCAGTGCTCTCCGTTTCCATTTCACCAGAAGCACGAGATCCCACGTTCTCGGCTCACTCTGAAGACGCGCCGGGGCGCACTTCAGCAGCGAGGACTGAGACATTTCAATCTGGGGAGAGCACGAGAAAGAGAGGAGGCTTGTGTGCTCCTCGTCTCTCAGCAAGCTCGACACGCGAGCCCCACGATCTCAGTGAGGACGCAAAGGCTCGCCCCTCTGAAAGAAGAGACTTTAGTTTTGCTGAGCATTACTGTCTGTGTGGAGTTTCTCATGTTCTCCCTGTGTACATGTGGGTTTCCTCCAGGTTCTCCAGTTTCCTTGCACCTCTCAAAAACATGCTGGAATGTGAATTGGCTATGCTTACTTTCCCCAAGATGTGTGTGTGTGTGTGTGTGTGTGTGTGTGTGTGTGTGTGTGTGTGTGTGTGTGTGCGCGCGTGCGCCCTTTGAGGGACTGGTGTCTAATCCATGGTGTATTACTGCCTTGTATCCAGTGTTACCGGGATAGGCTCCAGATCCACCACAACCCTGACCAGGGAAGATAAAGGAATTAATGGATTTGTTTTATTAGAAATTATGGCAGTAAGAGAATCTGAGAGGGAAAAAAAAGTAATCTATTTTCTACTTCTACTTATAATTTGCTCAAAGTTCCCAAAGCAGGAAATAACTGTATTTTCTTAGTCCTTCTTATGGATTTTTATGAGTATTTGACTTTGTAAACATAATCAACTCTGACAGATTGTAGAGCTTCATTCTTGTCTTGATATCTAGAGGGGATTCTTTATTTAGACGGACACTGCCCTGGAGACAAAGACTGCGGGCCATATAAAGTCAACTAAAGGTTGCTGCAGTTGCTTTTGTTCATTTTTTTAAAACTTTCCCACCTCTTTTTATTTATTTATTTCACCCTGTCCTTCACAGGGAGTCCCAGGAGGATTTGAATTCCATTGTATTGACAGAGCTCACAAAAAAATCTGAATTTGATTTCCAGCTCCCACACAGGATGGGCATTGGGCTTTAATTTGAAACGTCAAAATCTGCTTATGGTACATTTTTTTAAGCGCTTGCTTGCATGCTTGTTTGTTTGTTTGTTTGATGTACTGGCACCTTTTTCAATGTCTGTACTGAGCCACAAAAAAACATGCAATGTGAGTATGACTGATACATTTTTGCATCTATGTTTGACTGTATGTTGGATCAGGAAATGAAACTTCATGGATTGGATCAATCTACGGAAGTCAAATCTGGGTTTTTTCCCCATCATATTTTAATCTGATGTCTTCCGGTGTAAAACAGATCACTGTTTAAGTGATTTCATGAGTGTGGACTTGAATAGCAATGCATCACCTGATCTGAGATATCACCTACATTAACCCTTAATATATGTTTTTGCTACCACACATATGAGATGTGTGCTTTCTAATGATGCCAACATAATCTATTAAATTAGGCATATCTGAAGATATGAGTGCTACATTGGATGGAAGGAGTTGATTTTAGTTTTTTAGTTGCTGTTTGTAACCAGGAGCTCTTGTGCCCTCCTGACAGACTATACTCTGCCCCAGACATATACATTCCTGAACAAAATCTTAAGACCAGGGAAAATATTACAAGTATTCACACTTCACACTGGTGGATTGTAAC
>CM074949.1:2753159-2763380 GCA_037577455.1 Pangasius macronema
TACTTAAACTCCTGTACCTTCTTCACCTCTTCACCCTGTAATCTTACTGTTCCACTTCCCTCCCTTTCATTCACACAATAATATTAATTAAATAATTAATAAAATACACTTATGCAAAGCATATGAAAAACCGTAATGTTCGAAGTTCGCGTGATGAGTAGGGGTTAGTGCATTTAGCTTTCTCTCTCTCACCCTCATTCATTAGAAAGCCTACACAATATGTATGAGGTTGTTTGCATTTTGGCTGAACCAGACTTCCTTTAATCACTGTATAGTATTTAATACTATTTCATATCAAGTGTCTTGTCTATTTCAGCATGTGAATGTAATTAATGTAGTTTTCACAGCCATCTACAACAGATCCCACAATATGTCCTAGCCATATTTGGTGTTAAGATGGTTTTCCAGGAACCTGCCAAAAACTGATGTGTAAGCACAGATGGCCATTATGGCAACAAGTGACAACATCCACAGCATGAACAGAGTCTTGACAAGCAACAGCAATGATACAACCTGCTCCTATGCTAAACTCCTAGCAATATAATATGATAATTGGAAAAGGTTTTATTCTACTTCCTACTTCATAGGAATAAAAAAAGCTGTAAGCGCTATCCCTCACCCTCGCCGTAACCTTAACCATTTCTAACTTGTGAAATTGTAATCAGGACACAATTTTGAACATCATCTAAAAAAAAAAAAATCTGTGCTTTGAGCTATACTGATTTAAAGCCAGCATTCCAATCACCGGTTCACTGAGATACTTTTCAATCTAAAACACCTATACTGCTGATGATGATGAGTCTTTCTCTTCTTTTGCCCATGAGTAGTTCCAGCAACTTCTCAGGGAACAGACTCATTAAAATGCATACAGACCTTCTACTAGAGAATGCCAATGTTGGATTGCAAATACTTTTACCATTTATGATGGATCCACAAAATCTGCAAAGAACAGATTGGAAAGTCAAAAAGCAGTTTTACAAGCTTTGCCTCTCTCTCTCTCTTTCTCTTTCTCTCTCTCTCTCTCTCTCACACACACACACCTACACAAACACACACATTTTATGTCATATTGACAGTAACGCTTTAGTGTCCCACCTCCCTTTTTTGCTCTTCTAAAAAGTGCTGAAGCATGAGGGCCTCCATATTTCAAGTGTGGCCATGCATGACGGGCAAGATGTCAGCGCCTCGGCCTAGCTAATCTAGGGCTTCCTTTCTGTCGCGAAGCCCTTCACCAGGCAGTAATTCCATAATAAACGTGTGAGCTGTTGCTTTAATGTGTGTAGAGCCCCAGAGGTGAAGAGGTTAGGGGCTTACAGATTATTGCAGGAGGGCAACTGGTGAAATTTGGCAACTGCAGAGGGGATCAGAGGAAGGATTCAGAAGGGATTTGAAACATAGGCTACACATTCGATTATTGTGCAAGACACTCCAGTTCTTCCACTCCAACGTTGGCAAACCATGTCTTCATGGGGCTCGGCATTTTCATGCAGGCTTGGGCTCCTTAGTTCTAGTGAAGGGAAATTGTAATGCTACAGCACAGAAAGATATTCTAGACAATCCTGTGCCTCCAACTTTGGTTTGTGGAAGGTCCACGTATGGGTGTGATGGTCACATGACCATATACTTTTGCCTTTATAGTGTATAATAAAGAAGAGTTTATGGTGGTGATTTGGATGGAGGGGGAAGTATTTCTTAAAACCGGCAAATAGATTTTCACTTATAGGCACATTGGCTAATTTATATTAACATATACATGATGCTGGCAATTGTCTCCTTATAGGGTAAGTCGAGTGACCAAAACACTCGGCACTTGGTAGATGTACAGTACATTGCCTATATGTGATACTATAAGTAGTAGACAAACATTGTGACTAGGAAGCCATTTAGAATTCGGGCTATTTTGAAGATGGTGGATTTGAAATGTATTACAGGTAAGCTAAATATTCATCAAAGGAAAAATCCTTGTGAATAAACAGTACATTTGGAAGAAAAAGCTTTGGCATACATTCTCTACATACTACTTAAGAGACAACTGTTCAGAAATTTAAGATCCAATCAGAAATTTTAATGAGGACGATTCTGTTCATATGGTACTTGGGCTAGAAGCTACCCAAATTCTAAGGGTACGTAGTTATGATATGGCTCATGGAGTTTAATTTACCAAAACGAGCTGCGGCATGTGGTGGAAAAGCGCTACTTATGTAAAGATCATATCAGGAAAGTGTTACAGTGTAGGGAAAGGTGGTAATATAGGTGTTATTATGGCGACAGGAAAGAAAGGCTAAGTATATGTATGTAGAAGCCTTTGCCCAGGTTTTATGGACACACATAACAACTGTGTTTTCCTAACCTAAAGTGCTCTGACTTCAGCTACATTGCAATGATTCACACATCCACTGTGAGTTATTCAAAAGGAGAGATTAGAGAAAAGAAGAATTGTTTTGAAATTAAATAGGCTGCATCGAACCTTTTCAATACATTCGTTTTCGTGCTAGTTTCGACAGTCATTTATTCCATTTCTATCTCATTTCACATCATTTTTGAGTTTTAAGGTCTTCTACTTGACATCAAGGTTTGCTTTACTCGCTAATGCTAATGTGGCAAACAATGATGCGCGCTACTGAGGAGCTGTTAAGTTGCAGACCTTTATTAGTGAAGCTACCATTTCAAGTACTTTAAGTTAATTAAGCCCCCGGGCTTGTGTAGCATTTTAGTGAAATTAGACCAAGATCTTAACAGCCTACGGTCATTAATAGCCCCTGGTGCATGAGATGTTTGTGTAGACATTATGAGTGGACAGAAATATCCCATCCGTCTCATTTAAACACTTTAAAATGAGAAAACTAAGCATCCATATGAAAGTGGGCATAAATAATAAAGTCAAATGACCCAGTTTTTAGTCATTGTTAGCATGTGTAGCTTGAACATATGTACATATTAACATCGGGCCTGATAATGAGTGCATGACACTTCCTGTTGGCTTTCCTCCAGTTCACACTCCTTCAGTCTCTTCTTCGCTTTGCATTCCCAAGCTCATCAGACTTCACAAGTGAGTTGTGAACACTCAAACATGCCATTCTTCACATACCTAACCCCGGTGTGGCTGAGCAGCTTAGATTATATGGTCTGGTCGAGCATATTCTCAGAAGCCAGACGTCTAGCCCATGGTTCACTAATTGTAGATACAAACTGCCTACTTTTACAGGAAGAGGCCATTTGACTGACATTGCAGACAACCCCGCACAGAGATTTTACCGTCGCTTGTAGGCGAAGATATACAATTATCTTGTTTACTCACTAGCTCTGGACCAAATATTAGATCCTGTGAACTTTTATCAGTCCAGTGAGTAGTATATCTTGCTCTGAAAAGCTCATTGCGTCATGGTGTTCAGAGGTTTTGCTTCCCCGGGCAAAATAACCAATCAGACTGCAATATTCAAGATTCTCGAGTTTATAAGAGTTTATAAAAAAAAAAAAAAAATGTACTAATAGGGTGTCTGAGGCTGAGACTGTTTTTTTTTTTTACCCTAACTACAGAACACTGTGCTAACCAGGTTTTACAGGGAAAGGAGGTTCGTCTTATGTGGGAGCTGTCTCCACATCCTGCGACTAAGTGAAGCATGGAGGCTTCATTAACAGTGGTACATTAACTATACTTCCTCAAGAAAGTCCTCTTAAGAGAGAGAGAGAGAGAGAGAGAGGGATATGGGTGCTAAAGGCTGCAGGTCAGCGTGCTATAAAAGTCATTGCTTTTCATGGCCTTGCCTGCATGGGAGACCTCCCACTCCACCTCAGGCCATTAACTCCTCTTTATAGGCCATGGTGGGGCTGCTAAATCGGGCCCCCATAATCCTCCCTGCCACCTTCACCTGCCCTTCTAACACCAACAGGGAGAGAAGATGGCAACTAGCAGCTAATGTGCCAACCTGTTAGCTTAAAGAGATGTCCAGGGCTGAGTTATTTTCAAGCTTGTGGAAATGGTTGACCACTCGGGTCGTCTAGTGTCAGGGGAAGCATGATGAAATAGTGGTTAATACTAATTCCACAAGTACAACAGACTTTAACTTTAAGTAAAGAATATTTTCCTACATCCAGCTCATTTTATGGCCCAAGTTGCTTGGGAGCTGCCTCGTACATACACCGGTGCCCTGTTATGCCCTTCATACAGCCATTTTACAATTAAAGCTAAAGCCGATTGGAAAAATAATTGCCATGGTTCAATGGCATTGGACAAAAAAAGAGTCACATTATCAATTCCAGTGTTTTTCCTATTTCTTGTGACAACACACATAGCTGTAGAGACGACAACGAAATATGACAGGTCCCTTTTGATTTATGATCTTGTTTCATAAAATGGGGATGCAGCAATATTTAATGTCTAGGCAACGACGACTTGCAGTACTGGGTCAGTTATTTGATTGTAATCTGACAGGTATTTGAAATGAAACTCTGGTATTAAACAACAGTAAGAGCCAGAAGCTAATTTGAGGCTATTAACGTAATAATCATTCCCTGACTGGCGTAGAAAAATACTCAGGGATCTCAGCCTGCTGCTGGCCCGCATTCCACTGTCACTCATCCTCTCACTGTCACTCCATTACTCCACACACACACACACACACACACACACACACACACACAGTCCTCATGATCTCGACTGAACTGTTTGTACCTGCTAGCGTCTAATTCAGAAAGACAGGCAAGGAGGATGACTAACTTCCACTACATCACAACCGATCACTGTTTGCCTGTTTTGGCTTCTAATCCAGAGGGTAACTTTCTAATTTTAAATGTCATTACTATCTTTTGTCTAAATGTGCAACCAGAGTAACACACAAAGTAAAGAATAGCTTTCCACACCCACATGCTCATTTTCTGGCACAGGTTGCCCTAAATAGCCTTCCACTTTTTTTTTTTTTTGGGGAAAAATACTCTTCTAATGGCTAACATAATCTCATTATTTTAGCCATGGAGCTGTCTCGCATATACACCGCTGCCCCACTGTGCACCTCATACAGCCATTTTGCCATCAGTGTCAGAGCCGATGGGAAAAATAATTGTCTCAGAGACGGGGCCGGCCATGTGAGAGGTGGCTCAGCTTTTGAGGTGCCACAGCTCCCTCTGCAGGATCGTTATAGCATTAAAACATCCACGCCCGGA
The DNA here is from genome assembly GCA_037577455.1 of Pangasius macronema. Taxonomy (NCBI): domain Eukaryota; kingdom Metazoa; phylum Chordata; class Actinopteri; order Siluriformes; family Pangasiidae; genus Pangasius; species Pangasius macronema. The sequence continues at coordinate 2,758,320 of CM074949.1, forward strand.
GTTCAGGATAAAAAGCATCCTCTCTCAGCAGGCAAATAATGCTCTGTTAATTCAGGCACTGTTTCGAATTTATTTGTTTTCTTTTTATGTTATTTTAAATATCTCATTCAGGCAGATGGTCGGTTTTGGTTTTATTGCAATATGCTGAAGTTAAAGTATTCAGTACTCAGTATTGTAGCTTATCCTCGTGGAAAGGATGAGCAAGATAAACAGGAAATGCCTGTATGAAACATGACAGAGATGAACGTCATGCGACGTTCGAAATATTTCATAAAGTTATAAAAAATAATAATAATAATAATAAATTTAAAAAAAGCAGGGGTTTTAGATTTATTACAGAAACTGACCCAAGAACACAGTTTCATTTGGATGCAAATAGAACATCAGGATTAAACAGTAATCAGGAAAAAAATGATATTTTATTGTCCATAAAGCACCTGTCTAAAAATAACGTTCCATTTTACTCTGTCTTGAGAGAAATCCCTTTTTGCTTGACAGCTGTAATCTCAGTTTATAAGCTGGACCTGAGAAATATTTAATTTCTGAGCAGACATGATAGTGTTTTCTACCTTTCCCTATATTCTGTGGGAGAGTGTAAGTGCTTTTCCGGCATGCTGAGCCTGGCAAGCCACTGCTGTCACGCTGAAGCCTGTTGTTTCAGCTCAGCCAGCAGTCGTCTTTCAGAAGGAACAATGGCACGAGCCAATTGACTGTGCACCGAATCTGTTTGAAAGCTCTTTCACATGGCCGAATTTTAAGGCAGCATTTCGAATCAGTGCCAGATACTGAATCTGTGCACTTTCCGAGTGCCAAGCAACTAATTAGAGTGTAATTATACAAGGACTTTGGTCATTGTAAGACAGGCTTCACCAAGCTGCTCCCTGGAGGACATCAGTAGATGTATTGCCTCTCTTGCGAGAATTCTTCGACGTTATATCACTTACAGATTACTGTGTGGCTAGCCATTAGACTGAGCTGATGAGAGTGTTAGTTATTAGCTAATAAACCGGCAGCTTTGTGTATAGATATATATACGTGTGGAATATGCAGGTAATCAATTCACCAATACATTAGATATGGAATAAATATGAACTGGTAACCTCAGTGCATGGAAATGTTGTAGATTAATTTTTTTCTCAAACCTACACTACTGCAGAGGTGAACAGGAAGTCTTCATCCTGAGACAGCACCTAACATGTGATGGAGACCACTATAGCCATTGGGTGAGCAATATTTTGAGGTAAAACCTCAGACATACTCAACGTCATGCAAATAGCATTATTACGTATGTCTCATCCGCAATTATTCATGCTCTGTTCACAAATGTAGTGCTGTTTGCATTTCACCCGTAGTCCCGTAGTCCCAAAACCCAACATCTGCTGTCACCTGGACGTAAATGGGCTCCATTTTGAGTCTCCAGGTTTCATCCTCATGTTGTCTTTTCCTTCTGACTTGCCTCTGATTTGCTCATTAGGGATCTAAATCTATAATCTATAATCTGCTTTGTGACCACGCCTATTGTTAAAAAACACTATACAGTGAAAACTGAATTAAATTCATTTAAATATACAAAACACTAGCATGAACTTTTCTTCTCTCAGGGCTCCAGGCATTCAGATGATAGAGTTATAGCTTAAAATCTAACATGCACGTGACCTCACACTAGACTAGACAACCGGCGTGAATTTAACTGTGATAATGGCAGAAAATGTGTGGGTTATATCGTGAGTATTTAAAAAGCATTCGTTTTTCATGTGTACATTGATCATTTTCAACTAAACATTCAGTACATTGATAATTAACACTCAACATACATATAGAACTATTTACCCTAGAGTTGATATGTCCTCGTGTCACCAGTGTCATTTTTTTCACGTTAAAATCACCTCCAGGACCTCACACTCTGGTGTTTTTGACCGTGTAGTGAACTCAGGCTTATACAGTCTATTTCCATTCTCAGCATGTACAGTGCGAAGTGCAGCACTAAGCTCAAAGATGCCAGCCATGACCCACTGAAGTTATAGATTCAACTGTAAATCATTACACTTTACTAAAAACCCGACACTGCGCCTGCATTTCGCTAACCTATCTCTATCTTAAGCAATATAATAATGTTAATATGGATAATGGATCAATTATGTCAACTACTGGGGTTTGTGATTGCTGTTTGCTTTATCACAAACAAAAAAAATCTTTATCAAATGGCCAATCGGTAAATAGCACAAATTTATTGAGAGAGGTCAGAACAAAATGGCCAGATTCATTGGTTCGAGTTGCCAGGACGGATATAGTAAGTCTAATAATCACTCTTTACAGCTGTGGTGAGCAGAAAAGCAGCTCAGTATGCACAAAACATTGAACCCTGAAGTGGAGGGACAGCAGAAGACCACACTGGGCTCCACTATAAATATACTTATTTTAACAATGAAGAATGGATGCCACTAAAAAAAAAAAAAAAAGGGTAGATGTGTTGAGGAAATGATTGATTTGACGTGCTTGACAGGGTTCACATGTCACAGCATGCCAGGGGATTGCAGCAGGACTCACTGATGACAGGATTCAGGTTTAAATGCTACAGCCAGCACTCACATGCTAAATGAAGCCCACATCTCTATCTATCTATAGAGAGCATTGTGAAGCTGCAGGGTCTAAACTGCAGTTATATGTCAGCTCTGCTCATTGCTAGCAGGTCCTGCCTATTTATGAATACAGTTACAGCTGAAAGCAGATGGAGGAGATTTTTTTTTTCCTTGAAGAAGCAATTTTTGTCTAAAAATGAAAATCGAAAAGGCCAGCAACCTCAGTACTTCCCTCGAGCTGTTCTAGTCATGATACAATGCAAAATGCCCCCATTAATAATAAATAATAGCCAAACCCGATTTAGTAGTCCTTACATCATGTAAAACGACTTCGCTGCATCTTCATGGCCTCTCCTTCCCCAATGATTACACTGAAGTATTGAGCGCTGCTTGGAAACTAACTATAAATGGGTTCATTCTTGACCTTCTTCTCACTCTCTTCTTCTTCCTTCTCTCCCAGCCCTCTCTCCTTCCTTCGCCTCAGCAGTCTCACTTCTTTTTCCATCTGCCTTGTGTCACGGGCTGATCAATGAGAGGGCACAGTGCAGGTCTCCGCCTGACAGGACCGTGTTTCATTTTCCCCTCTCATCTGCTATACAGTGGTGCTCCTTTCATTTCTCTCTCTTCTCTTTCTCTCCATCTCTGGTCACGGACGGCACTTACAGGCGTGTCCCAGCAGAGTCTAGATGGATGACAATTTGTCAGATTTCTCCTCACAAAGCCTTCGATGTTGCCTCCGTCTGCTGTTAGCGATCCTGATCGTGGCTTAGAATGATGCATGAGATCTTCAGATGGTATAAATGTTTAAACATTCGCAAACAGCCAATACCCACAGAGCTACTGCAGAAAAGCCATAGTGGTGATCTAAGAAAGTGGTGTTTGTTTATAGACCACATTTTGCAGTAGCTGGAGGGAAAATAATACGATTCAAGTACAGTAGGAACCACAGATACAGTAGGAAAGCATACAGAATTTACAGAATGTTCGATAGCACTTGGCTTAAATGCTACTGAATGCTGTAGACGTACCTTTCAAGACACTTTGACTTGATAAGGTGATAAGGATGACATACTATAGTGAAGTGAAGCGGAACGATGAAGATGAGCATTAGCAAAAGATGCTCTGGAGAGTATTCTGAGTTCGATAATTACAGTGTGACAACAGAGTAATAATCATGAGTTATGTGAATTTGCTCTAACCGTAAATTACCATGAGTTTGGTCTTAATGTTTAACGTTATGTCACAAAATATTTTTTAATCCGTTTATTATTCAACTCAGATTATGCAGAGTGTCTGTCAGTCCTTGTGTAGGTTTGACTCAGGATTATTAGCAATTTTATGTAAGGTTTCATTAAAGAATTACGTGTGTGTCATGGAGAATATTTTCATGAATCTTAAAGGCAACTTTGAGAAAAGATTGGTAGTATTGGCATGATACAAGTGAATGGCAGACATAGAATTAACAACTAGGTGCGTGTGTGTGTGTGTGTGTGTGTGTGTGTGTGTGTGTGTGTGTGTGTGTAGGCGCTTGAATTTTCCAAGGGTTTCTACATTACGATTGATGAGAAACAGAAAAATGGCCAGAGTTCAGCTTGTGCACCACACACATCCTTCTGATATCGGATAATATGAAAAATATGATTAAATAGCCTTTGAACTGACATTAGAAATGCGCCCCATGCCAGCTGGAAAATCTGTAATCACAGTCAGAAATTGTTTTCACAAGACAAAAATAACAAGATCATAAACACTGCACTGAAATTAATGAGAAATTTGCCACTCTTACTCCGACATCATAGAAAATTAACTTCATCTAAACATGGCCCAGGGCAAAATTATATCAATTTTCATTGCATTTATTTTTCATTGTTTTGTGCGGTTAGTCTGATCATGAAGTTAATTGGGTATAAAAACATCCAAATCTTTGTTCTTGCAGCCTGTAGTCCAAAGAATATTAATTAGATAATTGGAGCTGGAGGGGAATGTGACACGCATTGGTCCTTCTCTGCTTTAGATGATGCCTGACAGCCATTTATTTTCAGTTATTAAAAAGGTTTATCATAAAAGATCTTATTAATGAAGTGTAACTTTATTATTATGATTAAATCTAATAAACTCAGTATATATATATATACTGACATTAGCAGCAGATCCTTTAAGTCCTGTAAGTTGTGAGGTGAGGCCTCCATGGACTTGTTTGTTCAGACTTGTTTGCCCAGCAAATCCCACAGACGCTCGAGCAGATTGAGATCTGGGGAATCTGGAGGCCAAATCAACACCGTGAACTCTTTATCGTGTTACTCAAACCATTCCTGAACAATTTTTTTGTTGTGTGGCAGAGCCCATTTTCCTGATGAAAGAGGCCCCTGCCATTAGGGAATACTGTTGCCATGAAGGTGTGTACTTGGTCTGTAGCAATGTTTAGGTAGGTGGTACGTGTCAAAGTAACATCCACATGAATGCCAGGACCCAGAGTTTCCCA
>CM074949.1:2768265-2783688 GCA_037577455.1 Pangasius macronema
TGTTGTTGGTTCATCAGTTGTCCTTTCTTTGGACCACTTTTGGTAGGTACTAACCACTGCATACTGAGAACACCCCACAAGACCTGCACTCAAAGTCACTCAGATCCTTACGCTTGCCCATTTTTCCTGCTTCCAACACATCAAGCTCGAGAACTGACTGTTCACTTGCTGCCTAAAATATTCCACCCCATGACAGGTGCCACTGTAACGAGATAATCCATATTATTCACGTCACCTGTCAGTACACACACACACACACACACACACACACACACACAGAGAGAGAGAGAGAGAGAGAGAGAGAGAGACAGAGATGCCAGTTTATTAGGTATGTTGGTGTATTAACTAATAAACTGGAAATAAAAGTAGAACATGCTTTGTTTAAATGTGTTGAAATATGTAACATGTTCTTAAACAATGAAATATTAAGAGAGCGATAGGAAGGAAAGGGAAATCGTTACCCAGACTAGTCACGTTAATTCATGCAAAATGTGTAGAAATTGTAGTAAATAAATAAATAAATCAGAGCAATTTCATTGGATTTCATATGAAGAGAAATGCTTAACCACTTCTAACATTTAATATGGGTTGTTTTGTGCAGCTAGTTATCATAAGTCATCCTTGTTTGTGTGTAGTTATAGACATCCAGGTCTAAAAACACAGGACAATAAAATAAACCAAATAACATATGCCTATTTATCATTATTTCACAACTAAAATTCTATTTGTTCTTAATACCATTAAATCGAATTCAAACACTTCCAACAATAGCACAGAACCTGACAGTGTTAATTATGTTGCTAGCTGTGTGATGATTTTTTTTTTTTTAATTCAAGACAAGAATAAAGTTGAAGCCCAAACTGGAGACACCAACCTGTGACATTAGTGTCCCTAACCTATTTATTTGGAAGAGACAGACAGGCTCATTATCATACATATAGATGATAAGCAGCTCGTTAGGACCAGAGAGATGCCATTATCTATTTTAAATCAGGCTTACAGAAGAGCTACATGTCGACTCTAAAGTTCATATTTGCATGGTGGCCCAGTGGGGCATAGATATTATCTACTGGTTTGTGGGGGAGAAGGAGAGAAGCACAAATAAAAGGGTTGAGATGGACCAGGTAGTTCTCTTTGGGGGATCTGTTCTTTGTTGAATATTTGGGTCTACTGCTAAATCTGTGGATTCTAGCTGTCCAAGAATTAATGAATTAATTAATTAGTGAAAATACACTGTGGGAATAAACAATGTCAAGTCATTACCTTATTTAACTACATTAGTCAGTGTAATTTTTACTTATTCTCATTAAGGTATTCATTTCATAATGGGGTATTTCCAAACATGAGCATGTCCCAGTGGCTCTTTATTTAGTTGTTTCCAGGCCAAAAGTCATTCTCTTTTTTCCTCCAGTGGGAAAGACCTTGCAGTCAGGACATATGATTTTTTTTGTCTGAATGGACAGCAAAAGAAGCAGAAATATACAGGATACCTGAGGAATCTGACTTGGAAAATCACCACAAAGACATTCGACATGTGACCTAAAACTTATTTATAACTGTAGAACCTTGTGTGTGTGAAGGTGGGTGGGAAGGAGGACTCGGGAGACAGGCCAGACTTTGACAGAGCTTTGGGCTTGCTTCATTTTTTCCCACTAGCAGTTTACAGAGTGCTTTCAACACTCAACAGAAAAACCCAAATAAAACACCATTCCAATATTCTGGGGCTTTCATCTCACTCAAGTTCATCAACACTTTCCAAGCTCATTCTCCAGCATATGTGGGTGTGAGTGTGCTATGTTTGGTCTCTGTCAGCTCTGTCCACCTCTCTCTGGTTCATAGCATTCTCGCACACAGGTGAGATTCATCAGATGTTATCTGCCAGTACAACCCACCTCCTCCCTGGCCTCAGTTGGCGCTCGGCCTACCCCATACCACATACCCAACCCCCACCCCATCCCCTGCTGCCACCCACCTAAACACAACCTCTGGTCCCAGCTCCTTTCTCTCTAGAACCACCATTGCCAGAGCCACAAGAACCACCTCTCCCCATGGTTTAAGGAGATTGAGGTGGTATATCTGCAGTGCATCGCTTCTATCCACTTGCCTAACCACATAGTCAATGTCCCCTACTCACCGTGTAAACTCGAAGGGCTTTGTGAGTAATTTAGAGTTCAATGTGGGAAGTAATACAAACACTTTATCTCCTGGTGAGAATTCCTGTAGCTGAGCTCCTCTGTTATATCCCCTAAATGCCCAGCCATGGGATTATAATAGGCTGCATAGAACAGCATTTCCTTATGGCTCTTTGGTACCAACAACTCTCTTCTTTGGTTTGATTGTCCTGAGTCAGTCAATGTAACCTATTCTTAATAACTCAAAAGCACGGGTGGGATAGCACAACATTAGGTCGAATTTGCTGACCATCAATTACTCTCACTTGGTCAGGGTCTTTTCAAGGGGAATCCCTGCAATGGGTGGAGATCGGAGCCTTCCCAACGCCCGTGATATGGAGCTGACATCACCACGCCGCTTCCCCAGCTAATGCTGCACACATTCCACACCATACTTTGTTACTCCAGGAATCACCCACAAACATTTGTTGTGTTAATGCCTGATACCCTGGCCAATTTGTTCCAAGATTTAGTATATGGATGCAGCGAGGTGGGCTTCCTCCGAGAGCAAGGGTAGGAGGCATAGGACCCACTCTTCCTCTGGCCATCCCCATGCAGACCTTGGCAGACCTTCAGGCTTGCTTTATTTTCCCCACTAGTGCTTTTCAGCATGTTTTGAACACTGTATGAAAAAAAACAAAATAAACCATTGTCCCAATATTTTGGGGGTTTCACCTTGCACAAGTTCATCAATAACGCATCAGTGTATGTGGGTGTGCACCATAGGTACTTCTACCTTGAACTCGACTACATCCTCTACCACGATTTCAGCCTTGACCTCATCCACCTCAGTAGCTTCCAGCTCCTCTCCCAAACTCTTCTTGGTAGAATTGAAGTTGAAATTGAAGCCATTTGGAGATAGTTCTCTGTTTTACATTGTTTATCTCTCAAGGCTCTTTCAGCATGTGTAGAATGATCCATCAGTTTGATATAGTGTTTATCTTGCTAGACAATGATTTACTTCTCCAGTCATTGAGCCAGAAATTGTCTGATACATTGTGCCTTATCACCAGCCCAGTGTGGTCATTCACAGCTTGAACCACTCATTCAAGTTCAGGAGTCAAAGGTCAAAATGAGCCGCCGGGCCTGGTATGCCCTGGTATGTTTCTTTTACATCTCTGCTGAACCCTTGATGGTTTACTCTCATCCGCTGAGCTGGCGATTTCTCTTTCCTCCTACGGCACCCTGCAGGTCTTTTTCAGGTTGTGCAGAGGGTTGGGTAGATGGTTGAGGGACAGACCAGAGCAGAACACCTGTCAGCCCTCTGGAGCTGGGGTGCCACATTGATAGAGAGGAGGTCCAGGCATCTGCAAATACAAAGGCTAGTGGTTAGGCCACAGCATTCTCACCGCTGTGGCCAGGGAACCGACCCCAGCCACTGGGGTTGCGTGCAACAGTGCGCTCTCAGTGCCGGTCCCAAGCCCGGAAAAATTGGGGAGGGTTGCGTCAGGAAGGGCATCCAGCGTAAAAACTATGCCAAATCATATATGCGGACCAATGATCCGCTGTGGCGACCCCTAACGGGATCAGCCGAAAGGGAATTTGTTCGTTCACTTGTCTTTTCATAGTGCTTTTTCTTTCTTCATTCACTGATGTCCTATATTTTGTTTCCCCTCTCTCATTATTTAAAATCTCCCTGGTTAACTCGACCACTAGTACTCTTCTCTTCTGAAACTTGCCTGCACTCTCCTGGTTTAGCCACATTTAGGGTGCCATTCTCTGTTTATGATCTCTACCACCCCAGACCTTCTCCATTTCTCAAACAGGACCAGAATATCCCATTTAAAATTAGAATTAAGAGAGACTAAAGTGTTTTTTAAAGGGGGAAAAAATGCAGCACAAATCAACAATGCCACAGAAAATGGAAAGGAAAAGAAGGAAAGAAAAAAGATTTCTCAGCGCTGTGCATGTTCACTCATTAGAACTTTGCATGTCTACTAGGAGGGTTGCAAATACTCAGTACACATTCTTGATGTTTAAAACTCTATACCGCTGAACAGTAAACAATAAACCATTGACACTCTTCAAAACTTGAGCAAAACTTGAGCAAAAAATAGTTTCACTTACTAAATTTATGGCACCGTCACTCAGTGGGGTATCTGCTGAAGTTCAGGAGAGTGACTCAGTTCACTCATTTCCGATTTGGTTGCTATGGTGGAAGTGTGGTTGAAATTCACCTGTAAAATACAAAACCACTACCAACACTTGAATATGGTCAAGTAAATATTTTATTCAGTCAACAATTGGTCACCAACCTGGGCAGCCAATCTTACCTTACCAACTGTACCTTACCTGTGATATAGTTTTATGTAACTGCCACCTCTTATTTTCCTCAATATCATCTACTTGCCATCACATATCCCCATCTTCTCTCATCCACTATTCTTGGTATATATGTTCTCATAGTCATAAAATTGCATACCAGCACAGATTCCCCAAACAGGCAAGTAAACCTAATATCAGTCGATACTTTCTTCCAAAAATATACGGCAACTTGAGATCATAAATTTCATTACCCTATTTCTTATTGCAATCTGATCTTTCTCAGATTTAAACTGCTACGTCCACAGAACAGTTAGGATGTTAGTAATCTCTAGTAAGGAGTCCCTTTGTTTTCCAAACTAATTTGCATATTGTTTCCTTCCCCCAACTCTGTGCCATAACACACCCACTAGTCATGGACGTATTTCCATATATATCCATAATCATCACGTGTCAGTGTTCATTACCTCTTGACAGCATCAGAAAGGTTCATAGCTTTTTGCACATTAACAATTAATCTGGGATTGGGATTTGAAAACATCATTTTAAAAGCCACGTCCAAACCAAAAACCTGCTAAATAACAGTATTTAATTTTGTCTAGCCTCATGTCTTGTGGGAAATGCTGCCATAAAACTAACTTGCACTTGCATTACAAATTTAGAACTTGGTTGCTCTTTTCCCCCTTTTACTTTTCTTCCCGCCATGTACTCAGAGAAAGGCATGCCAAGGCGAATGTTTCATCGAACCTCTATCCTTTCTTTCTCAAGCCGGGCCTGCTGTTACACTCAAGGCTAATGTGATTGTGCTTTAGATAACAGCAGTATTGACAGATGGTTCATTAGGAAACAGGATTTTGGCACTACAGTTGCATGCCGAAGCCTTGAAACTTGTTTACTGCAATAAAGAATCTTTGGAAAGACGAGCTTTAGTAATGCAGCCCCACTTCCTGTCTCACTGACTAGGCTTGTTGCCATGGAGACAAGTATCGGGGGGTGAAAGGTTGCTGAAGAAAATGATGACTGCACAATGAAAGCCCTGGAAGTGCCATCAACACACTGGTAAGTACAAATCAGTTGCTACTCACGAGCGCTGCATAAATTTGTTATATACTGAGTTGTCGGTTTATTATTTAATACGGAGCTGTAACTAATGGTGGGGAAAATTAGCGTATACATACAGTATTGTGTAAAAGTCTTAGGCACATGCAAGAATCAAAAATAATGAAATCTTTCTACAACTACAACATGCAGTAAGCAGTAATAAACTAAACAAACTCAATACATGGTGTGATGACTGTTTTTTTTTCTTAAATATTATTCCTGGGTACAATTTGTGCAGCTGCATAAGGAAATGAGCTGTAAGTGTTACTGAGTATCTTGGAGAATCTGCCACAGTTCTTCTGGAGACTTTGACTGTCGCACTTGCTTCGTATTTATGCACGCAAAATCCCAGCAGCCTTCATTATGTTTTTGCCTGAACAGTGGTCTCTTATGTAATACGTTGCTCTCTTTACAATACAAACATTTTTCTGTTTTTTTTGGAAAAGTTATGTTTGGAAATCTAAAATGTTTTTGTACTGACTATGTAATGCAGAATTCATTATGTAGTTATGTACCTATGAACTTGTTGCTACACTTATTATACTCATTACACCTTTTAATCTATTAAACCTACCATAAATGTTATTTTATAGGCTTATTAGAGTTGAGTTAAGCACTCCTAGTGAGGATTTAATTCCAAAATTGTGCACATTGGTTTTAGACATAACTATAGGCATAAGCGCTATTCAGAAGTTCTTTATGTCTGTTGTGTTTTATGCTCTAAATACACACCAAACAACCATGGAATGACACTTGAGGCTAATATTAAATATTAAACATAAACATGACAATTAATTAATAGTGTCATCCCTGTAAAGTAAAAGAAAATGTTTTTTTTCTCACATGGACAGCATCTTATTCGCAGCCATTTCTTGTGATTATCATGGCGGATGACTGCTTGGTCAGATTATCCTTCAAACTGTGGGTATATTTTCTTTACAACTCAAAATAGAAAATGAAAAGATAAAATAGATGATATCCTGTACACATTATGATTTCTTTTACCCTCGATTTAGCATCTTATGGCTTACAAGGTGTACACAGGAATGAGTAACTGTCAGAGTACAGTATGAAAAAAAAAGTTAGATACAAAATAAAGGATGAACTGGATCAAGGGCTATTTTATAATCTGTCAAATAATGTTGGTGAGAGCCATACTGTTAAATTGAACCAAATTTTCAGTGCTTAATGTGATGATTATAATTAGAACTAGTTATGCAACAATATGTAGGCAATATACTGTAATAGATTTTTTTAATTCAATGATGATCTGCTGAAAAACCCTGTCTCGGACACTGCTACTCAAATAAATCCTTGGAGGTGTGAACTACACAGATAGTGCTCTGTAATCCGAAACTAATTAAGAAGGTGCATAACCAGGTTCTGAATATGTGCAACTTTCCCAGAATAAAACCTTTGGACTTAAGTTTTTAAATTCAGTCGCTAACTCTGAATACAATACTTACTGACCATTTGCTGACCATTTGAACTGTGTTTGTAGACAATTTGTTACTTTACACAGCTTCTCAGCCACCTCTTCCAAATCCAGCAGTGTAGAGAGAGGAGATATTACTAGGGTGGTGTGCATTCCTCAGCATAGTGCTAATACAGACATGATAGTGTGTATGGTGCTGTTCTTAGTGTGCTACACATACTTCGCACAGATGACACAATAATGTCAAATATTTCTTAAACTCCACCAGTGTGCTCACTGAGAGAAAGCAGAAGGCACGATAACGCATGATATCCAAAGCCAAAAACAGATGATGACAGTTAACGCTGTGCGTACAAAGTGTGCATGTGTGCACAAACAGGATATTCAGACAGCTTTCAGTGTCATATGAAGACTGTGTTTGTATCACTATAAAGTAGTGTGTTCTTTAATTAATAAGTATCAACTGAATTTTAAAAATAATAATCTTTCGGTTTATTTACGCTGCCAAATCACCAAGTTCCAGAGAGGCTCAACTGACCGTAATTTGAAAGTCAAACATTTAGAAAAGGAAAGATCCACATTCCCACCATTTCTGCCATTACAGGAAGCGATGGGACATCCCTTCGTCTGCCGTCCCTTCTAACGCCTGCCAAGCATTGCCCAATCACATTACAGCCTTATTGATGTCAGCTATTACCCACAATGCCCGCTGAGAGAGATAGAGAGAGAGAGAGAGGGGGAGAGAGAGAGAGAATAGACAGAATGGGGAGGCAATAAAGCCCACTTATGAAGACGTATGCTCACAATTTCAATAATTTTATATTCCCGCCATTCGAGGAGCTAATGATAAAAGGGTTCTCTCCGTAAGTGCGGCTAACCTAATTTCGGGCCTCAAAAATGTATTGGAAGCTCGGGCCAGCGGTCGGGCCTCTTCTTAATGCCACACTTATGGATTGCTCTTGCCTGCAGCTCAGAGTAAAATCCGGGATGCCTTAAAAGCCTTCTTCTCTGATCTTTAGATTATGCTAAGTAATACTGTGGCAATGGATTTCACTGCCCGTTAAGGCTAACGTGAGGGAGGTGATTCACTCAGTCGTGTAGTGCCTGAGGATTATTATTATTTTTTTTGTATATTATGAATCTGATGTTTTATCAGCCCTAATGGAGCATTATGCTAATTGCTCAGGAAGAGTACAGGAAGCACGCTGATCTAGGATTAGTTTTTGTGTTTCATGTAATCAATATGTTTACAGAGACGGAGGCTGATGCAAATCAGTGTACTAACGTGACATATGAGGACCAGAATTCTTGAGCAGCTCCTACAAAGACAGCATGCAGGTTAAAGTTTAAAGTTATTTGGGAATTGATCTGTGAAATTTCCCACATATCAGCCGTGCATCCCTTTTGTTTTGTGGGAAATCACAATCATTACAATCCGCATGAGTATTCATGATGAATTAATAAATGCTGTGTAGTAAGAAAGGAATAAAACATGGCAGGGCAGGAAGTGTATTATTCTTATACTACAGCAATTTGCCAACGATTACAATTTTTTAATCTATTAATGAACAACACATCATGCTTTTTATCCATTTATAGTTACAGTTAATGTTGTGTAATGTCTACAAGACAAGTTCCTGTTCTTACTTACACTGTAGCAGTTATAAACAGCCTCTTCTCTCTCTCTCTCTCTCTCTCTCTCACTCTCTCTCGCTCTCTCTCTCTCTCTCTCTCTCTCTCTCTCGTAAGTTAATAAAAAAATAAATAAATATCAGTAAACTCCTCTGATGAAACGGAATCTGTTTATTACTAGACTGTTATAAGCTGTTACTATACAAACGATAATTAGAAATATATTAGAAGGATATGTTCATTAATATAATATATCATTAATATGTGGTTTGAATTACTATCAGAGCTCCTGTTATAGAAAATTAATCAAGACCAATCAGATATCAGATTCAAGATTTCACAGCACTGTAGAACAAAATGTAATAAATGTAATGACTGGCGAGTGTGTAAACTTGCTCCAACTCCAGAGCTAGAGGCCCATAGCAATGAGACCTTTACCTTATTTACTTTATATAACACACTGATTCAACTCACAATTAATTCCCAAGGCATTCATGGGCCAAATGTGATGCCAGAAAAATGACAAAAAAGAAGGATAAATCTTCACAGCGCCACAGCTCCTCATCCACATAGTCAATGATACCACTAGACAACAGACAGTGTTAATTTGATTGCTTTCCAAAACCTCATATTAGTAACTTCTTAGATCTCCCCCCCAAAAAAAACTATAAGAACTATATTTTATTTTAGTCCCTTTAATGACCTCATCCTGCGCTGCTTTCACAGCCCTCCACAGCATCTTCCTCTAGTTTCACCCACAGCCAGCAGGATGTTAGTCACTGCCTCCTAAAGAGTCTGCTTTATAAATAGTCGAGCTGAATCATTGGCCTCAATAAACAGGCTCAACGACATTAGGCCAGACGCAATCTATTTACCGGAACTTCTCAGCGATATATTGGCTCGCAGGAAATGGCAAATGATGAAATATGGTTAGGAAAGGCAAGCCCGAGTTTGTGAAACCCAGGTTGGAAATCAGTTGCCTAATGCGCCCATTAACCTGACGATACCCAACGTGATACTAGCAAGAATTATGCTCGAATTAGGGTGGCGAGAGCACGGTGATGAGCAGCGATTTAATATGATCATAGCCAAGGCGATAATATTATGTTTCAAATAAGGGCAAGGGAACCATCATCTATGTCGAATTGGAAAATGTGTTTATCAGAATGTAATGCGATTTGGTTTCCCTGCACCTGGTGCTAGCCTACTCAGCAATGCTAGCTCTGAATCAGGCTTCCCGGGTCAGTGTTTATGTGCAATTTCTTGATTCTAGGATATGAGTAGTCATGTCAAGGCTTTCTAAAAAAAATGTCCCATCGAACATCTTAAATGGTTTGTCTGTCTGTGAGAACCGTAAGATTATATACAGTTTATAGCCCTACAATTTCCGAGAACCCCTTTAGGAAGAATTTTGAAACTATCCAGAGCAGCATAAATGTGTGGAAGCTTAAATGTGTGTAAGACTATAAGTCATCTCAACCAGAAACCATGCTAAACAAGATACATCACAAGTTCTACAACTCTGCTTCCTAACTTTGCAGAAGCCATTAGTCGGTCATTTACGGTTTGTTTTTCACTCCGTGTGTTTGCTCAGTGTCGATCATGTAATATTCTGCCACGCTCCATGGCTACAGTGTCTCTCCTGATGCATGGCTGATCCGTAAACAAGCTCTAATTAGCAGGTGCTAATGAGAGTGAGGGAGACAATCAGAAGAGCGTCTGATGTCTCTGCAGTACACCGCTGTTCCCCGCAAAGTCATTGGAGGTCATGGACACCCCGCCCCTTTCCCTTGAGTGACACTTTCTCAAGGTAAATTTGTGTTTGTCTTCCTTGCATCCTCTCTCTCTCTCTCTCTCTCTCTCTCTCTCTAAGGTGGTGCTTTGGCTCAGTGCATCATTCATTAGATTACAGCAAGCCATTAGTGTCTTTAGCCAGCTTGGGAACTTGCAAATTCATTGTGACTCCACGTTTGGCATATAAAGCAGACTAGAGCATCTTGCTAAATACTAATAATAGGAAGAGGTTCACGATTATACGAAACCTTAGACTATTAATGAGGCTTGCAAATAAATCTGTCCACTCCTGAGCTTATTCCAGCTTGACATTTAATTGCCACAGAGACCAAATTTGATGTGCGGGTCAGGTTTTCGCAATCCCGGCCTCGCATAATTGTACCATTTCAGAGGCTTGAGCCGTGCAGTGAGCCTTTTGCCGCATCTAATCTTATTCGGTTCACAGAAGACAAGAAAGAGAATGTGAAGACGGTGTGCCATAAATGAATTTCGAATAGAGTTCAGTGTAAATATTACAGTATTTTAGTTCAAAGGCGTGCGCACACACACACACACACACACACACACACACACACACACACACAAAAAAAAATAAATAAATACAAATCTGATTTATGGAACAGGGATGCAGGAAGAAGCTGTTATCACCTGCACAGCCTTCATTAGTCTCAGTCGTGACTTTTCCACTGTGCCCTCCTCCCAGCGTGCACATATTGATGTTCCTCCGAGTTTATGCTTCATTTAACTTGTGTGCCTTAAGATGTAATTGATGATTCCTTTAAGGACTATATAAATGCTTGTAACAAATAATAGACCTATTGATTGATTCCTCGATTCACGATGTATAGATCCGCACAGTAACTGAGGCACCGGAGACACATAAATGTGGCTGTACTTAACAGTCTGACTGGATAATAAATATTATAAGTTTAGTTATAAAATGTTATAAGAGATGAATTCATCTTGATAATTGCCGTAGCCACACACACACACACACACACACACACACACTGCTGTAGAGTAAAGACGCCTTCAAAAATGATGAAAAATACTATAAAGAGCAGTAAACAGTAATAAATGAAATGAAGTCAATATTTGGTGTGATGATCCTTCGCCTTTAAAACTAAAAGTAGCAGTCTCAGGTGCAGTGTGTGCAGGTTTATAAGGAAATGAGCTGTAAGTGTTACTGAGCATCTCGCAGAAGCAGCCGCAGTTCTTCTGGAGACTTCGACTGTCGACTCGCTTCTTATTTCTGCAGAAAAATCCAGAAGCTTTCATTCTGTTTTTTTTTGTCTGAAAAGTGGTCTCATGTAGTCTGCTGCTTTCTTTACTGACACACAAACATTTTACTGTAACATTTAATGTTGTGCTGGAAAATTAATGTTTGGAAAATGGTTGTAAAAAGTTTTTATACTGAACGAATATACTGGAGACTTTATACTGGAGACTCCTTCCTTAAATGATAAATAAAGCTTTTCTTACAGAATCCTCACCATATCAATGATTAGACCTGCCGAACTGCTTCATCCAAACAAAACGTGTGTTTGATATGCAGACCAGATTTTGCAGATGAGTAAAAGACTCCAAGAAGTTGTCTAAATTCCGTCTAGGGGCGCTAAAAATCCTAAATGATCAGAAATGCTCCCAATTTTCGAAGCGCTCAACATCAGATTCTTCATTCTCCTTCATGATTCCCTGGAAGATGGAAGAGTTCGTCATGGAATGACATTGTGATTTGCCAAACAGGAAGTAAAAGTGCAGCAAAAAATTCGTTTTCAAAGCCTCAGATTGTGTGGACCATCCACCATTCAAGCCCCTGTGAATGAGCTGATACTATAAAGGTAACAGGAACAAACATATTAATATAAGCCATAATATATTAATATCATCACTTACAGCCAGAAAGCAAATCACACTCACAATGACCAATTACATCTGAGCACTTATCTACTGCTCAGTGGTATAATACTATACTTTTCTGTTGAAGAATATTTTCTCTGCTATCTGGTGTAAATATTGGCACACACACACACACACACACACACACACACACACACACGAGCAATAGAAGGCATTGACCCAGACTTGTGCTTGAGGTTCCCAGTGGAAGTTGCTCGAATGCTGGGCTGCTGACTGACCACTTATCCTGTCTGCTGCAATCTGGCCGGCACACACATCTTGACAAGCTCAGGCTTCCACTCGACTGCTAAGCTGAAGACAAACAAGACCTGTAGACCTGTGGGAATAGAGAGAGATAAGCAGTGTGTGTGTGTGTGTGTGTGTGTGTGTGTGTGTGTGTGTGTGTGTGTGAGTGTGTGTGTGTGTGTTTGGGTTTGTGTAGGACTAAAATCAAAGAATTATTTATATAAGTAAAAAGAGCTATTTCTTATATTCCCTTATATACATCTCTGTGTGTGTGTGTGTGTGTGTGTGTGTGTGTGTGTGTGTGTGTGTGTGTGTGTGTGTGTGTGTGTTTACTTTCAGCTGATAATCTGTATGTGATGTATGTGTGTAATTGTTAGCTTGCTTGGTGAACGTGGTTGCATAGTGATAAGAAACTCCCCGCTCTGGGCTGACTAGCACCGACCGTGACAGGTAGAGATGAGCCATGGCCTCTGAGTTCAATAAGGGGCTGTCGCTCGTGGCAAAACCCACTCGTGCTCTTTCAAATTAAACTGACGGCTTATGACCGCACATGGCAAAACAGATTTGCTCATCATGAGGAATGACTTCTAATCTCTGGAAATGCGGTTTTCGATAACGAATGGGGCGGTGAGACGGGGGGAAATTATGATAATGATCAGAAGGTAATAAAATCTGTATCTATCAAGCCGCTGAATGTGGCACCGTGCTGACGGTAATGTGCATTCTCGGAAAAGCCTGAGGAAAGATCTGGTACAGATGATAACCTCAAAATGTGACCATTAGAAATAATTAGCAAACAATGCGTAGGTGGGTCTGGGTAGATTTCATGCCTCCCTAAGTTTCGGCAGAAGTCACAGGTTCATTGACAAAGGCACCGATCTCTAATGAGACGGCAATGTGCAGTAGTTAAATTAGCATCCCTTCTGTTTTTATTTGCAAATGATTGAATTCCAGCTCTCGGAGCATGTTGCTACATTTAAACAAATCACAAGAAACATGTGAACATCAGGCATTAACAAGGCTTTTAATACCTTATCTGTGAATTTATGCAAAGCTCCGTGCACAATACATGTTTGGCAGTGAAACGGCTCTAACTACTGTTTTCAGTTAACGGCTGACAATACGAATTTCTCATTCAATAAGCATCGTTTGTCGTGTTCCTGTATATGAGTACATGTAATTTATTCATTGCTAGTTAGCATAACAGTATTTTCATTTTCATTCAGCTCTACAGCATCTGAATGATAACACAGCAAATGATCATAAATAGTAAGCCACTCTGTATTTCCAAGCTTAAGAAAAACCAGCATTAAATATAATACCTTGAGCACCCACTAGACTAAAGGACTCCAGACCAGATGTCATGTTAGTGCCATGCCCCAAGATGCAGTGAAGACTTTCCATACTTGCGACGTGAACTGGTTGGTCCTAAGATGGCTTCTTTTGGACGTTCACGAAGTCAAAGCACGTCCACTGATGAGCGCATTTCAGAAGACTCGAAAGAGGAACAAGACATTGAGATCCTGGGCACACGGTTGCAAAGTCTATCAAGAAGGAAGTCCATGGTTGCTATGAAAAATGGAGTGTCACACCTGGATGCAAACCTTATAGGATTTGGATGGCCACAAGTGTGTGAAGACAATCAGCTGATGGTTCCTTGTCCATGCCCAGGATCAGCCAGCTTCAGAATCCTCACCTCTGCATTTACGCAGTATCCTGTGCTATGATACCCAATCCTATCACACACCAGTCTGGAGGTGAGTGGCCTTCTTCTAGGTTTGGCAATTCTGCTGCCTTGGAAATGCTGTACACCAAAACTGGGTTTTAGTTCATTCTGGGGTAAAGCTAGTGACAACAGTCATATTGAACAGTGGTTCACAATGTGGAGCCTGGGGACACCCAGGGGTCAGTAATATTTTAATTTTGTTGTAGCAGTGAAAATTACAGCCTACCATGATCAAGGTAATTATACTAATTATCGTGTTCTTATAGTTATTAGCCTGTTTGACTGGTCAGTTGAAATGGATGGGTTTAATTCAAACCTTTTATAACTAAATAAAAAGCAAAAAAACAAGACCTATATAATGTCAAGATGAACCCTAGTGTGTTCTGTTCAGGAATACAAAAAAAAGCTCTATGGCACTAATAAATTGTCAAAATATTAATCACACACTTCCATAAGGTTCATAAAATAAATCTGTTCTAAGGGTGTCCATGGATTTTTGTTTTATAGGGGTCTGAGCTTTTAAAGCATTTGAGAACAACTGAGTACTGATCTGATGCTTTTTTTCATTCAATACAGCAACAAAAACCCCAGACAAAGCTGTTTATATGTGTACTTCAGAGCAAAAAAAAGAAATTTGATGTTTATATATAATGTATTTCTCACTTATAGTTGGACGTTGGACAAAAAGCTTTGAACACTTCATTCTGAGTCCCGTCCAGACGCTCGGCTTCACTGGGAGAGAATGGAGTGTAGGCGGTATGCTTTGCACAGAAGAAAAAAAAAAAACATTCGTCCTGCCTGGATGCACAGCTTCTGTTTATGATGATCGGTCAAACTCTCAAAGGGGCGTGACCTCGTAACCAGCTGCCAATCACAGAAACACTGCTGAACATGACCGACATCTCAAACTTAAACATATCTGCACCAGTCAGAATCAGCTTGAGACCTCGAATGTGTAATATGTAAATACTGTAAATACACTATAAGTATAAAGTTCTGCTTAATTATTTGCATTCGTGTCTGAAATTTGTTATTTTATAAGTCTAGGTAGCTGTCGCTTCCTTCTTCAGCTAGCAGCTTAGCTCTTGAAGTTGATGTGTTGGAAGCAGGAAAAATGGGCAAGCGTAAGGATCTGAGAGACTTTGACAAGGGCCAAG
>CM074949.1:2785913-2801948 GCA_037577455.1 Pangasius macronema
CAAAATATTAATCACACACTTCCATAAGGTTCATAAAATAAATCTGTTCTAAGGGTGTCCATGGATTTTTGTTTTATGGGGTCTGAGCTTTTAAAGCTTAATGTTTAACTGAGTACTGATCTGATGCTTTTTTCATTCAATACAGCAACGAAAACACCAGACAAAGCTGTTTATATGTGTACTTCAGAGCAAAAAAAAAAATTTGATGTTTATATATAATGTATTTCTCTCTTATAGTTGGACGTTGGACAAAAGGCTTTGAACACTTCATTCTGAGTCCCGTCTGGACGCTTGGCTTCACTGGGAGAGAATGGAGTGTAGGCGGTATGCTTTGCACAAAAAAAAAAAAAACATTCGTCCTGCCTGGATGCACAGCTTCTGATTATGATGATCGGTCAAACTCTCAAAGGGGCGTGACCTCGTAACCAGGTCCAGTCTGTCGCTTCCTTCTTCAGCTAGCAGCTTAGCTCTTGAAGTTGATGTGTTAGAAGCAGGAAAAATGGGCAAGCGTAAGGATCTGAGAGACTTTGACAACGGCCAAGTTGTGATGGCTAGACAACTGAGTCAGAGCATCTCCAAAACAGCAGGTCTTGTGGGGTGTTCACGGTATGCAGTGGTTAGTACCTACCAAAAGTGGTCCAAGAAAGGACAACCGGTGAACCAGCGACAGGGTCATGGGCAGCCAAGGCTCAATGATGCACATGGGGAGTGAAGGCTAGACCGTCTGGTCCGATCCCACAGAAGAGCTGTAGCACAAATGGCTGATAAAGTGAATGCTGGCTCTGATAGAAAGGTGTCAGGACACACAGTGCATCACAGCTTGCTGTGTATGGGGCTGCGTAGCTGCAGACCGGTCAGAGAGCCCACGCTGACCCCTGTCCACCGCCGAAAGCTCCTATAGTGGGGACGTAGGCTTACAATTACTGCTGTTAAAATAGTGAGTGTAGAGCAAAATATACAAATCAACTTACGATTATAAGGGACATTAAAGGGTTGGTTTTAAAGTCTACTAGTAGACTTAACAGACTTTACTATAGACTACTATAGTGATTAAAATGCCTAATACATGTAAATCTAGGCAAGTTCACTTCACATACAAACCTGGTCTTATAACTGCTGAGTGCAGAATTAGTTAAGAAAGCAGTTTGTTACTGTGCTGATATGTTTCATAGCTCGAGGGAAACTGCGTGGGTTAAATCACTCAGGAAATTGCAGCAATACCTCATTACAGTGTGTTTGCTGCCAAGGAGAAGTGGGTTTCTACTGAAAAATCCACTGCATACAGTAACTGCTAGGGTGTGTGTGTGTGTTTTATTTTTTTGTTTTCTATGATGTCATTTATTGAGCAGATATCCTATTTTCCAAGCAGTACTATTCTATTCCATCCCTCTTACACTATAATGAATCAGTTTCTTGTGTAAGATTAACCTGTCTGAACTCACTTCATTAATCTGTCATATGACTCAATCCTGCATTAACGTACAACACAGTTCTATAGTAAACTCCCGGAAACTACCCTTTATGCCATCAAACAGGGCTCAGAGCTTCTGTACTTAGAGCCATAGGTATAATTTGTGCCGATGACACATTCCCGTCTCTTTTAGAAATGCCTCGTTTTATCCCTGCCATTTTCTGAATGCATTTTATACTGTAACTAGCCATGGCAGAAACCCGAAAATAATCACCACTAAGACTAGGCAGGAAAGTGTCTCATCATTACAATGTCACGTGATGCTCTAACAGCTATGGAGTGCATGGACAGTAAATAGGAGTAGTTCTGTTGAGATTAATGCCTGGTGCTGAGATGAGTATTAGAAGATGCTAGGGTTTTTTTTTTTCTCCTTACCAGGTGCTATCATGTTATTAAGTAAAAGGTGACTATAGGGAAAAAGGTATACGGTAGAATTTAAGTTATTTGGACACAACGTGTTTAAGCTGGCACCGCTATCCTGAGATTATTTAAGTTAGCACGTGTTCATGAAAAAACACTATAAAGTTGCTATAAAGAGAAAAGCAGATTGTAACTGTGAAAAAACCGTACTGTGAAGATCATTGAATGCTTCAAATGAGCAAGCAGGTAAGGTGTTTTATGTGTGTATACAGTATGTGTATGTATTGTGATCGTCAGTGATGGAAGTCCTGTGATATTTGTCATTAGCATGCCTGTGATGGTGGTTTGGTGACCAGTGTTATCGTTGATGTTGCCTTGATGTTAGCAGGCTGGAAATTGGACTGTAGGCTAAACATGTAGCTAAATCCTAAATCCAACAATGTGGCTATGCTTAAATACATGACAGTCACAACCATTGTAGCAGCATGGCTCACACACTTGGCTTGTGTAAGAACTGTAAATGTACCATCATACACATTATAGGTATAGTATACCTACTATTAAATGTTTTAAACCCCACCCATTTTCATTTCTACTTGCATTTCTCTGTGGATTAGCTACAAAACAAAACAATATTCTTTTATCGTGTTTATTTGGATGTGTATATACAGTATACTGCAAGCATTATGTTAAGACTGCTATGTGATTGACCTGATCTCAGGTCACCTTTTTAATATTGCTAGTTAGTTCATTAGTTATTTTCTATAGTATCTTTAGCTGCTGTCCAAATACTTAGCAGCAAGTGGCGTTTGTCAAGGTTATCTATGAACTACAGAATGTTAACTAGTTGTACTACATGAACTATCTGGTTAAAAAAATGCAGTGCATCAATTATAGGGCTTTTGGGAAACCTAATAGAGTATTTCTTTATTTCACTGATGGTCCGAATGCTTCATATCCACCAGCATTGTGCAAATGATCGCATACTAGCTTCAAACCACAATGTCCTGTTCAGTATCTCAGACGTATGTGTGCGGTTGCTAAACACCACATGACACATTATCTAAAATGAACAAAAGACTCTACATCACTCTGGACCAACATCAGAAACAAGTAAGAGGGCTATCCTAAAGTTTGAAAGTACATTCCAGTGAGTACAATACACTTTAATTAACTTCAGAATTGTATATTAATGATTTGGATGTTAATCTAGTTTAACTTTTATTGTGTGTATTCAGTTATTTTAATACATAAATGTATTGTTTATTATTTTAATGGTAGTAGTCAATGGTATTACTGTATTAAAATATGTCTTCTGAGTGGAGTGTGTATAATTGTACTTTAAAACTAAAGAAGCAAACAGGTACTAATATTAGGGGTTAAACAGATTAGTTGACTAGTCAACTAATACATCCACTAGTCGCCACTGTGGGGAGCTGTCGACTAGTCAGGGCAGTGGAAAAAACAGCGAGGCACACAGTAAACGTACTTTATTACTCTGAAAATATTTCAGTATAGACGAAGCCAACGTGACATTCAACTGCACAGTGTGTAAAAATACACTAGGATGTCTTTTTAATTATTTGCATTTGCTTTAATTTGGGGGCAGTCGTGGCCTAATGGTCTGAGAGTCGGACTTGTAACCCGAAGGTGAACCTGAAGGTGGTGGGTTCGNAGCGCTCTCTGCCACCCTCAATACCACCACTGAGGTGAGACCCTTGAGCAAGGCACCAATCCCCCAACTGCTCCCCGAGTGTGTGTGTGTGTGTGCACTTGGAAGGGTTAAATGCAGAGCACAAATTCTGAGTATGGGTCACCACACTTGGCCACACATCACTTTAATATAACATTAGCATTTCATTTTGGATGAAGTGTAGAGATAAGTGCGATATTTTTTTTGTTTGTTTTTTTGTTTGCACTATACATACAGCATAGCAAATACCATCATGACCAGCAGTGTGTGAAAGAATGAATTACTCTCCAGTCCCACTCCAGCTGACACTGGCCAATCCAGACTTGTTTTTGGACAGTACACAGGCCCGAGTTGAACACAGTGGAAAAACCTCCCAGATACTATTGCACACATAGCATCCTCCATCCAGGGAAGGTTATAAGGAGGGATCTGATACACTGAAATATGATACGCAGTTCTATTATTGCACACATTTATTGTACTGGTTTATTTATTTTTGTCATTAACAATGTACCCTAAATAAGCATTGAATCTGGAAATATGATCTTATATCATATCTGGAAATACAATTATATTTGTCACAACAGCCCAGGACAATACCCCTCCGTGACAGCAGAGGTCAATATCTCCAGAGCTCTAATTGGTTCATTTCCTGTTTACTTTCTGGTTTGTTCACTATATACAGGCAGTACAGGGTCTTCAGTGTGCTGTTGGAAAGGCCTTGTTTCTCCCATGTTGTGTAAGGTGTTAGCTGTGTTTTCCCTTTTTGCCTTTCCTGTATTTTAACCATCTTGCTAATTTTGACTATTGTTGTTTGGTGATGATTACTGTGTTTGCACATTGGCTGCCCACTGGAATGAACCAGCCTCGAAAACTACTTTCTTAAATGATGCTTTAAAGTTAAAGCTCATGTAAGGATGGTACCCTCTCTCTGAATCAGTATACTGAATTAGTCATATGCCTGGATAACCTCTTAGGGGCGAGATGCTCTTGTGTATGCTGCACTGTAGATCCACTCAAGACCAAGCCTGAATGTGAAGGAATGGAAATATGTCATGCCAAGTTTTCTGAAGAGGAAAGCCATTATCAAACACTAAATGGACTCTGAAGAGAAAGTCCAGGTGAGCTCAGCTCTGTGGCACAGAACCATAAAGTCACTTTACCCATTTGTTTATCATGGTGCATAAATTTCCACTGTCTTAAGTCAACTTCTTGGGCTGCAGATACCTTCCTGGAGGAGGAAATAGCTAAATCGGAAATAGCTGTTTAAGCTTCCCATCTTTCGGTAGGGCCGGGCGATATACATCATGTTTTTTTTTATCTAAAATTGATGGAAAAATTATCTATACAAATGACTGCATGCATTCATGACTGCTTTCTCATAATTCTGTGAACTAAACTCCAGTGAAAGGCTCTTATTCTTTTCTCCTTTTATTTGAAAGTGACATCTCTCTGTATTTACATACTTGATGGTGGTCCACTAGACGAATGGAGGATGCATAGGAAAACTGTGTCTTTGACACCATGCCAATGTGCACAAGGTTTCTGCACTCTACTGCAGTGCTATGAACAGTGCATTTCTCTTCCCTATTATGCTGCCCAAGTTGAGTTTCCAGACAGTGAAATAAAGATTTGGATCTCTGAACCGTACCTTGACCTTGCAGAGGGCTTTACCAATGCCAAGGCCTCCACATTGCCTCTGCACTGATCATTGGACTGTGTGATCGATCTCCTGCCAGGAGCTTCACCATCATTCAGATGTGCATATCTTTTATCAGTTCCAGAAAGACCATGGATGAGTACATTAAGTGAGAATTGGCCTTGGACTACACTTATCCCTCTACTTCTCATCTTTTCTTCTCAGCTACTTCAGCACCATTCTTCTTCTTTGTTAAGAAAACTTATTGATGGCTTAAACCCTGTATTGACTACCATGGCTTGAATGCCATCCTTTACCTTTAGGCCCACCTGCTTTAAAACAGG
Source organism: Pangasius macronema (assembly GCA_037577455.1). Lineage (NCBI taxonomy): Eukaryota > Metazoa > Chordata > Actinopteri > Siluriformes > Pangasiidae > Pangasius > Pangasius macronema. The sequence goes on from CM074949.1 coordinate 2,791,421, forward strand.
TACTGTGGGCATGGCAGGGGAGTTGGTGGGGGTAGTTCGGGCATGGTGGGGGGCATGAGTCGGGCATGAGCCTTAACAAAGTTGGACTTACACAATGCCTATAATCTTGTTTGTGTCAGAGAGGGGGGCGAACAGAAAACAGCTTTCATCACAACCGCAGGTCACTATAAACATTTGGTGATGTTTTATGCACTTGTAAACACCCCTCTGTATGCCTTCATGACATAAGCACTTACTTCATGAAACTCTTAAGGACGTGGTCAAGTAGTATGAAAGCAATAAGGAGTAGTCTTGAAGAAAGTCCTAATGCTGTCTAACCTCATGGAAAATCACATCTATGTGAAGTTAGAGACGTGTGAATTTCACAAGACTTCAGTGGCATTTTTCTCAGGTTCATCTTGAATGCTAAAAGAGTAACAAATGCATAGAGTAGAAGACAAAGTACAGGCAGAAACCTCCTGGCAACAGCCCAAGAATGTCAAAGAGCCCCAGAGATTCTTTTGGTTTGTGAATTTATATTAAAGATTTATCCAAGGCTTTAGTTCTCTAGCTGCTCCACTCATGTTATTACTGAAGCAAAAACCCAAATGAGATGCTGCTGCTTTAGACACATTTCAGAACCTGAAGGAATGATTCTCCATCATCCTGAGCCCTCATGTCCATTTGTTGTATAAGTGAGTACATCTGAAAATGTTACTGGGGCGATCAGCATGGCTGAGCTGTGTTTCCCTGTTTACCTTTCCTGGGTTTTGACCATTTTGTTAGCATGGATTACTCTTTGGATTACTGTATTGTTTGATGAATATCATTACTGTATATCGACCATTACATGCCTCATCACTTAGATTTTGGATTATGTCTCAATAAAGTCTTGCACATGGACATCCTCGTTGTTCTTGAATGTCTGGTTCATTATAATACATAGCACCAACTAGCACCAAACAATGACATGATTACTATTACGGTGGTTCACCCGATATTTTTTAAATACTAGTTAGGGACGTTACAAATATGACATGACACTAGAGATCAGATTCCCAGATAGACTACAGTAAATGTGGGGCCATGAACACATACGTGACTGTTAATGTAGCAAGAGGACAAGTGAAGAACAGCAGCTGGAATGAATTACCTCAATGAGTATTAACACTACTGGACAGGCCCAGAGCAAAGGAGATGATTGCAGGAAGATGAGAAGAGAAAAGCGGGACATTTTATATTTCAGATGACTCCTGCTTGTCAGCAGTGGTCAGAGACTGGCAGGTAATTAATCATTGATGGATGCCAAACTGACATTGACTATATAGTTTCATGTGATTTGATGCCTCATTGTGGTTTAACCCAAAATGATTCCAGTTAACATGGCCTGGTTTAAAAAAAAAAAAGAAAGAAAAGTGCACTCAAATTCTCAACTCCTAATATTCCAGTCTCAAGTTTCTCCCTGAAAGTTTCTCCATCAAGAGGAACTTGGATTGTTTTCTCCATTTGAAATGGCATTACTCAGCAGGCTTTGTTTATCCCATTTGCTAAATATCATTTGGTTAAAAAACAGAGGATCTGACAGGGCTGTTTTTTAATGTTCAGTAATCTCAGATGTCTGAAATGGAGCACAACATAAACATAACCACAGAAGAGACCAAAAAGAATGAAGAATGAGGTGGAGCACGCTTGCTGTCGAAATCTTACGGCGAGGTTTCAGCAGCGTTAAGAATATACCTGCTTTTTATTTATTTATTTATTTATTTTATATCAGAGCCCTACATATCTTGTCATATTTACATGTGAAACTCCAGCTATACTCCTCTGTTCTTTGCGTTCCAAGTTCAAAAACATGAAGCTGTATCCTGTAGCATCAGCGGTGGATTCAATTTTCAGAAAGCTAGCAGTGTACAACTGCGGATATAATCGCTTATGTCGGCAATAAGAACCAAAGGCTTGTCAGTCGAAAACTTGGCTCGTGCGAGGCCAGCTGAAACTATGAGCAGTTACTTATTCTGCTTCATCTCTATTGCTAACTTTTTTTTCTGAAGGCAAAGTAAAGGAAAAGTTTTTCGACTTTATGATACGTCACTAAGAATAGACGTAAGGCACGGCGTGAGCATGAAGAAATAAGAGCTGTGAACGTCTGACATCAGAAAATGATCCTTATCACTCATTATAATAGATAAGCTGATATTTATTTCATCAAGAACCACCTTTAGATATTTACTTTAATGCTTTATATTAAGTGCTTTCCATGTTTATGCTTTATGTGTTTACCTTAATGCTTCGCATGTTTTATTCTCCGCTTGTTTACTTTAATGCTTTACGTCTTTCCCTGCGTGTTTACACGATTGCTTTTACTACAAATTACTAAATGTATGAATGAAATTGTCAAATATAAATTCCGAAATGTACAAACAGAATAATGAAATGTGTATTGCTTCATGTGTTTATTTTAATGCTTGGCGTGTTTTCTCTTAATGCTTTACACAAGACCAGTACATGCTACTACAACACAGTACAGACACACTGTACCTCTGAAGTGTCAAAATTGTATCTACTCATCAAATGGATACAGAAGCTGATCTGATTATTTAGCCATCAAGGCTCAGGGGATTTTCAGTTCAGTCGTTGAGTCATAGTTGGACATGTCGAGTCGAGAGAACGACGGTGCGTTTGCAACCGTTTGTGTCTAACCCGCATGTCAGCTCAAGGCCGCACACATCACCAACCAGGAACACCAAAATCCGTGGGGGTATAGTGAAGTTTGGAAATGTCAAAGTACTTACATTTGAGAGAAAGTTTTTATTTTTAGCTGAAAGAGTGAAATAACCTTTCCTGCTCAAACCATCAAGACGAAGATGGGTTTCCATGGTTTTCTATGTCTCTGTCTCCCACTGTTCATATATCAAGGGAATAAAGATACAGAAAAACAAACAAACAAAAATGGTTAAATGAAAGTGTAGTTGTTTCAAGATCATAAAAATGAGAGCAGCAAGTCAAAATCATTTTTTTTTGTATATATAATCTCACAAATTTGTATCTATTTGCAGTTTCATATGAAAATGTCTTCTGTCGACAGTCAGGCCCAAGGTTAGTACCTTTTCCTTCAACTTCAATCATGTGAAAACAAATTTGAACTTTGAGCTGTTAACATTTGTGACTAATAGACAGCTCTTAAGCAGTAGAGTTGATTGGATCCTTTAAATGTAGTTAATAAACAAAAAGATTTAAAAAAAAAATGCACAGGAACACATTTTAGTATTTAAGTAGTTTAAGTAATTTAAGTTCTTTGGAAGTAGTTGGAAGGTCTGGTAGGAAAAGCATGAATTCTTTGGTTTGTTTTTGCCCATTTGTCTTAACGAATCTCTTTAAGTAACCATCAAAAAAAACATCTCAAAACTTTTCCACAAACACATGCTCATCGAATCCGAAGCCTCGTGGTTCATGGCTTGGAGTTGGTTTCTCTGCTCTTTGTTGTCGTTTGTAAACTTGAACTTTACTCTTTAGAATTTTACGTAGCTTTTAACATTGCACTGGAGTTTCTCTCTTAATGTCTATAACGTTCTTACTTGTTTCACCTGCAAGTCACGTTAGATAAACTATACCTGCCAGATGAGGCCATTTTGGCACTATGTACTAATGCACATACAATTAGAAAGAATATGTGGTGTAATTATGGATCTGTTGAGGATGACCATGCAGCTGTTCCTGCTTTCTGATTCTCGGATTAGCCTAAAAACTCTCTACATGTGCAACAACAACCGCTACATCACTTCTACACGTCTCATCTAACATGTTCATGTGAGAATACACGTTATATTTCATTCCTAAACAGTAAGCAGATCACTGATCAGTGGTGTTTCTGATCTTTAACTTGTTCTGAACTTTAAGCTGTTTCTTGGCTGGAAATATTCATGTATTTTGTTTATCTGATGAGAACATGAAAGAATTTTCCCGCACAAGATTTGACAGAATGCACATGGCCTGACCTTGGCATATTCGCTGTGAAAGGGCTGTGTTTGTTCACACACTCCATCACCAAGGCCAACTAGTGGGATCTTAACGCCTCTTGCACCTGATATACCAACAGCTGTGAGTGTCTCACTCTCTTACTACTAGTGTGAATAACATCTTTGAAAGAAATTCGAAGGTCCCTAACTGCCTTTTACTAACATTTGGTTAAAACCTATTTTATTCAAGAAATTTTATTTCAAAATTGGTGGTAGTTTTAAAAACAACTGCATTTAATACTATTATTCCATCCATGTTCATTTTAGGATTAATAGAAAGTAAAAAAAAAAAGAAAGAAAAAGAAATATATACAGGTATGTCTGTTTAACATTTTACTGTCTGGTCCATAAGTATTTGGACAGTGACACAATTTTCATAATTTTGACTCTGTACCCCATCACAATGGGTTTGAACTCAAGATGCGGTCGAAGTGTAGACTTTCAGCTTTAATTCAAGGGGTTTAACAAAAATATTGCATTATCATAATTATTGGGATTATATTTTTAGACTTTATACAAAAGTATAAAGCAGCTGTAGCACTTCCTTGTCATGATTGAACCAAAACACTTTAAAATACTCATCCCGGGGGAGATTTTAGCACTCAGAGCTGTGTGGTGAGCTGTGGAGTCGCTATAACAGGGACGCTTAGTGAGCTGGAAAAAAAAAACACTATTTATTTATTTCTTTATTTATTTATTCGCCCATTCATTCACTGTTTTAAACTGCCTGCCTGAAATTATTAGGCAGTTATGTCTTATCTGAAAGGATTTGTGATCAAGAAAATGTTTGGACATCTGGCTGTAGTTCAGGTGAGAAATACCGGCACTGGGTTTATACAGTGGTGTGTGAAAGTTTCCCCCATAAATCTAAAATTACTTTAAAAAAAAATCCACAGAACCAAGAAGTGGAATAAAATTCCAAATTTCTATCAAAATGAGAATTTTTGTTGTAATACTAACAAAGTGACAATCATATAATCGTATGTCTATGTAAAACATATCAAAACAATCAGTACTAAATGAAGGTTTTATCACTTATAAGCCACATTGCTCAAAGAAATTCTTAAATAATTAAGACACAAGTAAAGAGAAATATATAAATTATAAATATGTATATATAATGTGTGTGTGTGTGTGTATGTATAAAGTGAAGAAATCGCCTCAGTGCAGGTGACTGAGTCTCACAGACACTTTCTCCCTCACGTCACTGTTTCCCTTAGCGTCACGCGCACGGCGAGAGAGGGTCGGTGCGTGGTCGCAATGCGCAGCTCGGCACGCATTCACGCCAATCACTTAACCCTTCCTGCGCCCCTCACTGGCCTTCCTGTGCGTTTCCGGCTCTGCTGCTGGGTGTTTAGTACCGAGCGGAGAGGAGATGCACACGGCACTTGAGTGAGGTAACTATATAAAAAAAAAACCCGCGATTTTGTTTTCACACACTCCCACAACATGGACCCGGGCGGCGTATCCGCGGGTAGCCAGCGCCCCTGTGTTTTTAATTTATTTTTAAAAAACCGATAAAACCGTAATGTAATGGGGAAGATCCCGGGCTGCTCGCGCTCCCGCCTCGCTCACGGAGCACATTGCGTTGACGTGTGCCTTTACGGAGCCCGGAGCTTAGCCTAGCATATCCTAGCCTAGCATAGCATAGCACAGCATAGCAAAGCACAGCATAGAGCTAGCCCATCTTAGCTTAGCTTAGCCTAGCTTAGAGCTAGCGTTAGCTCTGCTCCTGCTGTGCGTTTGGGTTTTGTTCGCGATAATGGCTGCCAGACCAGACGGGTGTAAAATGGCGGAGTGTCTAAAGCGCTGAAATGTCAAGAAAATGTTTAAGTCTGTTGTTAGACTACGAGCGCGCGCGAGAGAGAGAGTGAGTGTGTGTGTGTGCGCGCGCGCGCGGCTCTCGTGATGATTAGCATTAGCCAGGGGAAGTGGTTTTAGCGCGGTCAGCCAGGGAAATGAATGAATAAAATTTATTGATTAATTGATTTATTTGCGGCACACCTACTTACTCAGACCACATTTTGACACTGCTACTACTACAACAATATCTTGTTGTTTATGTTTATGATGTTGCTATGGGCTGCTTGCGGTAACCAGTTTAAATCCAACTTTAACCCTTTCAGTCCTGATGTATAAAGGGGTATAATTTACACTTCTTATCTAAATTATTTACAAAAAAAAAATGACTCGGAGTCTGAAACACGCAGTCATTTTAAAAATGTAAAATATTCTGTATAACGTCACTTCCTGGTAGGGAACTTTCTGCTGTAAAAGTGTTTACTTTATTTTTAAATGGCAAATATTTGTTTATTACAGTGAAATGGCATTGATTTCCCCCTCAGTGTTTGTGTTTAAGTCTGATTTTTGCTCCTGTGTGAGTTTATGACCGTGTAAAGTCCAGTGAGAGCTCGGGGAGTTGGGATTATATATAATTATACACTCTAAGTTTACAGGCTGTTTGTTTGAATGATCGTGTTTCAGTCACAGAGGTATAAATCAGTACATTAGTTTTTGCTGAAGTGTGTGTTGAGTGTGTGTGCTGTGGGGACGGTGCTTTGCATCACAAGACAGTGTTGAGAAACAGATTCTGACGTCAGATGAACTTAACGCAGGATGTGCAGGATGTCGGATGTCTAAACCTGGTGATACGTCACCGCGTGTCGCAGAACAGACGCACGTGGAGCGGTGAACGTGTGCCGAAGCTTGCGTTACAGGTCGAAGCATGCTTCCTACACGTCTCCTGTAAGAGTGCACGGTTACAGCGGGTCAGACCGCCGCGCGTCTGGGTTTGGCTTTAACACATGTCTCCGAAAAATGACGTGCTGGTCTAATATTAGTCTGACTAAAGTACCTATTGGATGGGATATGATTTCTGGACGTGTGTGTGTGTGTGTGTGTGTTCAGTAACCGAGCGCTTCACACTGGATGAGCAATCTCTCAGGGATGAGTGAGTGTGTTGTCACCCGAAGGTCAACGTGTATTACATCCACCTGATTTTAATCACTTTGAGCGTTCGTCAAAGCGATTAAAATCAGGTGAATGTAATAATAGATAATAATAATAATAGATGGCATCAGCGATTATTTATACACCCTACAGACTCTCAGGCACTGCTGACCCCGGGATTGGAGATGTAAAACTCTCAGCGCTCGGCTGCCTCTCCGACTCTCTGTGACCTTTTTGTGTCGCTTCCTGTAATAACACGTGGACGGAAACAAATAAAACCTGAGCGAGAAACAAAAGAACCCACAGCATCCAGGGGAGTGAGAAACTTCAGTCATGATCAGCGTTTTGATTAAGTATTGACATGAAAACTCTGAGATAAAAGCTCATTATTATTACGGCGAACAAAAGACGTGAAAAGCTTTTAAAAACAAGTGGATTTCCTGTACGTAATCATCTCCAGTCACCTGCACCAGTGCCGAAAAATAACCACATCCCCATGTTTCCTCTTCCCACATCATTACTGCTTCTAGTGTTGAATAAATAGTGTTGGATTAAAACTGTGTGATGATCTGTGTTTCCGTATAAAACACGTCGCTCTGTTAGCAGACGTTCGGTAAAGGCTTGAACAGGACGTGGGCAGGTCTGACGTCTGATACTTTCTTCCTGCGTTGTATATAAACGTTTACAGAAACCTGTCGCCTCCCCGAAAGACTTGTGCCTGTAAGCGCCGGATTTTTCTAGCGTTCCCTCTTCCTCTTTCTTTCTTTTTTTTAAAAAGTCATTCAGCTGATTTTCACATGCTTTAGCGTATTGGTACTTTTCCAAAAATGCTGGAATGAAATGGAATGAAGAAACATCGCCCTCTCACACGTTTCTCCCAGTCAGACCGGAGAAAAGGGAGGAGGAAGAGGAGGAGGAATAGTTTCCTTTCTGAGTTCCCGTTTAAATATATTAAAATCACTGGGGTGTAAATATTTGCGTAAGCCATTACCTGCACTTTTACAGGGCGTCCTAAATGTTTCCAAAGTCTTTCCGAGGCGCGAGTGCACGCGTGCAAATAGCGGTCTGAAGTGCAAAGCTCTTTCCCGGCACAGCTCATTTAGCGTGTAGTCACGCCCACAAAACTCCATAAAAGGTCGAGTACGCAGACAGCTGGTTGCACCAAATGAGCAGTCAGGGTAAAGGCTGAAAGGTGGAAGTCATTCTGACTCGCTGCTATGCCAATGAAAATATTTAATAATAATAATAATAGTAATAATAATAATAATAAAAACAGCCTCGATCAGGGTTTCTCTAACGTTTTGCACGTAGGAACCCCCTTTAACTAAACTAACTTTAAATTCGTCAAGTATTATTTTAAATATTTCTCAGAGCTCAAGCGCTTTCCATTGCTGAACATTTCTCAAGCGCTTTCTCAGTTGACCACGACGGAAAGCGAGGCCAGTCTAGGGCGTGTGCTGGTGGAAGGGGGCGGGGCTTCCAGATGGTATCAGGCTACAAAACACCTGCGGAAATCTTTCCTGGCTCACACGTGGCTCGTCTCGTGTTTCGTCGCGAATAACCAGACTGCTCTCGGGGGAATTGTTCAGCGATCACTTGTGCTAGTGCACTGCGACGTTAAATCGCGGAGCTCCTACGCAGGATGCGTAAACGTCGGCGGGTCTGGTGATGTAATATGATTGGCGTGAATGTTACGCCGCCATCCGTGACGTCCAGTCACATCATGCAGAGACAATAAAATCGCTAGATCACAGCTACATAAAACAGCTAAGCGCTGACAGGTATATTAGTTGGTAGATTAAATCCGATGCTAAGGTCCCATGAGCTGATAAGGGGTGTGTGTGTGTGTGTGTGTGTGTGAGAAAACCACCACTGACTTAATGTGACAGCGTTTTAAAAACCATAACCAAACACGCACAGTGTTATAAAACGGCTTTATATGTGACGGCTTTTATCTGTCAGGATGTCGAGCAGCGGCGTGAAAGCGGGCTGCAGTGAGATGATTGCTCGTCGGTTAATGATTTAGTAAAACACGCTTTATGTTACAGAGATCGCCGACACGTTCATCTGGCGCGAAAAGGAAACGCGCCGTGAGCCAGCTGCGGAATGTGTGTGTAAAGTCGACCGCACAGATTTTCTCTCATCGGAGCAGCACGTTTACAGGTGACCTGAACGTTCAAAGTGTGAATTACGATAGACACCAGGAGCGGAAATGTAGAAATGGTCACGTGTGTGTGTGCGGTGATGGCGTGGACTCTCATCCAGGGTGTGTTCCCTCTGGGATTTTCTCCAGATCCAGACCACCGCGCAGTGAGTGTACAGTAAAGTGCAGTGGGAATCCTAATATATCCATATGATCCACTGGCTGTCGTGAAGCTCATACACACCGCCGAGCCGGAGCTCACCCGGCGGTAATGAAATGCGCCGAGGCTCATTAGAGCACTGATTTGATGACGCCTGACTCATTTGTTCACCTCGGAAGGCGTGGATTTCTCTCCGGGTACAATTTAACCAAGACAAACAAACAAAACAAAAACACACAGATTGACGCCTGGATATCGGCTCTTGTTAAAAAGTCACCCTAGTGTACAGTACGTCATTCGGGTCCTCGATAAGAGCCCTCAAGGGCCGTGTTTACACATACAGACAGCTCCAGCGTCCTGTAGAAAGACGCCTGGCACGACGGTGTCTGGTCCGTCAACAAGACGAGCGACTGAGTAATCGAACAAACCCGTATAACCGACCCCTCGTCTTACACACACACGGATGATGTTACACCTTCAGCCTACTTTTCTTTCTTTTTTTAAATCAGACTTTTACCAGCAAATCAGTCTGCGGTAATTCACGACTGGCCGTGCTCCGCTAAAGAAAAATCTATTTTACACACACAAGCGTGTTGATGCATGAATCCCTTAACAAGAACAGCCTGTTTTGTTCACGCTCAGAGCTCACACACTGGAACAGAAAAGAAAAAAACACACATACACTAGGTCATCTGTGTGATCTTACTTCACCCGTGTTGTTTTATTCCAGCCACAGACTACACAACACCGATCACGGCTATCGAGGACCTGAGACGCGTGAACAGCGTGCTGGCATACGATAGATCGCTGCGTCCACGCGGCGCCTCGAGTGTTCAGGTCGTCTGTGAAGTCGCTGCTCTGCACGATGCTCTTTCTTTACCGCGAGCGTCCCAGAAAAGCTGCTTAAACTTTAAAATCAACTTGTGCACCTTTTCGTTATTCTCATGGTCTGTGATCATCAGATCTGTCGTTTTTGTCACGCGGATTAACATGAGAGCGTATCGCCCGCGGAGCCGCTGTGGTGCTTCAGCCGGATATACACATCGCAAAGCGTGTTCGGTATCGCCGACATTCTCCAAGTATCGTCATATACGTTTCTGACCACTCTTCGCCTTCGTCTTATACCACATCTCTTTAAAGTACAGAGCCGAGGAAACGAAGGCGTGCTTTCAGCGAATCATCACTCTCCACCTATCCCTACCTCCTGCATCCTCAACACTCACACCCACTAGCTTCATCTCCTCATTTATTACCTCCATATACCTCCTCTTTGGCCTTCCT
>CM074949.1:2811812-2823438 GCA_037577455.1 Pangasius macronema
CAAAGGATTTTCATCCAAGTATTAAAATTATGGTTATATTTACAATTATGTCACTTTGTCCAAATACCTTTGAGCCTCTGAAAATGGAGGTACTTTGCTGAAAATGGCTGTTTTTGTGGAACCTCTTAAAATAAAACTGAAAGTCTACACTTTGATCACATCTTGATTGTTATATTTAAAATCCATTGTGGTGGTGTATAAAGGCAAAATCACACAAACTCTGTCATTAGCCAAATACTTCAGATCTGACTGTGTATACACATACATACATATATACAGTCATGTGAAAAAAAATTAGGACACCCCATTAAATATTCAGTTCTTTATTAAGAAATGTCAACGTCAATTTCTGATCTTGTTTTAACTTGTACTGGTAGATGAAAGTGATGTAATTGCATGTAAACAACAAAAAATCACTTTGTTTTCACTTATTAAACAAAAGAAATCTTGCATGCACATCCATTTCAAATCCCCCCACAGGATATCAATAGGATTTAGATCTGGGCTTTGACTTGGCCATTCCAGATCTCTCCATGTTTTACTTCTCAGCCAGTCTTTGGTGGATTTACTGGTATGTTTTGGGTCACTGTCATGTTGCAAGGTCCAGCTTCTGCTTCAGCTTCAATTTTTTGACAGATGGTCTCACATGTTCCTCAAGCACCTTCTGATACAGTGTAGAATTCATAGTGGATTCTGTGATGGTGATCTGGCCAGGTCCTGCTGCAGCAAAGCCCCAAACCAGAACACTTCCACCTCCATGTTTCACAGCTGGTATGAGGTTCTTCTGCTGAAATGCTCTATTTGGTTTATGCCAAACATGCCCTCTGTTATGGTGTCCAAATAATTCAATTTTAGACTCATCTGTCCAAAGCACATTATTCCAGAAGTCTTGGCCTTTGTCTATGTGTTCTTTGGCAAACTTCAGTCTTGCCCTCATGTTTCTCTTAGACAGTAGAGGTTTCCTCCATGCACACCTCCCATGATTAATGTTGTGCAGTCTCTTTCTGATTGTAGATTCATGCACTTTGACATCAACTGTAGCAAGAGTTTGCTTTAGGTCCTGTGATGATATTTTAGGATTTTTGGAGACTTCTTTAAGCATCTTGCGGTCTGCTGTTGTGGTGAATTTGCTTGGATGGCCTGACCTGGCCATGTTGGCAGTTGTTTTAAATGTTCTCCACTTGTAAATGATTTCCCGGACAGTGGAATGGCTGATCTTTTTATATCCCTTACCAGACTCATGAGCATCATTTGGATCTCACCATGGTGATACCTCTCACTTCAATAATTAAGAGCAAACCAAACTAAATGTCTGAGGTTTAAATAAGGCAAGCCTTCTTCAAAATGCTCCGTAACCATGTTCTAATAATTTGCACCTGATGTGATACACCTGTAGGTCATTTTAGCCATTTTAATACAAATAAATGTGAGAGACTGTGTCAGAGGTGACAGAGAGAGAGCAGCGTCAGGCCGTGTGCACGCAGGTGTGTGTGAGTTTTGATAGCTGGAGTTTGAAATCTTGAACATCCCGAGCCAGGCTCTGAGCACTCTGTAAGACTATGGGAGGTTTTGGCACGTTTGAATGTCCACTACAGGAAAAGTCCAGTCAGTTAGAAACTGACTATCGCAACTGTATCTTGAAAGCTCTAGGAGGAATAGTGTATTTTGGGTCTCAGAAATAATAATAAGCTTAAACAGCATAACTAGAACTTACATTTTCTGAAGAAGATTTGAGTGGTGCTTGCCCAGTAGGGGCACGTGTGTACGCGTTTGCTGAAGCATGACTAATTTGACCTATATCGGCAGGCGTAACGATTGTATTTTACTTGAGTTTTTAATAAAATAGGCTTTATAGCAGTCTGTTCATGTGCACGTGACATCACTAAAATACCCATAACGCAGTTCTCCTCAGTCAGCAGAGCTTTATGATGTGTCGCATGTTGCGGTAGTTTTGTGATTCCACTTATTTTATGGCTAATTTTATTATTTACACACAGCAAGCCAACATAATAAGCTTAAACAGCAGAACAGAATGTTGGCCTTATGAAGCCAACATAAAGAAGAAAACTTAAGCATCATCTTGCCGATCATGAGGATTTGGCCACAAAACCTCTTCTACATCACAGCTAATGTTGTCCCTGGTCAAATGGCGGGGGAAGAAGCACAGAGTGACACTGCCCCATACAGCAATGTAGGTGGTGGTGTCTATAGCCCTATGCTGTCGCTCTGGAGGTGGGAAGGAAATGCCATACAGCGTGTTGAAGAACTCCAGAAGGAGTGCTGTGTTGTGTGGGCCAACGGTGATGTGGCGATGAACAAACACCTGCAGAATGATGGCAGCACAGATAGTTATGTTCCCCCGCTCTTTGGCCAGGGAGCTACACTATTGCCCTTTGCCCAGTGATGTTCCATCCTCTGTGATGACTTTTGGTGACGTTGAAGCCAACTTCATGACTATTCCAGCGATTCCACTGGGTCAAGATTTGCATCGAATTCAAGTATTCTCCGAATGAAAAGGAGACATTGTAGAATCAGTAACCACACAACATAAAGTATTTGTAAACCAGACGCTTACCTGTACGTACACAAATTGCTTTTCCTTTACACGGTCAGAGTTCCTCTCAAATGGATGTGCTTTATGTGTACACTGCCAGTGGATAGTGGAACCATTCGTTATGTTGTGCTGTGTGATGTGTGTCTGGACTTCTCGAAGTGTGATTCTGTTATATGCCAAAACCATGTCAACAACTGCAGCTTCTTGGTGTTGGGTTAACAAGCGACTCCCCCCCGCCTTTCATACCAGACATCTGAAGGGCAAAGTGTGAAGCCTTACCTGTTCTCAGCTCGAAAGGTCCTAATGATTCCAGCCACAGTGAGACGACACGTATGAGCTTGTACTCGCTGCCCAGCTTCCCTCATATCACCGTCAGCCAGAATAGCTCAAACATCACTGGAGATACTTCTTTGCCTTCCCGTCCTTTTCTTCTTCCTCTGCCTCTTCTTCTCTGTGGTCTTTCTTGCTCCATTCCCCCCCTGAAAAAGTATGACGGGGCAAAGTGCATATGCCCCAGGCAATTAGGAAAACTGAGCGTATAATTATGGTGAATTGAGTTTCCACAGGTGGAATGTGGTTTCGTTCATTAGCACGCTGATTTCTGAGTGGTAACTCCAGTGGTTAGGGAAACGAGACGGCTGTGCTCCCAGTGAGAAGTATATAGTGTGTTGAGAATTGTGTATAGAATTCTGCAAAATATATGCATCAGAGCTGTAAACTATGTTGAATCAATGAGAATGTGTTTATCGTTGTGAAGGAATATGGCGTGACTGGGATTTTGGCATAAGGAATCAATTGTTTGGTGTATTCATTCAGTTACAGTGTATCCAAACTGAGGAGAAGAAATGGATCCGTGGTCTTTCTCGAAGAATGGCTGGGCAAATAGTTCAGCCGAATGTCTGCAGATCAACTGTGGTCTCAATCATTGGAACGTTCCAGAGAGAGAACGGATCAGCGCAGCAGAGATGTGGATGTACCGAAGGCTGAGTGATGGCATGCGCTGAATCAGGAGCGTGTTCACGTATGTATTCAGAGGAGCACGAAAACGCAGCTGTGAACGTGGTCCTGCAGAATAAACACTATCCGCCCCGGAGAAATCCAGCTCATCATCCAAGATGGTTTACGTTGGTGTTCCTGTGGTGGAACCCGGGATAGGAGTTCTTTTCATTTGGAGATGGAAAGTATTTGAGCGCAGTTTATATAACAGCGTAACACTTCTGCAGGCCGTGGAAGAGCCGTGTGGGAACCTTGAGGCAGATGCTTGCCGAGCATGGATCCTGTGTGATACCGTGTTTCTTTTCTCAAGCTGTATGTGCACGCGGGGTGTTGGGATGAAATTCTTTGCCCTGTCCAACATCAACATTGTAAAGTATCAGTTTCACTTACAGCACAGTGCACTGCAATGTCCTGACCCCATCAAGAGGTCACGACAGAGGTACATGCATCAGACGTGAAGGACTTGTTTTTACAGATATTTGGCAAAGATACAAGGAAGTAACTGTACAGACATCCCTAAGAACTGGTTTAATCATTTTACAGCCATGTTGTTTACAAAGTCTCTCCATTTTTATATGCTCAAAAGTAATTGCAGAAGCTAACCTATAAATATTAGGATTCATTTTAATACTTGGATGAAAATCCTTTGCAGTCAGTGACGGCCTGAAGTCTGGAGCCCATGTTCTCAAAACTCACATTCTGAGTTTCCTCCCTGGAGATGCTTTACCAGACCGTCACTGCAGCCTCCTTCAGCTGCTGCTTGTTGGTGGGTCTTTCTGCCTTCAGTCTGGTCTTCAGTAAGTGAAAAGCGAGAACGTCGTAGTATCAGTCCTGCAGCATTTGGCTGAATGTGAGCAGAGAGTGTAGCCCTAGACACAGTTGTAAACTGTGAATGAAAAATGTTTGTAATAAAACGCAAAACAATAAAAATTGGAACGTAAACCATATGTAGCCACATGATTTTAAAGTAAACCTCATGCAGCCAGGTAGATAAGATTTGTGCGATAAGATAAGATTTGTGCGGACAGAAAGTAAAACAACAGATAATCAGACGACCAAAGGATCGGATTACAGGATCCGACAGCTGCTGACAGGAAGGAGCCGTGAAAGCGCTTCCTCGTGCATCGAGGTATGCAGCCACAGGCCGTAACTGCAAACCTTACCCATTACAGTAAACCTCATGTACAGTAGTTACATGATTTTAAAATTAAACACACATTATCCAAAACTAAATACCCCCCTCAACCACCAGTAGCGATAATACCACCTACAGAGAGCCTCGATCACCAATACCCCATTCCAGCCACCTGATTCCACTTATTTGGGGGGTTAACGTGCACGTGTCTTTACAAAAATACCCATAAGGCAGTTCTGCACATTGAGCCAGTTGTTCTGGAGCGTGACCTGGCTGCAGTAGTTTGGTTATTAGAATCAGTTTATGGCCTGTTAGTTCCTGCTACTGATTCCTCAGTGAGCGTGTATGGGACAAATTGGATCGGGAATTTCACGGTACGTACGTGGGAATGGCGAGAGACGTACTTGCACACACCTTCCAAGAATTCCGAGCGATTTGAGGTATGATTTAGATGAGTTAGCTGCCCAGAATTGTCCATAATTTCCCATTATTGTCTGTGGGGCCACAATAAAGCCATTTCTGGTGAAAATAATAATAATGTTATTATTATTATTATTGGTGTTGGTGTTGGTGGTGGTGGTGGTGGTGGTGGTGGTGGTGTTAAATTAAGCTTATTGTAATATAATAAGCTTAAAATGCAGAATGTTGGCTTTGTCATTCCAACATAATTATTTATGCTCATATTTATGCTCTTTCAATCCCCCCATTAAAATTGCGTAATATATGAAGTATGATTCTGTCAAAAATATCTAAATATCAAATATTACAAAGTAAATTGATTGTCCTTGAGTAAAAAAAAAAAGGCTAAAACTGTATAGTACAAAAATGTTTAAAAAAAAAAATTTACAGCTAAAAAATGTAAAATATGTAAAGAAACTTGAGAAAATATAATTTCTGGACACTCTAATACAGTTTAATTTACACAGTTTTAAAAAAAAAAGTTTTCAGTTATATCTGGCAACAAAAAAAAAAAGTTTTACTTTCTAATTTCTATATATATATATAATGCAGAAAGTTAGTAAAGTTTGCGTGTTAGAGCTTCAGAGGTCTACATTGACCTAACTGACCGTGCTGCTCTGGAGTGATTTACATTAATACTATTACATTATTCTTACATTTTCCTAAAACGAGCCGTCACTGGACTGCCTGTGAGTGAAAGGCTTAAACAGGCTGTTGTCTAAGTTTATCTACTATCCTAATCTAAACTCTTCTTGTTGCGTATTCCCTCGGTCTGGTTTGTTTATCTTCCTTTATGTTGATACCTTAGGGTTATAACTCGATGTAATCAAGTAGTAAAATCATTTGACTCGTACAGAAATAACCTGCTGAAAGAGGCACAAGTTCCTGTGTTTTACTACAGTAAGTCTAATCCAGACACACATGGTATTAAAGGTGAATGCACCGCCGTACACTGTGCACATATTCACATAACACACAATACAGCATATGCAACACCGGAAAATGAAACAGCTTGTCAGGATGACCGTGGGAATCTAATTCGATATGATGCGCACGAGTTCAGCGTGAATGATGCCGTTGTCTTTCGGCTGGTTCTTCTCCCTGAGGAGAGCGATCATGTGCCTCGCTCTGCCCGCGTGGGCGTGAACACCGGAGTCTTCTTACACGCACCGAAAGTCATCAGTACTGAACAGTGAACCTGAACTCTCCAAGCCAGCTGTACAGATTCGATCTAAAGACGTGAAATAAAATCTTGGCCGAATTGTGTAACAGACGGTGCGATGACATTTTGTTCTGCATGTCAGATTGTGAAAGTCCTCCAACAGGTCGACGAGAGCTCCTGCAGGAACCAGGCGTCAGTGCACCAGGAGCCGAGTCGCGTCTAGAGGACCGGCGCTGAACAAGAGGAGTTTGGAGCTGATCTTGGTTTAAAAAGAAAAAAAGAATAAATAAGAGTAAATAAACATGAATAAGCCAGATCTTCAAATTGTGCTTTATTTAATAAGGAAACAGGAAAATGTCATTCATCCACCATTTCTAGCTCTGTGCTGTCACGGTTAAATCATCCCTTATTCCTTTTTCTCCGTCTGCCGAGTTCCGCGTCGTCCTGCCGCCGTCCTCCTGCTGACGGCGAGTGCCGTAGCGGCTGTTAGGAGCAGCGCTCGCCATTTTTACCCCCAACATCAACCTCGGGCCAGAGCTTGTACAGTGTAACTTTAAACTTTAAACTTATAAATAATCTTCAGTACTCACGTGGACTTCCTGTCCTTATGAAAAACCGTCATATAAATAAGGATTAGGTAATTTTCGGCAGAGATAAACCACTGATAACTAGGCCAGTGCATAATTAATTAATTGACACGTGTATTAGTCATTAGAAGTGTGTGTGTGTGTGTGTGTGTGTGTGTGTGTGTGTGTGTGTGTGTGAGAGAGAGAGGCAAACACTCACTCGCTCACTGGACATGAGCTTGAAGGTGCTATTTATTAGACCCGTATAATTAGCGCTCTGTGTGTGTGTGTGTGTGTGTGTGTGTGTGTGTGTGTGTGTGTGATTGCTTTTTCCTCCAGAGACAGTGTGCGCTTCTCCTAAACGAGCGTGGAGGTTTATATTCTGTAACTTTCTGCTGTGCTCTTCAGAGAAATACAGTTTTAGCACAAAAACAACAAAAAAAAGTGCTAATTGCATTTTTTTTTTTATGATCATACATATTAATGTGGTTAACTGTAATTAAAATATCACGACGTGGAGTCGCAGAGTTATCAGTATTCTTTCTTTTTCACTTTTTTTTTATTTATTTTTTTTTAAATCTGATCTTTACACTTATCTGTAAATCGGAAATCCGTGCACTCGGTGCCGTGAGGTGCCACATTCCGCATTAAACCCCGTGCTGAATTGAACAAGTCAGGCATTTTAATTAATTAAACGAGTTAATGATGACCTTGTGCAGTTTTTCGCAGGAACAGGATTTGCAGTTGTTCTAAGCAGAAACACCCAGTGAAAAAGCTATAAAAAGTATCCTTAATGTATGACCTCTAAAACTTTTAAATAACTCATTAAAATACAATTAAAGTGATTGCCTAATTAAGCTAATTAAATACATTTTCGGAGTCTATTACCACCCCGGCATATCTAATCAGCTTGCATTGTGAAGTTACTGCATATTTCCTTGCGTGTAGCCTCACTGTCTTACCTTCGTCTTTGACTTTAGTCTACGCTTGGGCTGCTCTCACTGCATCGGAGAGAGAGATCTGTGCTTACTGTAAAACACTCGTGTTCACTGGGTACAGTTTCTGAGCTGTGTAGAAAGCACACACAACACTGAGCCACTTTCATAATCATTTTGTGTGTCAGTTTTTTTTTTTTCCCCGTCAGTCCACATATCCAGACCGCACGAGGCATTTTGCTCATTTTGTGTTTTTGTTTTTGGCTCATTTCGTTACTCAGTGTAGTAGATCGCATCAACAGAAAAATGCTGCACACAGATGTTAACCCGCACTGTAGTGCACGTGGAAGCGGACTGAGAACAGCTCGCTCAGACGCTCTGAGTTGTTTTGCCCCCCCTCGAGTGCGATCACTGTGCTCTCACCTGCACAAACAACCGCATCGGGGTTCGAGTCGAACAGAAGAGACACTGCGCATGTGACCGCACCCTTAGACAACAAAAAAGATCATAGTATGGAATCATTCAAAGATAAGATTAGTCTTTTTTTTTTGTCTCTGATGGTTAGGTGGGTTCAACATGACTCCCGTCCATTTTCATGAAGCTCCGTCCTCAGGATCTGCGGTGCCCTGTAGAGTCTCTGATTTTACTGACTGTCCTCCGTGTCGGTTTGTGTTCGTTCGTGAGACCTGACCTTCAGGCAAAAGGTTTGACCAAAAGTCACTGACGTATTAGACTTTTATTAAATCACAACCACAGTTTTTTATTTTTATCATGTTCTGTATTTTCCAGGTTATTTGTCCAAGTAAAGAAAAAAAAATGGACTATTGCACCTTTAATGTGCTGTCATTCAAGCACACCGCGTTGAGTTGATCTTATTTCCATTTCGCCAGCGCTGAATATTCGCTCTTGTTGTTGTTGTTGTTGCAGCGTGGATCTGGGTGTGGGGCTTCGTGTCCATCACTATAATCAGCCTGCTGTCCCTGCTGGGCGTCGTGCTGGTGCCCATCCTCAATCAGTCCTGCTTCAAGTTCCTGCTCACCTTCCTGGTGGCGCTGGCAGTGGGCACGCTGAGCGGCGATGCCCTCCTCCATCTGCTACCTCACGTAAGACCAAATGAACTTTCTGCTGGAAGAAGCCGAGTGATGTGTTTAATGACCACTGATCAGTCATGTGTGGGATCATGTGTACTGTGTTACTGGGCATCGTGATGGGCCTTGAGCACTGTATTTTCTGAGTTCATGCACATTCTGTTGTATCTTCTAGTCTCAAGGAAGCCACGACCACAGTCACGGTGAGCACGGACATGCCGACGAGGACGTGGACCTGCTCACGGAGTTTGACCGACACACCTTCCCAGACTGACGCGACCGCCCTTAGATGGAAGACAAGTAGTAGCTCGTGACGTAGTCCTACCAGTTACATTACAAAGAGCGCGGGGTACGAGGCTGTTTCAGGCAGCACAGGGACTGCTGCGTAGGGTTGGGCCAGCGCTATTCAAATCCACTACCTAATGGCCAAATGGGAAAATCCTGTGGGTTGAGACAGAATCAGTGAAAGACTGAAAGAGTGTAGATAATAGAGTAGAAGCATTAGAAATTGGTATGTCATGCACAGACATGTCCTAGTACCAGTAGTGTGCGAGTACTGATGGAACAAGTGGAAATAATAACACAAGACAAAGTGGAAGTTAATGTAAGATGATTACTGGAGAAGGCATTAAATCTGAAAACCAACCAGGACCTGAGAACAGCAGTGCATGTGTTTTAGGCCAGAAAGGAAGGAAAGTATAGAAGAGAAGGAACGTTTATGCCCTAAATTGTTATTTTTCTCTGTGCAGGGTAACTTCTGTCGGAGGAAAAAGAGAGGCGAGGATGGCAAGATTGGGAAGAAGCTGTCCGATCACAAACTGAACAGGCGCTCGGATGCGGAGTGGGTGCATTTAAAACGGTTAGATGACGGTAAGTCAGTTGTCCGGCCACTTCTGAAAACTATAAGACTGCAAAGGTGTTTTAGATTGACGGCATTTAGTAGACAACCTTCAAGAAAAAAAAAAAGATATTGTTTGATTGCTTGTTTAAGCCCTTAGTGAAGAGGTAGGTCTACAGGGTTTGTTTGAACACTCAGCTGTTGAGACACTACATAATAAACTAAAGTCGTTTTTTTTGTGGGGCTGATGATCAAAATCCGCTTCTTCTGCAATCAGCTGCCCAGAGCGACACTCCGATGATGGAAGTCGTCGGAGGTCTAAGAGGGTCGTTCTGAGGTGACCGGTAGTACCTGTGCCTCGTGGGACATCGGGGGCTCCTTTTGTGCAAAAAGGCAAAAACAAAGAAGCACAGCCAAGGCCACAGCCACTCGCATCACGGCCACTGCCACTCGGAGAAGGACATGAAGGACGCCGGCATCGCCAGCATAGCCTGGATGGTCATCATGGGAGACGGCATGCACAACTTCAGCGACGGGTTGGCTATAGGTAAACACAACGGGATGTCTAGAACTTACCCATGTATATATATATTCAGGATATTTACCCGAATGCCAGAATACAGTTGAGGGAAATGTGTAGTAATTAACAAACTCTCTTAACAACTAGACATTTGCTTGACAGAAAGCGACCTACAGAAGAGCTGTATTGTGTGTTCCAGGTGCTGCGTTTAGTGCCAACCTTACCGGGGGCATCAGTACGTCTGTCGCTGTCTTCTGCCATGAATTACCTCATGAACTGGGTAGGTCATTCCTCACAACTAATGCAAATGTTGCCTTGGTTGAAACTGATTTATCTGTAGGAAACTGAAATACACCCCATATATCTATATATCTATACATCATTCTGTTAAAACATACAGTATATTACCGTTTAAATGCTAACCTTGTGTCGGATGTTGTCTCTTAATGACTGGCATCTGAGAAGGACTCGGTTCCTTTATGCATTACTCATTCATGTTACCATTTTTCCAGTGAATAAAAGCAAATATATATATATATATTTAGACTTTTTGATCTCATTTAAATTGACGTTTACAGCATTGAGCCAGATGCCCTTATCCAGAGCGACTTACAGAAGTGCTTTGTAGTCTATCAAAAACACATCCTCTTGCTCTTTCATTAGAGCACCATCATCAGTGGGGGAAAGAAAAACCCTGCTGGGGAAGCTAGTACAGCAAGAAAAGAAAACACAAGGTCAAGGGATTTTTTTGTAATAGATTAAATAATTCACATGCTTGGTGAAGAGGTCTGTAGTTACCTGAGGAAGGTCAGTGACTCGGCGGTTCGGACAGCCAGGGGAAGTTCACTCCGCCTCCTGGGTGCCAGAACAGTGTCTTGATACTACAGAATGGACGAAGATCGTAATAAGTTCATGAGTGAACACATTGAAAAGACGTGTGCCTCCTACTTTTCACTATGTGATCTGCAGAATGTTCCCACTTTGTGGTAAAGACCCTGGGACAAAGATTTGTTGCTGTAAAGCAGCATGAAGCTTCCCTTCCCTTCCCTTCCCTTCCCTTCCCTTCCCTTCCCTTCCCTTCCCTTCCCTTCCCGCCATTCTCACGATGGTTCTTATGAGCCGTGTCTCGAATAAGACGTTATTTAATGCTGTGCACTAATCTAGAAGGTGCAGAAGACGAGTGACGTTCATGACGGGTTGATTATCGCTAGCGTCGTTGTGAGGGTTTCACGGTTAGTCATGGTGTATGATCCGATGCGTCGCTGTCTTTTTAACCCGATCAAGTTCTTTTCTCCGGTGGTCCTCATGCCTTTTGTGTATGGCTGCGAATTCTCAAAATTTTCACCTTCTGGACTCGTCCTAAATCATACTAC
>CM074949.1:2823538-2836973 GCA_037577455.1 Pangasius macronema
TGCTGGAACAGGTTTGGGCCTCTTAGTTCCAGTGAAGGGAAACTGTAAAGCTACAGCACACAGAGACGCTCTATACAATTGTGTGCTTCATACCTTGTGGCAGCAGTTTGGGGAACATGTGTGATGGCCAGGTTTCCACATACTACTCCAGATCACATTGTTTTCTGAGGAAGTGCACAACCAACAAAGCCAAGTTACGCATAGTTACTCCTTAGATTTACTCGAAGTTAAAATTAAGGATAATGTTTAGACAGAAGTAAATTTGAGAAAGCAGTTGTTGGTAGTGGCTTCAGACGTCTCGGCCCTGCTGGGTTTAGTATAAGGAAGGTTAAGCTTAAGGCCTTAAGGATGCTAACAGTCAGTATGAATCACTCCTAGTGCAGCCGGATCTTTTGTACCTTCCTGCAACAATACGGAGCAGCAATATTTCTCCTGCTTGTGTGAGTAATGGCTTTTCATTTCCAGTGATGCCTCTTGCATCCCAAATCAATCGATCACCTCGTCCCAGACATCAGCTGGGGAACAGAGACGTTCCATCTATCTCTCTGTGTATGTCTGCCTCCTTTCATGTTTAAATGGAAGGAAAACAAACAGTAACCAAAATGGCTATGCCGTAGATCAATCAAGTGTGAGACAAAACAACAAAAATCCCAGATCACAGTGTTTGGGTTACTTGGCCAGAATATCTGTTTATTTTTGAGTCTTACACACAGGATCGTATGTATGCTATGTGAATATATGTAAATGTTTTTATAAGTTTGTTTTTTTTTCGACTGATTTTCACAGGCATGTGTTGTATTGTTTATGTTTTTGCCATCTCAAGGGAATGATGGGTCTGCCAGCACCTCTTCACGAGGCACGACGCAGTGGTAATGAGTGCTCTTTAGCACCTCGAGGCGCAGCTAATTTCCTTTGACGGCTGTTTTAATTGTGCCTGTCGACACGAGGGAAGTCGAGAGCTAGCGCAGTAGCGCTGCACAGTTGAGACTGTCAAGTCTCTACCGGTTTTCCTGAGATGGATTGATGCATGAGACACATTAATGCATTCTAGACAGTAATTAGCAGGGAAGGAGGACAGGAGACACGACGTAACGAGAATCTAGGCCAACGATCGACTTTTTTGCCATTTTCACTTCCTCTTGTTTGGGGATTGAGACCGAGTGCCAATTGGCTGTGTTCATTTTTAGCCCTTCACCTAAAATCATGTGCTTTTGAAATTAGTGCACTGGAAGTGTGTACATGCTTGTACGCGTCTGCCGGGTCGTCCTTGAATAAGCCGCCGTTTGTGCCGTGTGGCGTGATGTATGGGTCTGACACTGTGCCTGTTTTTGCCTGTAGGTGACTTTGCGGTGCTGCTGAAGGCCGGCATGACGGTAAAGCAGGCTATCGTGTATAACTTGCTGTCAGCTCTCATGGCCTACTTCGGCATGGTGATTGGCACCGCCGTGGGTCAGTACACACACAACGTCACGAGCTGGATTTTCGCCATCACTGCTGGCATGTTCCTCTATGTGGCCTTGGTAGACATGGTGAGTATGAATACACTCATGAGGATTTACTAAATAAAAACGCATTTAGTGCCGCAATTCCTGCTGATGTTTCATTGCTGCTACATGTGAAGTATTTTACAACAAAAATGCACTCGATGAGCAGCAGAGTTGCTCATAAATGCCAAATTTGCCTGAATTTCTACTGAGTCTAACATCACTGACATTTGAAATGAATTTTCTTTCGTCGAACAGTTGCCCGAGATGCTGCACGGCGATAGTGAAGATCACACACACTGCCAGCTGGGACACTTTGTCTTGCAGAACGTTGGCATGCTCACGGGCTTCGCCATCATGCTGCTCATCGCCATCTTCGAGGACCGCATCGTGTTCGACTTCGACTTCGGCTTCTAGCTTCATCTCCGCGTCAGCGACGTCCTCTTCTGAAAACGTGGCACGAAGAGGACCTTGTGTTTTCCTTTGCTCTCCAAGACGTCCTCGGTGGCTCACGGTGGACACGCAGACAAGAACTTTTACAATTTCGGCTACATTTCCTTCCCTGTTGATTAAACCCGAGTAAGCACAATCCAGATGCAGAAACGCAGACGTCTCTCTCTCTCTCTGTCTCTCTCTCTCTCTCTCTCTCTCTCTCTCCATCTTCGAAAAGCTCAAAGCGCATGTCCCAGTGCTTATCTTAACATGTGTATCAGTATGTGAACATCTTCGAAATATCACTACATATCAGAAGGAAGTTCCAGAAGCCTTTAATCTAATGATGGACAGACTGTTGAGAGAAACTGCTAGCCATCCATCCATCCATCCATCCATCTGAGTGTAGTTGTCCAGTAATAAGAGTTGTGTTTTCATTTGTAGTGCACTCGCAGGCTCGTTCACGAAGAAAACGTGACGTCTCTTGCCGCGTCGTGTCTCGTGTCGTTGTGCTAAAGCACAAGTCAAAGCCGTAAACTTCTCCAGCGTTTAAAAAAAGAAAAAATAATCTTTGCATACCGTACTGAGAACGAATGGCAGTTTGCGCCTGGTTTAAAAAAAAAAAAAAAAACCCTTAAAGCTGTCTTAGTGTGCTTTCCAGCAGCAGCTGCGTAGACGTGCCTGCTTTTCATCATGCCGTAGTAGCTCCGCTGTTCATACGCGGAGGCAGCGCACTACATTCATCACTCCCTTCACATCCTTCCATCAGCAAACCCTGTAAAGCCGTCACTCGCCTTCCATTTGAGTATTAGTGCAAAAGAAAGCGTCAGCAGTGTTTTGAAGCGAGGTTAGAATACTGTAACGGCCAGGTCAAGCTGCCAGAGAGTAGTGTTGTTTTTTTTGTTTTTTTAAAAGCTACGATTCCCTACACGAGATATTTATTAGCTCGTCATTCGCCAAGCTCTCACGGCGCATTGTTTTAAACACACGCGTTCGTGCAGTATGTCCACATGACCGTTTTTGTTTTTTGTCAGTTCACTGCTGTGTGTCTGCACAACGTTCATTACTGTAAATGATGCTCTGTGTTTTGTTATTCTGGTCAAATCACGGTATTACCCTTGGCCCAGGGCGCTGGATCTTTCCTCATGACACACAAACACAAACAGTTAGATGATTTAACGTAAATTCGACCATTATATCTTTCTGGCTTCTTTGACAATCCAAACTCCCAGGTTATGATGAGCCTGATTTGCTCATGCAGATCATTTTCCGTAATCTAAACAGGCTTAAAAATTTTTTGCTGCAGTATGTGATGCTGTTTTGAGGACACTGACCACACCACACCACACCACACCACAGCACTGTACACTTTCCCAGCGCACATTCCCTCGGCCGTGTCTGCTGCTCGATCAGCTTACCAAGCAAACGCTCGCGTTCTGTGATCCGTTCTCTTGAATGTATATAAAGATCAGTCGCCTCGATCATTTCGCCAGCATTCTCAACTGGACCTGAAACATGCATGTGGCATGATCTAAATGGAACAAACTTTATTTTTTTTTCTTCTCCTGTTTTGGTCAGTGTTTGATTTCTATTAAATAGAGTAAGACGTGCTGAGGCTTGAGCGTTGTGTTTGTTTTGCTTCTCGGTTATTAGTCATTCATTTCGAGCAGGAAGTGATGAAGACACGATTAAAGTGTTCAAGTGGATAATGCTCGCGTTTGATCGAACGAACCAAAGCACAAGGTGGTTCAAGCAAACCTTTCATCGGAAATTTCGGGATTGTAAGTATGAAGAGAGAACTCGCCTAAAGGCATGTGGTACGATTAAAGAGCACTTGTATAACACTCATCTACATTTTCATTTCCAGTGTGGTAGTGCAGCTTGTACTGAACAAAATAATAATAATAATAATAATAATAATAATAATAATAAAATGTCTGGTCTTTTTACCTGAAAGATTACTTCATCACTTTAAAGCTGAAAGAATGTGAAGGATCTGGCCTTGACGGTTTTTTCCCCTTCTGAAAGCCTGAGAGGATGAAGGCTTTTTCCAAAATAAATAAATGGTTTTAAATCCAATTTGAAGATCTGAAGTAATGGTTGTAGTTTGACACTTTTTAACCCAAAAAAACCCACAAAGCTGAAAAAAGGCTCTCATCTGAGGAATCCGAAACCTCTGAAAAGACTCCAGACTTGAGTGAGTTTTATGGAATGATTGATTACACTAAGAGGCAGAGATTGTGAACAGTTTAGAGAGCAGAGTGAACGTGAACAGTGTAAATGTGAACGGTACAAAATGCGAGGCTGGAATATGCCACCTTTATTAATCGCTGCTTTATGAGTTCAGCTGGCAGAGCAGAGCAACGCCGCGACGGATCCAGTGCTCAGGAGGCACGTCCGAGTTGAGGGTCATGGCGATGACGTAGTTGGTGGAGTGGCCCGTGGTGGACAGCGTCCCCCGTCTCTCGCTCGTCTTGTACACGGGAGAAATGTAGCACAGGCGCTTGGGGATGTCCTGCTTCTTCATGGGCATGAGCCAAATCTACAACAGTGGGCACATTCAGTCAGACAGTCTGCTCTGAAGGACTACGTGTGCAGAGGGATTTTCAAATCGGTTACAATGTCAGAGAATTTATTAAAAAAAACAACCTAATGAGAACACTGGCTTTGTACTATCTGTGTGTTGTGCTGCGTTCACGACAACTGGGAAGTCATAATTTTCCAACCCAGAACCTTCTACGTTACAGCGGTTACACGAACCCATGCTCACTGGAACCCATCTGCAAAACCTGGAGCTGAAAAGTGGATTCGTTTGATTTTCGTGAAAGAGCAGGTTGATCACAAAATCTTGCAAACAAAAAAACTTAACATTTCAATGATCAGAGCATCACCCAGTATTTCATAAAAATACTAACAAACTTTTCAGCCCGCTAAAAAACCCTTAAATCACGCTCTTATTCCTCGTTCTTACTTTTCACCATGAGCACCGCCAAGCTGAAGTGGAAATACGGAATCGCAACTCGGAGAAGTCGGAGCTCTCGGAAAAAATCTGACTTTCCGAATAGAACCTGGAGGAGATTTCCCACGTGGTCATGAAGGCAGCATTAGCTCTGTAATATATATATGATATCAAGCTGAATAGCTAATGCTAGCTAGCTGCATACCAGACAGCAAAATGTGTCTTTAATATTGTGAAGAAAAATTGTGCTATAAAAGTGTATAATAGAAGTAGACTGGCAGGAAATGAAATGTTCCTCTCATCCCGGGACGTCTGTCTTTCTTTAGGTTTGCGCTGCTGTTTACGAGGCTAATGTTGCTTACAGGTAATGGAGGTCTATTTTCACCCCAAAATCTTTTCACTTACTCGACTCGATGAATATTGATATTAAATGGATTCTCTGAGAGTACGCACAGGGTTGCGGTGGAACCGGAGCCTATCCCAGGAAAGCCAGTCGTGAGGTAGGAATACACCCTAGACTGCGTGCTAGTACACACACATTCACACACTCATTGCCCTCCAGGGCCAGTTTAGAGTCCTGGTTATTCATAAGGTCCAGAATAAAGTCAGTAGTTGTAGCTGAACAGGACATTTTACTCAGCTGGTTGGTGATTTCTCAACCTCAAAGTTCATAGTGCCCTATACTGTGCTGGGCTGTTCACAAACGCATCACGTTTTCCTATATAACCTTTAAAGCTACATGTTATCGGGACCTAAATATCAGCCGGTTTTATTAGAAAGACTATTAACCGAGCCCTGATGTGAACTAGTTAACGTTAGGGTAAAGTTAGCAGCTAGTGAAAACTAGCCCTTCTGCATAACATTGCTGTAGACTAAGAGCAAAAACATGGTGGACGTGTTTTTATGTCTTGGTGGCGACCAAATGTGTGTCGTGAAAGTTTAGATTGAAATTTAGATTGTCAAAACTTGATTCTTGGATTAAGCCGCCTTGGATTTCCTGACTATTAAATAGCAGCTTGTGCGTATTTCACAGCGTGAGAATGAGGGAGTCGGAATATAGGTTTGGGGGAAGAAAAAAAAAACAGTTCATTTCCAAAGCAATGTCGGCTGTAGATTTTACTCGACGCTATTCGCTTACTGCAATATTCATGCAGTGTTTTGTATAAATATGTAATTGGAACGTTTTTCCAATCAGTGTCGAACAAAGACAAAGTGAACTTTTTGAGTTTCTGCGCTGAAACGGCTTCGTTCTTTTCAGAAGCCCCAAGATAACACCCAGCAAGACAAAAGCTCACCATGTGCGTTTTGTCTCGTGGGTCACAGCAGCTATAATTAATCATTCGGATACTCGCTGTAGCAAAGGCTTTTGGGTATTGTGCGGAGATGAAAAGCGCTGCCTCCCAGGAGCCGAGCCACATAATGTCTGGAGGAGCTCCATCCTCCTCCCTCGTGTGCTGTGTTTGTATTGCAAGACGTTTTCGAATTCTCCGTGAGCTCGGTGTTTACAAGACTCAGCTGAGAAAGTCGCACAGTGGAACTGGAGTTAATGCCAGTGGCCAGTGAGCTAGTTTATGAAGCTGTTCACCGAGCCCTTTTATGCTAAGTTTCAACAGGCTCGAAAAAACCCAAAAAAAAACAACAGCACGAATTCACCACCGGAGCGTTTGTAGGATTATCTCGGCCATGTTGAGACTGAAGCGGCTGTAAAGTTCTCCTGCACGGATGACTTCAAAAGTGGAAGTGTGCAAAGGGGGAAATGTCAATCAGACGATCGACGCCGTATCATAAAGTAGGCCACGGTGATAAAAGCACCACATCATCATAAACACCACGCTAACGTCTTCTGGGATTGGTGGTGTGTGACTCAGGAGAGATAACCTAAATATATATTCTTTTTCTTGATGGAGAAATGAATTATACAAGTACTTTAACTTTTCCAGCTTAAATACATGCACGCGTTAGCACCTTAAGGTTAGACCAGGTTTCCGACTCTCGCACTATTGATGTGCGAGTCTCGTTGTCCCGCGTCTCATCTCTGCTGAAACTTTTGGCTGGATTATAATCAGTGAAGTTTTCGACGATGGAGTGTAACTTTAGGGTCACACAAGCAAAGTCTCGAGTCAGTAACTAACTGAATTCTGACGGCTCAGGAGGTGATTCGTTTCTATAACATTTAATTTTATTGATTTATGGACCTGTACAGTGGACCCTCCACATAATCAAAGCCGAGTACCGAGTACCTCTCATGTCTTTGCCTCTTTACCTGAGCCTCATGAGTGAGTCACTGAAGCGTAATAGCCTAATGGTCTGAGAGTCGGACTTGTAACCTGAAGGTGAACCTGAAGGTGGTGGGTTCGAGTCTCGGGTCCGGNCTTGAGCAAGGCACCGATCCCCCAACTGCTCCCTGGGCGCCGCAGCTAAAATGGCTGCCCACTGCTCCGGGTGTGTTTTCACGCTGTGTGTGTGTTCACTACTGTGTGTGTGCACTTGGATGGGTTAAATGCAGATCACAAATTCATCATACTTGGCCACAAAGTCTCTTCACTTCACTTCACTTCACTTCTCTATAATAAACTATGAGAACATGTACACGCCACCGTATTTCTTCAGAAGTGTTTTGACAAATGCCCATGGAAGCTTTCTGGAGGACGGTGTGATAGGGTGAGGATGTGTAAAGAACAGCATGGCAGCGCTCTCTGTAATTTATGTTATATAGTTTTTCCCTGTTGATTAACTTACATAATGCGTCAGGTGGTATTACACACCGTGTCGGTGAACAGTATGTAACCAAACCCAGAGGGATATAAATAAGGAAAGGAAATAAATAATAAATAAGGAAATGATGAATAATTACCACTGGCATGGTGTCGTGGAGGACCTTGGGGTACGACTCCGCCAGCAGCTTCTTTTTTCTGTCCCAGCGTGCCCCGTCCAGGAACAAACCACGAATATAGACGCCTGCCAGGGAATGAGAAGAGACACCACGGGTTTCATAAACACCCACAGCCATGAACTGCAAACAGGCTAGGTCTCTCTCTCTCTCTCTCTCTCTCTCTCTCTCTCTCTCATTCACACACAAACTTTTAATCATTTTACAAACCCTGAGTTTCGCCTGAAGAAGAAGCCCTAGGGCAGACATTAAGGACTCTAAAAACTTGGTAAACACTAGTGCGTACTAGTGCATACACACACACACACACACACACACACACACCAGCTGTCAATCTGTGTGTGTGTGTGTGTGTGTGTGTGTGTGTGTGCTTGCCTGCTTGCAGCCCCCTGAGGAACAAGAGCTTCATCACATGCTGATGAACGAGCGACAGGGGTCTGATGTAAAAGAGCGAGGTAATGTTGACTCTGATTGATAGCCCATGGGCACGGCGAGGGGTTAATGCGTCCTCTCTCCTCCTGTCTCCCCCTTTCCCTCCATTCCTTACCTCCTCTCGTCTGTTCTGTCATGTTCACTCAGGTTTTAGCCTTCCTTCATTTCCTTTTTTTCTCCACGTATGTATCCCGATCTCTATTTATCTGTCTGTGTATGCATCTGTTCGCCTCCTTCTGTCTGTGTCTGTCCATCCGTCCGTATATCTGTCTGTACAAAGGCTATATACGATACAGTCTGGAACTACAGGTTTCACAATTTTTTGTTAATTCTATTCATCTATCCTGACCAGAAACTTTTAATAGGAACACCTTTATAACTGCTCTTTCCTGAAATGAACCCAATCAGCCAATCAACTGACAGCAGCGCACTGCATAAAATTAGATCCAGGTCAAGAGCTTTAATTAATGTTCACATCAAACACCAGAATGGGGAAAATCTCTGTGACTTTGACCATCTCACTGAGAAACTATTGCTCTCCTGGGATTTTCACACACAAGAGTCTCTAGATCTTACACAGAATAGTGTGAAATACAAAGGAATATCCAGTGTGTGGCAGCTCTGTGAGCAGAAACACCCTGATGATGTGGGAGGTCAGAGGAGAATATCTAGCCTGGTTCGAGCTGACAGAAGGCAACGGTAACTCAAATGATCACACTGTATAACTGCGGAGAGCAGAAAAGCATCTCAGAACATGATCTTGAGGCGGATGGGCTACAGAACAGCCACATCTGGTTCCACTCCTGCCAGCCAAGAACAGGAGTCTGAGGCTACAGTGTGGATCACAGGATCGCCAAAACTGGACAGATGAAGATTGGAAAAACGTTGCCTAGTTTGATGAACATTGATTTCTGCTTCAGATGATAGGGTTTGGCATCAACAGCATGAATCCATGGACCCAGCCTGCCTTGTGGCAACACTTCAGACTGGTGGTGGTTGTGTAATGGTGTGGGGAATTTTTTAGTAGCACACATCTTAGCCAGCACCGTTTGAGTGCCACAGTGTATCTGAGTATTGCTGGTGACCATGTTTATGGCCACAGATTACCATCTTCTGATGGCTACTTCCAGCATGATAATGCATCATGTCACAAAGTACGAGTCATCTCAAACAGGTTCCACGAACATGACAAGTTCGGCATACTTCAGTGGCCTCTACAGTCACCAGATCTGAATCCAACGGAGCACGTTTGGGATGTGGTAGAATGGGAGATTTGCAGCATGAATCTGCAGCATTTCTGTCAACCTGAACCAGAATCCCAAAGGAACGTTTCCAACACCTTGGGGAATCCATGCCACAAAGAACTGAGGCTGTTCTGCGAGAAAAGGGGTGTTCGTAATAAACAGCTCTCTGTTTCTGCCTGTCTCTCTTTGTCTTACCATCCTCAGGCGGCTGTGCGTACTCCATTTCGTCCATGACGTGGAAGTCGAAGGCGAGCAGGTCGATGGGGATGGTGTGTTTGCGAGCGTAGTTCTGCTGTGCACCGGTCAGGAAAGCCTGTGTGAAGAAGAAGCCTGACATCCAGAACACGGCCGGCATGCCGTTATTATACCACTCCTGCACAAAGAAAACACACAATTAACACTCTGTTTATCACTGTGATTATTACCGCTACCGCATACTATTCTATTAGCGCTGGATAGAACCACAATCTTCATTAACCCACTGCAGTGTAATGTTACCTCAAGAATATACTTTAACCTCCAAACCACCATACTTACAGTATGGAAGGACAGTGAGGTGTGTTAGAACATACAAACATGGCAGTGGAGGGGTGGTATTTACAGCCAAGTACTGCATATTTACAACCAAATTAAAGGCTCTACGGGAAAAGTAGGTTTTTATAATCCATGCTGAAATGTAGCCAGGAGCACAGCTTGAAGTCTGAAGTTTTGTTCTGGCTGAAAGCTAATAAGTCATCTAAAGGAATGTGATAATCTACACGTTAAACTAAACATCAAAAAGGCTTGCTACCGTACAGTAGTGATTACACAGGATTATGATTAGAATGCATAGCAAACTATTTGAGTCAGATGGTGAGCATGTGACTCCCCTCCCTGGCTCTTACTGTATGCTTCTCTCAGTTTCGGCTGGTGTGCAGTGTTTTATTAACCACAGCAACCGTACAGCATCAGGAAGTGTGAAGTCGTCATGAGAAACGAGTAATCCTAATGCATTTCTCTTTCATTTTCTAGCAGTATGCCTGAGATCCCTAAGTTTAACAATCAGTATATCCTAAACTCAGTTATTACCAATATAAACAAAGTTTTTGGAATATAAGAGGCCGAAAAATCCTTTCTCATGCTTCCTGATGGCAAAAGTGTGTGTATGTTTGGGGTGGTAGGGGTGGGTGGATGGGGTGTGTGTGTATTAATAAGAGATGTATGGAAGTGGACAGTCACTAAAACCCATTATAAAGTGAACTGGTAGAGAGAGTGTTTGGTGTGATGCTAGCTCTACCATTTCATAATGATCTTGGTTTTGTTTTTTGTTTTTCCAGCCCTGAAAATATTCTATACAATAGAAATGTGATTTTAAAAAATGATGTTAATTAGAGAAATGGGCTATACAATCCTAAGGAGCCGTATACACTCACCAAACATGATTAGCAAATCATGTGGCAGCAGTGCAACGCATAAAATCATGCAGATACGGGCCAGCAGCTTCGGGTAGTGTTCACATCAATCATCAGAACGGGGAAATAATGTGACCTCAGTGATTTCTTTCTGACCGTGGTATGAGTGTTGGTGGCAGACAGGCTGGTTTGAGTATTTCTGTAACTGCTGATCTCCTGGGAGATCAACGCAGGTCGACGGAGAATGGCCAGATTGGTTCAGAGGCTTCAGTAACTCAGATAACCACTCTCTACAATTGTGGTGAGCAGAAAAGCAGCTCAGAATGCACAACACATTGAACCTTGATGCGGATGGACTACAACAGCAGAAGACCACGTTGGGTTCCACTTCACTGTCAGCCAAGAGCAGAACCTGAGGCTGCAGTGGGCACAGGCTCTCACCACAACTGGACAGTCGAAGACTGGAAATATGTAGACTGGTCTGACGGGCAGAGTCAGAAGTTGGCACCAACAGCACGAATCCATGGACCCAACCTGCTTTGTGTCAACAGTCCAGGTTGGTGGAGGTGCTGGAATGGTGTGGGGAATGATTTCTTGGCACATTTTGGGCCTGTTAATACCAATCAATCATCGCTTGAATGCCACAGCCTATTTGAGTATTGTTGCTGACTATGTGCATCACTGCATGCCTTCAACTGACCAACTTCTAATGGCTAATTCCAGCATGATAATGCACCATGTGACAAAGCAAGAGTCGACTCTCAAACTGATTTCACTGGCATGATAATGTTCTTCAGTGGCCTTCCCAGTCACCGGATCTGAGTCCAGTTGTTACTAGGTGGTAGAACGGGAGATTCGCAGCATGAAAGTGCACCTGAAAATTCTGCAGGAATGCAGTCATGTCAAAATCTTGTGGAATCCATGCCATGAACAATGGAGGCTGTTCTGAGAGCAAAGGGAGGCCCTACCCAGGATTAGTATAGTGTTCCTAATGTGTCAGTTTAATGAAATCTCATTTACCTCCAGAGATAAAAAAATAAATTGCCAGGGAAATTTGTATTTGGGGTTAAACCCCCATCAGAGGCACCGAAAACCCTTAAAGCACAAATCTGTACTTCGTGAATGTGTCTTGACAGAGACATGAAGTGTTCTCTGACTAAAAAATGACATTTGGACGGGTTTAATGGTGGAAAAATATGCATACAACTCACTTCAATAGGGGATGTAGACAATTAAGAGAAAACTAGCATATCTACTGTGTTACTAATTACAACAAGTGTGCTATACTCGCACTTACAAGTTGTCGACCTCAAACCGCCACCTTACAACACCCCCAAACCCAATTAGGTGATGATACAAAAGTACTGCTTCATATTTGCATTTGAATTTGCATGTCAAAATGTGAAACAAACTAATGAGCTTAATAAAGTTCGGCTAACGCCGTTCAGCTTTTCGTACATCGTGTTAATGAACTGCTGAACACACCTCCTATAAATCTTGCACAAGCAGGCCAACAAGATGTAACATTGATTTGCTTGGATTGGAGAATTTACAAGGTTCAGTTCCAGGGTAAGCATTTGACCTGCTAGCTGATTAGATTGGGAAAATAAGAAGAAATAATGAATAAGAAGCACTGTGTGAACAGCCTTTTCTCTGTTATAATCTCTCTGTTTTGTCGTAGATGTACATCATCTAGAAACCACTGGAAGTAACTGAAGTTCTCATTGAGCCAATAACACTTTAATTCTTCTAAACTTGATTTAAACAGTTAAAACACACCGTTATACATAACTGTAAAACATAATTACACTGTCAAATTCAACGGCGAATACAGAAGCCTCTCTTTTCTCCAGATTCTGTTGTGTGAGATTTCATTTTCTGCCTGACAACTAAAGCGTTCTACTGCCCCCTTCAGGCACAGATAATATGCCACCACATTCTGTTCAGCTCAACACAGATATTTCTCTATTTATCTATTTATGCAGCTATTTTGGAGTTTATCTGCAGGGCCGGCACGTAACTCAGGACCGTAACTCAGCCGCGCTCACCTGTAAGAATCTGAGCCTCTCCAGGAAGTCGCTGACGTATCCTCCGAGAGGTTTGAGGCTCGGGTATGACTTTTTCATCCACATACCTGGAACACGGCCCTTCAGAATGCTCGTCACTACTTGGAGGTCGAGCGGGCTGTAGTGGTGGTCTGGGACGCCGTGTCTGCCCTTGTGTCCACTTCCAGACCGTGCACGACATTAGACACCTAAACGAAATAAATTGCTTGAGCCCCCACTGTAAGTCAGTTTTTTTCAATTTTGGAATCGCGTTTTGAGGATTTTGAAGACGATCCATCCATTTGTGGAATTTTGTGAATTTCTTCTAACAAAGCACACACTGATTTATCCTTTGAACAAACCTATGGAAACTCTCAGCTTTATTTATTCCAAACTTACTGTCTTATCCAAAAAGTTGAACACGGAGATCTGAATGAGGTTTCTTCAGGATTTTTCCACTGACTCGAGCCTGGTGCTGCTCAGGACCACCATTACAGATCACATCATATGTGAGGTTACATTATACACTATATGGGCAAAAGTATGTGGATACCTGAC
>CM074949.1:2852165-2863541 GCA_037577455.1 Pangasius macronema
CTTGGATGGGTTAAATGCAGAGCACAAATTCTGAGTATGGGTCACCACACTTAGCCACAAAGTCACTTCACTTCACTTAAATATAACCAAGTGATGCTATGTGACATGAGACTAGTGGACGCTGTTGTGCTTCTGAACAGACGACCACAATCTGGATGTCTTTAATGATCTTCCTCCAACACAAGTAACCTGATTAACGATAAACCATCTTCACGGCGTTTGAGTCTGAGAGCACAGATCGCGGTCATTACAAATGGCGTGAATTGCGTGCACACAAAGGTATTCGCCAGTATGGAAGCATCTTAAACATGAACACAGCAGCGACTAATCTAATCAGAGCTGAATAAAATGCTTCATGACTCCTCCGATTGCTAGATCCTCATTTCCGGTTACACATTTCAGTATAAGGAAAAAACATGCGCTCAGACTCGTACTCGGTCTGAAAATAAAAAAGGCATCAATCCATCTGATTAAAAGCATTTTCATATCAAACTATTGCGTCAGTCATCGTTAATCCTTATATATTTTAGACAAGTTCGCTTGTTACAATTAATGAAACAAAGCCAGTTGTTGGTAGAGGATCCTGCTGTTGCTGTTCTGTATCAGACGGAGATATCGGCTTTAGATGTCTGAGAACCAAACAATCTGCACAGCTTTGAAAGCAGTGAGAGCTGATATTATGATCTCCAGCGATGATATTTTCTCTTTTATCTAGAGGATGGCAAAGGGGGGCAAATAGCAGTACCTTAGGCTTAAGTTACTTTCAGCACTTGTGCAGTCTTTTGTCTCTAATGCTATATTCCTAGTTTGGAGAGGGCAGCCTTTCATCACAAGATTAAATCAGAGCTATCTGTGTTTGGACAGGAGGGAAGAGGAAACAAAGAAAGAACTCTGTGTGTGTGTGTGTGTGTGTGTGTGTGTGTGTGTGTGTATCTGAATCAGAACACGCTGTACTCTGTGCTTTATGTTTCTGTCTTCCTGCATAATAACAGTGTACCCTGGGATCTGCTGGGTGGCAATGTACAAATTTGCAGTGTGTGTGTGCTTGTGTGTGTGTGTGTGTGTGCTCCACCTTGACTGAGGTCTCGGGCAGATAGTGTGGGTTGCGTAGCTTGGTGGTGATGTAGAAGCGGAAGTCCGGCGCGTACTCTATGGTGGAGTCTCCCAGGCGGATACACACACTCCCTCCCTGCTTAAACGTCTGCTTCAGCAGCAGAGGCTCCAGGATGGGGTCCAGCTCCTCGCCCACATTCTCCAGCAGCACTGGGAGACAAATGGACATTGTGTGTGCTAGGACAGGCTAGCATGGACAACTTCACGTTTTCAGAGAGGATGAGATCAGGTGTCGTGTCGTTATGTCACGGTCCTGCCGTGAGCAGTATCTTTAATATAGCACAAAGAAAAGCACAAAGTCTGTTACTCTATGAAAATCCTACTGCAAGTATAAACTACATTTAAATAAATAAATAAAAATAGAGAATGCTGTCACATTGATTAATATATTGTTTTTCTGTTTTGATAACAACTTTAGACTCCTGCTATGTGATGGTAATTAAATCAATTAGATCTCAAGATAATTAGATCTTGATTAACTAACCTGGAAAAAAGAGCTGAGACGCAGCTTAAGAAAGCATTATGCAAAAACATGTGAATCACATCCATTGTGCAAATTTTGTCCTCATTTTAGGTCACATTTATCAATTTTTAGTAAAGCTGTGTGTAAGTGTTGGTGTAAGCCAGTGATTGCTGCGGTTGCCACGAGCAGCTTCGTACTCAGGACTCAGTGGACAGAGGATAGATTTTAACTAACGAGACTTCTTGCGAAAGCTGTGATGAATTTCCTGGTTGCACATTTGCACTATTTGTCCTTATAGTACACAATAATAGAAGGGATTTATTTATAANGGATGGGTTCCCTTTTGAGCCTGGTTCCTCTCAAGGTTTCTTCCTCATGATGTCTCAGGGAGTTTTTCCTTGCCACCATTGCCTCTGGCTCGCTCATTAGGGATAAATTCACATGTTTACAATATATTTTTTCAGTCCATTTATTTCCGTAAAGCTGCTTTGTGACAATGTCCATTGTTAAAAGTGCTATACAAATAAAATAAAATAAAATCGAATTGAATTGAATTAAGCCGTTTCTTTTGTCATAACTGAATGACTCGTTTTTTTTGTCTTAATCTACGGGTTTGTGTGCGCACGCTTTCTCTATTTATCATATTCTTAAATTGCTGCCAATAAAATAAAACGACTGGTTTTCACATAAAAGCTCTCGATGCTGCTCGTAGTCCCTGAGCTCGTGAACTAGCACGAGGATGTGTTGTTGACAGAGACTCCGAAGCACTTCCAGGAGTCGCTCTGGATAAGGGCATCTGCTAAACGCTAAAAAAAATCCATCCAAATTATGTGAAGTGGATGGAGTCGAGGTTTACAGTAGTTAGTCTTCTTGTGTGTAAATTTACACACGCTCAGGATTTTCATGAATACCAAATTTCTTATGTAAACATGCGTATGAATGATTTACGAATGAAGCCATCCGTATCCAGCTAGATAAACGAGGCCCACTGTGTGTTTTACGAGTGCTTTGTCCCTCGTTTGACATCCTGATGTGTCTGAGTTATCCATGTCTCCTCTTCCTCTCTCTCTCTCTCTCTCTCTCTCTCGCTCTCTCTCTCTCTCTCGTATGCCAAGCTGAGTTCATGGCGTGCAAAACCCCTATTTATTTCTTCTCAAACAACTCACAAAAACTCTAACTCGCAATAACACCTATTTACTCACAGGTCATACAGGGCTGCCGAGGTGGGAATTAAAGCAGTGCTTCTCATCATCAGGGCTAAAACAGCGAATACTGAGGGAATCATTCCAACACAAATGGAGCCATCTAGCCTATTCTAGTTTATTTTCTCCTCTCTCTCTATCCTCTCAGGAAAAGGGCTGACAGGCAGGGAAGACGATCACAAAGTCAGACTGGGTTTAGTGCCCACCCTGGAGGATCAGACATGCAAAAATTATGTGCAGATGCTGCTTCCAGGCAGCGTGTGTTCTGGAAATAAGCACCATTTTCATCGCCCAGAGGTAAGACCGTGAGTATCCGTCAGTTGTTTCAGCTCACAGTTTGAGTTTGTTTCAGGTTTGCTGGTGAAGAGAGACCCCTGGGGAGCGGGGGCAGTATTACACCTGTGGTGTAAAATATCAGGTGATATAGCAGAATTGCTTGAAGAGATCAGACAAGCAGGAAGAAACTATTTGGAGTGGATAAGAAAGAACAGTAATGGGATGAAGTGCACTTTGGCTATATATGAAAGCTCTACGTGGTACAAAGTTGGCAAACAATACTTAGCATATCTCTGATAGTTCAATAATATACACAGGCATATACTATACTATACCACAGTTGGACAAGCAGCATTTTAAGAGTGCCAATATTTAACCACACGGGTACATTTCAGCATTCGAATTACTCCTTTTGTCTGTTTTTGCTACATAAAATCCCAACCCTAGCACTAGTTCATTAGACTGAAACCACTATTACGCTTACTACAGGCGGTCAGTCAGTCTGTGCATTGCCATGGCAACACGCAGCGCTCTATCCTGCTATTTTCGTTGGCGGAGCAGAAATAAACAAATTATTTGGCCATATTATGTCTGAAATGTCAGATAGCTTGTTACTCAGTACAACAGCACATGTGGTCATTGCTAAATGAATGCACCTGTAATACGGTATAGTTTCCAGGATAGTAATGAATTTGCAGGGGCTCGTATGGAATCCGCATCGTTTAACATACTGCAGCAACTAAAGAGCCTAAATAATATTCATTTATTCACTCGTTCATCTCCAGCACTTCCTCCACTTCCGCCTGGAGCCGGAGCCTATCCTGGGAACGCGGGGCGTGAGGCGGAAATACATTCTGGATGAGACATCAGTCCATTGCAGGCCACCAGGCACACACACACTCTCTCTCTCACACACACACACACACACAGGGACACTTTAGAGTAGCCAATCCACTTCCTTGCATGTTTTTGGAAGGTGCGAGGAAACTGAAGAATCCCGAGAACCCACAGAGATGAGGAGAACATGCACAGAAACTAGTCACAGACATTAACCCAAGCTCAGGATCAAACTGTGAGGTAGCAAAGTGCCACCATGACACCAAAGCTATTTTTGTGTGAAATTTTTTGTCTTTCTTAAAAACCAAAAAAAATTGTTCGTTTTTTTTTGCAAAGAAAAAAAATAAGACTCCAGTGTCAGCCCTTTGTAAAATATAAGTACTGTTTGGTGCTGGGAAAATCTTCGAGGGAAGCAATGTTGCCTCTGAGACTATTCCAGAGGTTGCATAGCATTATACTCTATAAGACCAAAAGTATGTGGACACCTGACCATCACACCTAAATGTGGTTCTTCTCCAAACTGTTGCCACAGAGTCTGAAGCACACAGTTGTATAGAGCGTCTCTGTGTGCTGTAGCATTAGTTTCCCTTCACTGGAGCTAAGAGGCCCAAACCTGTTCCAGCATGACGATGCTCCTGTGCACAAAGCGAGCTCCATGANTGGAAAGCTTCCCAGAAGAGTGGAGCTCATTATAAAAGTAAGAAGGAGACTAAATCTGGACTGGGATTAAAAAGCACATATGGATGTGACGGTTAGACGTCCACAAATGTTCGGCCATATGGTGTATATAATTAAAGAGATAAAATTATCATGTGTTGTTCTTTAACAAAGAAATATGTGTCATTTTTTTGGCAAGTTTCTGTGGTGGACGTGACTAAAACACTCTGGGGGTGTGCAGTTAAAGGAAAATAACCAACCCTGGGGTGAATTTTACTGGCAATTTAGATGGATGCAAGCATATATTAATACCTCATGGAAACAAAAGGTGGATAGGACAATGAATTGAAATGTTCATTTGGGTGCTGATAATACTATAAGAAAATACTATAATTACTTTACCATAGTAGTTAAAGTACCATGGAGCGCATATCTTACTGCTGTCATATCATTATAGTCCTATATTACTGAAACCCGGATATGAGGCAGATCACCTGGAGTGCCGAACTGAATGCAGTTCTCCAGCGTTCTCACAAAGTCGCCATCGCTCAGCTTGACCACGTGCAGGCTGTTGGCCTTCTCCATATTCTTTACCCACCTGTTCGCTTGGCCCTGAGGGTCGATCATCAGAGGCCATCGCCTCGCGTTCCTGCAGAGGAGGGAAGTTTGATAAACAAGGAAGGAACATTTCAGGACCTTGTGAAGAGCATGCTAAAGAACACTCACATGCAAAAAAACCTTCCTTCCTTTCTTCAGAAATCCCACCTGAAGTTTTATTTGCATAAGCCAATGCATTGTGGAACATTATGAATGGGCAAGGTTAGGGTGAAGGGCGTATTAGCAGTAATGCCTTTTCTCATTTACACGGAACATGCAAACAGCATTAGTGGATCATGCAGGGAATATTTACAGGAAAGTTTGAGCAGCTCATGAAGGATAGCCACATGTAAGGAATTATCTTCTATTCCTTATAAACACATGAATAAAAAAAAAAAATCACATTTACCAACTTGTTAGTTTTTTCTTAGGGAATTTAAGGATCATGCAAGGGACCAATGAAGAACACTCACATGTAAGGAATCCTCAACACGGTCCTCAACATTTATGACTGCAAGTCAATAACGAGAATGTGAAACAAAATGGTTATGTTTCCAGTACAGGGTTTGATTTATTTTACTTATTGTTTTCAGCTGAATTTACACGCTTAGGAAGCGATCAGTCTGAGCAGAACAGAGTTTTAGCTTTCCGATGATCCCTTGTGTGTGTCTCATGAAACGTGAAAGTCATGACAGCCGGGAACTGCTAGCAGTGAGGAATGTGTGAGGAATGTGTGCTGAGCATTAGGTGTATTATAAATGATTACGCTTAGGACTGAGAACAGGAGAGCAGTTTTATATTTTGAAATTCAACCAAATCATTTTTTTCCATTTGTCCATGA
Source organism: Pangasius macronema (assembly GCA_037577455.1). Lineage (NCBI taxonomy): Eukaryota > Metazoa > Chordata > Actinopteri > Siluriformes > Pangasiidae > Pangasius > Pangasius macronema. The sequence goes on from CM074949.1 coordinate 2,858,152, forward strand.
GATCAGCTTAGCCACCTTCAGCGACGTCGGGAACACCGTCTCACTCTTACAGTGCAAAGATGTTCTGCTTTGAGGACATATTGTCTCCAGGACGTGACTGCATTATTTCTCAAGAATAACATTTCTCTCATCTTTCCTCACCCCACAAACATAATTCACTTCTCAATATTACACACTGCAAGATATATTTTTTTTTCTTTCCAAATATTGTCACATAGGCTCTTAAACAGCATTATATTGCTTCGTAAAAATACCATCAGCTATTGGCCTGTCACATCTTGTGGAGTAAAGCTGGTAAGTACCGTCCCTCTACATATATATATATGTTTTAAAGTAATCTCACTCAGGCAACAGGAGTTTAAACAGAAGCAATAGTTTATCATTTATATTATAATTATTGGACATTATAATTCTACAGCAATACTTTGTCTCTCTACAGGTGGATCCGTCTGTCAGTCATCATTACCTGTTGGACCCGAACTGACCAATGGGAACACGGAGACCTGGCCGAAGGGGCGGAGCCTTTGTGTTAGCCCATTGGCTCAGTCTCTGACTGCTTGCTTGCCTGTTAGCTTGTGCTGGTGTTTGCTATTGTAAAGCTGCCTTGATTTTCCTACTGTGCTTAATTCCTAAGTTGTACATAGTGTAGTTTAGTTAACTGTTGTGGCTCACTGTTTGTCAGTTGTGTGCTAATTTCTCTCTGTTATGCTACCTCCCTTGCTTTGAGAACAGCTAAGTCTGTGCATGCACCTACATATCATGGAGGTACTTACTGAATGTCTAGACACATTAGATTAGAGGGTGGATGCCATCCCTTGTATTTTTGGGTATTGGGTATAGTGTGCTTAGTTTTCTTTTGGCGTTTTAAGGTTAGCCTGTTTTGTTATGTACTTTCCGTTGGCACCCTTCATGTTCTCTCTCCTAGGCGAGACTAGCTTCCTGAAAACCCCCTGCTGTCTGTCAGTGCAAGTCGTGCCGTTTGTTTAATTACTTTAAAATATTCAGCTATATTTTCAACCTTCTGTCCATCTCATACCCACCACCATCACCGCTACCATCCATCCAACTCACAATCTGAATTTGTTATTGTTCTCGTGCTCATCCTAGACCCTGGCCTCATGTGGGACCGTACAGTATGTTGGTGTTACTATAGAAATGATAATTTAATAAAAAAAAAAATAAGTGCATTCATATAAATGTGATTGGCTTTGCAGTTGGTGCCACTGTCACAGCTGCTATTATGGAAAATTAATGAACACCTTCTGACCAATCAGATTCAACAATGTTCTTGTATAATGCATTATGTTTCTTTTTTTTAGTATGTCACAAGATATAAAGTAATCACAATGCAAGAACGTATGATGTATACTGCATAGCAGGCACGGCCCTGAGATGGCCAGGCTTTAGATTTCACACAGAGTGAGAGTAGATATCAAATCTTCAGGACCATATGGGTGCTGAATACAGGACTCCATAAAGTACAATACTACACAATCACATGATCGACATGACAGCATTTCCTGGATGTCTGGATCTGAGGAAGTACGTACGAGATGATGATGGCGTTGTCGATGGAGAAACTATCTGAGGGAAGGCCAGCGATGGTCCAGCTTCTGATTTTCACCGGCTCTCCCAAAGAGAGCATCAGAGACACATTCTTAGAGTAGGGGATTGCTTTGGCCTTGCACAGCTCGATCCATTCTTCTGTAGCGCTCTACAAATGCACATACATGGACAGGTCAACTATAGTTACACAGTTCTCCTAATGAAACCTCATTGTAAGAGTTGTGCAAAATTGCCTTCATTCATGGCTGGCCTTGTACTAACAAATGCACTAACTTTGAACAGTTTGGAGCATCATTAAATCCATGTTTTAAAAGAAAAAAAGTGTCAATCAGGACTACAGTCATAAACTGGTAAAAAGAGCGCGTTAGTCAGAGGACAAGGGTGACACTAAACATGGTGCTACCACCACCATGCTTTAGTGTGGAGATGGAATGGTGTTCTGGCAACTTGTCTTTGATTATAAGTAAATTTCATCCTAAATATGCTAATATGGTTGAACATGAATGAAAAAAGATGTGATCCGAGATATTGAGCAGTGAGATAGTGAGCAAGATATTATTTGACATCTTGACTTAGAGCTCAAGTAGAAAGAAAGTCAGCTATCCAAGGCAAATAAATACACATCTTCATATCTGACCGCTTTAAAGTGCCAAACTTATTCATTGGTTTAGTCATTTTCAGTCAGTGTTTTCTCCTGGTCAGGGTTATCCCGAGTGGATCCCGAGTGGATCCCGAGCCTATCCTGGAAACCCTAGGTGCGATGCGGGAATACACCCAAGATGGAATGTCAGTCCATCACAGGAAGGGCCAATCTCATGCATACCAATTCCAGCTTTAAACCTGGCTGGAGCATTTTGTTTCAAATGAAAGCATGTCTAATCTTTAAGTAACAGTGATAGCTACTATATCACCTCTCTTCTATGAACTACATTTTTCTGTGGGTTCTGACAGCGGGACATCTTGTTCCAAGCTGTTAGGAATATTGCTTGTGTATATTTGATATCACTCCCACGTATCTCAAAATTGAACACAGCTTGAAAAAGCAGGGGTTATACTAAACACTTTTTATAAGAAAGAACGAGCACATACCTCAGACTCTCCTGCTGTAAAGATAGCAACGGCGCAGTAAACTAATTAAATAATGACCTTTTTTTAGTTTTAAAAAAGGAAGCAACACTTTTCTAAAAATATGATAAGAACAGAAAATGCATAGCATATGCCAGTGATATCTAATAGATATCTGAGCTGGTTGGGTGACATTTTGATTTTTTTTTTAAACAATAATTGCTTTTTTTGCACACAGGCATAATATACTTGCGTGTCTCGTATAGAAAAAGGGGTCTGTGGGAACACAATGAAGTTAAAGTGCTCCTTTTCCCCCAGTCACTACTCCGCATGCTTCCAAATATTTTCCCTGGGCTCATTCATTTTTCATAGGCGTGTGTGCAAATAATGACAAAGAAACTGCGAAGGCATTTTAATATTGCTCCTCGTGTGTCTCATAAAAATGATTAAGTTAAATATTTAGAAATGTGATGTCTGTGCCGCCTGGGTCACATCAAACAAGGAGCTTTGAGACGGAAATGAAATGGAGAACCAGTCTGGGTTGTCACACGTTCGGAATATGTTGCCTGACAAACGTGTGCATGTACTGTGTGAGTGTGTGTGTGTGCGCGTGTGTGTGTGTGTGAGAGAGAGATAGAGCGAGAAAGGGATGGTTTACTTTCATTATAAAATCTCCACAACAATAATAACCCGAACGCTTTGAAATCGAGGGCAGATTTTGTGAGTTCCCACGAGGAAATGTTCTTACACAAAATGGAGCATGTGTTTGGAAAACTAAAAGTTGCAGAAGAATTCGCTTTAAGGAAACTAAAGTTTGGCCTATTTTTGAGTGAAATAAACTTTTCTGCACTTGATGGTTTTAGCCATCAATCCAAGGAAGCACAGGATTGCATCCATAAAGTATTGTATTCGTTTATCTAAAATAAGATCAATGGTATTTCCACTTTCTTATCGTGTGTCAATTTAGCAAAGTGCTTACACACTTCATGCCGTCAGTTTAATTTTAATAACACCTTTAGGGGCAGCACAGAGGCGCAGCAGGTATTGCTGGCTCACAGCTCCACGGCTCCAGGGTCTCCGGGTCACTCCTGGCAATGTGATAACCACACCACAAAACGCACAAGACAGACACAGGTCTACCCAAAGGAAACCCAAACGACCAAAGGAGGTACCTCCCAAAATCTTGAAGGGAGATGGATCAGCTACAGTAAATTGCCCTTAGGTGTCAATAAGTGTGTGAATGGTGCCGCGTGATAGGTGTCCCATTCAGGGTGTATTCCTGTCTCATGCCCAGTGTTCCCAAGATAGACTTCACATCCTTACTGAAGGTGCTTACTGAAGAAGACTGAACGAATGAATATGTTCACATATCCAGATATATCTTTGTGTGTGTGTGTGTATGTGTGTGTGTGTGTGTATATACCTGTCTATAACTAGATGTGAAAGCCCCCAGGTAGGCTACGATAGCAGCTGAGATGAGAATATCTCCGGTTAGATTGGTGTACAGTTCTCCCAGGTTCAATGCTGTCTCACTCCAACGTGTCTTCTCTCCTCCCAAACCACCAATCAGCTGTTCTGCTCTCTCCAGCTTCTTACTGCACAGCTCCACCTATCACAAATAGTTAGCTCACATCATTTGGCCTAAATGTGTACAATATAGGAACACTGTATCCTTTACTAGAAGCATCAGACATGGAGGCCTTGATCATTCACACACACAGACGCTCTAATTAATTAAATTCATATCCAATGTCACGACTGAAAACCTGACCGTTACCGCTCTCCATGGCCAAAACAGTTTTTTCCTCCAATTTCTCTCTCACACACACAAATTCCTGAACAGAAGAAGGAAAGCCGAGTATTAAAAAGGAAACGTTTCTCAAAGGTAGCCCTTGGGGAAGAGTTAGACGTTGCCCCTGTGCATGCGATGTTCGATATGCTTGGGGGAGCATGGCATAAACAATTTTCTCCATTGAACAGGGAAAACAGACAGCCTAAAATAAATAAATAAATAAACAGACAGAAGAGACAAGGGAAAGAAAAGAAGACAAAACATGAAAGGTAGTGAAATAGGGCAGAAAAAGACAGAAGGGCCCTGGTGGTGTGTGTTTAACCAAAAAAAACTGACAGCCAGCTCCCATAAACAAATCAGAGCAGTGTGTTTGGGTGTGTGTGGGGAGTGTTTATGCTTCTGTGTGTACACAGAGGGTGGGTTTGGAAACGAGAGCTTCACTTTTCCGACTTCAAAGCGAGAACAGAATGATGCATTGAAGAGGAGTGCACACAAAGGCAAAGCCATGGGGCTTTTCAAGACATTTGAAGATAAAAAACTACTAAGTAAAGTTTTCAAAAGGGAAAGATGTAAACAAAGCCCACACGAAACGATCAAAAAGGGGCAGAATTTGTAATCAGTTGAAGACTGATTGTGTTTTTGTGCCTTGGAATGTTTGCTTAAGAGGCAATAAAGGAAAAAAGTTACGCACCCCCACATTGGATAGATTTATACAGCCACAAATGTCATAGAAGAGAAGAAATATATTTGTCATTGCTAATAAGGCTTTTGTATTTATATCGTTTTAACCTATAGGCGTGTTCTTGGGATTGGCTCTGGATCCACTGTGACTCTGACCAGGATACAATGCTTACTGAAGACGAGAGCGCTTATAGCCTCTTCACTTCTTAAAACAAGTCTGTACATTTATAGCTCGTACTTCAAGGTTAGATTACTATTCTATATAGATTACTGCTTTTACTCTTAT
>CM074949.1:2863641-2875719 GCA_037577455.1 Pangasius macronema
TAAATCCCATCTGTGTGATTGTTATTGGAGGTACCTATATTAAGAGTGTTGGTCGTCCCCTCCCTCAAAATATTTTGTAGCGGCCCTTACTTTGAAAGAGAGGGGGAACGGTTACACAGTATTATTAAAATTATGACTAACCTGATTTTCCAGGTCAGCTTTCTTGCTCTTGTTGGCCTCCAGAGTCTCCTGAAGTTTGGCCAATTTGTCCTGGACCTCCTTTAGAGCTGCCTGCTTCTTTTGAAGACTCTCTGTGGCTACTTTCAGCTTAGCCTCTGCTTGAGCCAACTTCTCTTTCTTAGGGGCCACAACTTTTGCAACCCTGAGAGAGAAGACATTACCAAGATGATTTTATTTCACCTGAAACTTTTCAAACCCCTTTGGTTCTAGGGAATGATCGAACAATACCGACTGTAAGGGAATCATTCACTTAGTGGTATGATTTTAGGATGGTTACTCATCCACTCATGTTGTACAGACTCACTTGTCGTAAGAGTCCATAGCACAGACCCACTTGCAGAGGCCCTCGGCTGCAGTGGAGGCCGTCCGGATCTTCTCGGGGACAAAATCTGGGTTGGTGATGTATTTGTTGCGGATAATAGTCATGTAAGCAGGTGGAATGTTGTCTTTGTTGTACTCATGCAGACTCTGCAGGAACTTCATGTCACCTAGAAGCTTCTTGGCTGGGCCCCAGAAGTCCTCGATCTTCTTGCCTGAGCCGGAAGGATCAGGGATGCGGTCAGGTTTTATGCCTTTCAGGATACAAATGGCCTCCATCACGAGTTTGACTCCAGCCGGAGGGCTCTTCATTGACTTCACCACTGTGATGTCCTACAGAGATGTCCAACAAAGTTTTTAGCTGTGCAAGCAAAATAATTTTGATGCTGGAGGTAATTCTATTATTTTTCTCTGTATGTGTGTGAATGAGTGTGTTTTCTTGCCTGTGTAGTAAGTGTATCAAGGGCGGCCAGAGCTGACTCCAGGATGGGCAGAGCTACAGCCAAGTCGGCGTCACACTCATCTTTGATGGCCTTGGCAGCTGTGGCCTGTTCATTTGCCACTGCCTCATCCATGCGAACCACCTTCTCTGTCTCGGCCACCTCCACAGACTCATGCTCAATCACCACCATCATCTCGTCCACCTCTTTGCTAGCCACCCGGAGCTGTGGCTGAAGTGCCTCCAGCTCCACTTGCATGGTGGCCACTTGAGCAGCAGCAGACTCCAGCTTCTCCAGGCCAACTTCATAGCGCTGTTTTAGCTTCATCACCTCACTGGGGAGGAGAGGATGACATTTTATCATAGTAATATACATGATGAAACATTTTCCACCAGCTGAAATTCAAAATATATAAATGCACACCATACTTAACAACAAACTCTCATGGTCATAAATAAAGAGGCTTACGCTCTCTTGCACTCCAGCAGGACTTTGAAGGTGGAGATGAGCTCCAGGTAGGAGGTCGGGGTGACGTAGTTGTGGCGCTGCAGCTCAGCCAGAAAACGTGCCGAGAGATTGATGGTCGAAGTGTGGAAGCTCTGGCACATGTCTATGCAGCCAGCGCGAGCATCATCCGTCATCTCAATGTCCTCCAGGAACCGAGATGCCACAGCCTGTAGAGCATCATTGGGCCAGCTCTTGATGGGGGGGAAAAAAAAAAAAAAAAAAAAGGGTGAATGCTGGCAACAGTTGGTCACATACACTATATGGCCAAAAATTTTGTGAACAAATGACCATCACACATATGAGCTTGTTGAAAATCCCATTCTAGATTTAGTCCCCCCCTTTGCTGTTATAATAACCTACATTCTTCAGAGAAGGCTTTCCACTAGAAAGCTGTTTTGATTTGCCTATTCAGCTACAAGAGCTAGCAAGCGTTGATGTCAAGTGAGGACGCCTGGGGCGCATTCTGCATTTCAGCTTATCCCACAGTGTTCAGTGGGGTTGAGGACAGGGCTCTGTGCAAGCCATTCAAGTTCTTCCACTACAAACTTGGCAAACCATGTCGCCGTGGATGCTACAGCATACAAAGACATCCTATACAATTGTGTACTTCCAACTTTGTGGCAACAGTTTGTGGAAGAACCACATATGGGTGCAACGGTCAGGTGTGTACAAACTTTTGGTCACATAGTATGTATAATTTGGGAATATTGACATGATTTAGCAACATTTTACACCATTAAAAACCTTCTCCTTCAACTAACAATAACTAAGCTACTGTGCACCTAATTTAGTGACATAACCACAGCTATTATTGATGCATCCAGGTGACCCTTATGAAATAAATGCAATGCTGACCTGGAACCAGTCTATGGTGCAGCAGTTGATAAGTGCAGGAAAACGTCGCAGACGGCCTCGGAAGGCATCACCTATTGGACTCATGGCTAGCACCACATGCAACTGACTACGACAGCGCTCTACAAACATGTTGAACAGTGCCAGAGGACTTCCATCTGTCTGCTTCTCCCGCTCCCGCTGGCGATCCAGGACTCGCATACGTTCGCAGATTTCCTGCTTCTCATCCACAGCAAAGAGATTAGGAACTTCACCTGTGTTGAGCAAATTGCTAACATCTTCGAGGAATGACTCCATCTTTATCTGGGTGTCAGTGAAGAGGAAGACACCATGGGTATCACCAGATGTTGATTTGCGCATAATGAGTTTTAGGTCATCACGCCATTCTGTCATCCCATAACTCTTGGAGATCTCCACTTGGAAGAGCTCGGCTTCAGCCATGTGAGCAGCCAGGCGAGTCAGGGACTGTCGACCACTCCCTCCTACACCGACCAGAAGTGCATGACCCCGTGGCTGTTTTATGATACGAGAGATCCTGCAGACATGCTCAATGGCGAATCGGAAGAGCACAAGGTTCATGGGTGCCTTGCTGATGTTGTTAAACTCCTCTAGGTGGGCCTCCACCACTTGGCGTAGTTGATCAAGGTCACCAACCTCACGGTAGTTGCGGTCCTCACCCTTGGGGTCATGGAAATCACAGAACATGAGGCTGCGCAAGTCATCTTCAGTTACGCATCCATCAGAATCAAAGTCCAGGTGCTTGAAGAGCTGATGGAAGTCCTCCTTTAGGTGGGACTTGCAGACCTCCTGCAAAAAGGCCACCATCCAGGTGCGGTCTGATGGGTGAACTAAGCGGTCGTAATAAATTCTCTGCACCTGAAACAATACAGTGTGTAAGAACTTTCTGAGTTCTCTCAATATCTGAGAACAGGCCTCCAGTATAATCCACCAAATGGGTTGTTCTTAAACTACATTTTGTTTTTATCACTCCTACCTCATGCACCCACAAGCGTTTAATAGCTTTGGGGTCATCTGCCGTCTCTGGGCTAGATAAGCAAATGCCCTGGATGACACGTGAGAAATCGCGCAGGTTGAAAAGATAATGAGACTTGGCTGGTGTAGGCAGCAAGTTCTTAGTGGCCTCCTGATACACTGTCAAGGTGGCACCCACTATCTGAGAGGTCAGGCTGGCAAATGCCGGGGGAAAGGGAAGTCTAAGGAAAAAGCACAAGCATACATATTTATTTTGGGATATTATGTAAATGTCAGCAGTAAATGAAGACTACACCCAAAATACTAGTTAAGGGCCAGTTCGAATGTTCTTATTTATTTACTGCTAACATTCTAACCAACGAGATATTTATTATTAGAAAATTCAGAATTATGGACTAAATACTCGTTTAAGCCATTACACATCATTCTACTCACCCTACAATCCCTTACCAGATCTCACATTATATACTTTAAAATGACTGAACAAGAGAACTACAGCTGCATGGTCATGTCAAAAGGGTAAGAAAAAAAAAATCAGCATAACTACACACACCACAGACATTTACCGTATAGTCAAGTGCCAGTTTAGGATTCTGGAGAAAATGGTATACATGGTCTTCTCATCAAATTCATTAATCGTGACTGTGTTGAAATGACGGAGGAAGCGAGGTGTCACGGGGTTTCTCCCACCACCTGGAAATTACAAAATGACAAAAAGACAAGGGGAAGTACATCAGGCACACATTCCATTATGTTCAGCTATAGCGTTCAGTCATAAAATTACCCAGTCCCCATGAGAAACAAAACCTTTTCAGCGATAATATAATGGCATGCAGTGCTTTGAATCTCATTTATAAAACAAACAACCAACAACAAAAAACCTGGATGGCTCATAGTTATTGATCAGTTTGTTTATTCACATTCTGTGTGAAAAAGCCAGACCCACCAGGAGGCCCCATGGCGCACATCAGCTGGATGTCCACCAGGTTGATCATGGAGCAGTCCTTCATGTCGTACCAGTTCCAGTGGTCCAGCCACTGGCGCAGAAGCTCCACAGGAGGCTGAGCACCGTACGTCTCTCTCGCAGGCATATTCACATCATCCACGAACACCACCTACACAGAAAACACACTTAAATCTTACAATAAAATAATGTGCTTTAGCATTAATCTTATCCCAATGCTTGGACCACGCTACAAGATTTATACAATCCTTAGCGCTGTTGAAAATGAGACCTCAGACAGGATGGCAAATTTCTCAGCTTTTTTTTTTTTTTTTTGCCTAGAATTGTCCTTCAGTCATCAAACCTTCCACACTACAAAATAAAAGACTTTCAAGTTATGCTTATGAGTCCCCAGACCTGGAATCTCCTCCAAACACACACACACACATATTCACTACCTGTGAGTCGCAAACAAGCACGTTGGAACATGAAAAGATTGGAAATTGGATTTAACACACCCTACACAACAAGATGACCCGGGAAGATAATCATTCAAGAGCCTAAATTTGAGAAATCTTCTGCAATCGCTGGGAGAAGAAGATCAAGCTCGAGCTCAAAATCGATTTGCTTATCCTCTAGTGTGGCCTAGACCTAACTGGACATAATCTGGCGTGAGTACATAAGTAATAAGAAAGAAATAATACTAGATACACAGCAAAATCTATAATTAAAAAACTATAATATAAATATAACAGTAATAAAACATTAATATTTAGTATTTATATTCATTATTAAACACAGGCTATTATAGCAGAAACACACAGATATTTATGCTTACTATGTCTTGCTACAATTTTTAAACGAAACCTGACACTGAAAAGATTCAGAGAATTAGGAAAGCTTATTATAGAAGCTACCAGCTATTCAAATTAAAACAGAAAAAAAAAGTATTATAATATCACACCATCTTCTTTCCCAGCGGGGGGCCAAACACTCCTTTGCGTCTCTTGTCCAGCTTGGACATGATGATGTTCTGAGTCTGAGCGGCTGTGGTTTGGGCTGAAAAGTTGATTAGCAGAGGACTGTACGTCTCCTTGTTGAGCCGCTTCAACAGGAAGTCCTGTGGAGCAACAGAGAGTTTCAATCAATCTCACTGGAGGGGTTTAGACCACAAGTTCTGCGGATGTATAGAGAAATGTCAACATGCTCATACTGTAGATTAGAGGCAGACAAATAGCACCGTTAGCATCGCTATGGGGGATATTTGACATTAAAAGCCTACTTTTAAGAAGACTTTAGACTTTTAAAGTATAGTAATATGAAACAATTACAACTTTAAAATACCGTGAATGTGTGCAGCTGGCGTGGTATTTATGTACGTTCTTGCATCTGGAATGGTTTTCCATGAACAATTAGTAATAACGACACTTACATTTACCAACTGCCTCCATTTTTTGTGGGTCAGATAATTACCAGCCAATAAGTGCAAATCTGTGCATGTCTGCATTGAAATGATAAAATCCTGCGTTTACCAGAGCCTGAAACACTACGTAGTGAAATCACTTAACGGTTCCTGAAAGCGCCAAGCACCCTCATTTGACAAGTGACATGATTTCACATCCACTTTCTCAATGTGGCCATTAAAGTCATTTGCAAGCATTAAAAAATTCACCCTGGAAGTTAAATGTTGTCTGGGAGGTTGTTTTTTTTTCCTTCTCTTTGGTACATTGGTACAGGATACTTTCAAATATATTCTTGAAAAGCTCTTGGTTCTGTGACTGAATGGATGAGAAAAGTGAAAAGGGAAAAGCAAAGAGAGAGTGAGACTGAGTGAGTGTCAGATGCTTAGTGTCTGCTGATTCAGAAGGATGTAAACATAATCGTCGCAAAATGGCTGCCAAAAGTGTTATGACACTATGAATCATTCTCGGTCCTCGCCAGATGAGGACTGATCGCCTTCTTCTCAACCGCACCGTAAAACACGTTCCGTTTCATTCTTGAGTGAAAAACTACCTCCGGACGTACTTTGCCCCTGCACTTGTAACCGTTAATCTATAGTGAACACAAGGGGGCTCGTACCGTGCCTGAGTGTGTGTGTGTGTGTATGCCTGTGTGTGTGTAAAATATGAGTGTAACGAGGCGGGTAATGGATGAGGCTGTTAGTGTGATGGATCTCCAGCTGGTCGCGCCAAAAATAGGAGCCGTTTTCCTCTCCTACTCTCGGCTAGAGGGATAAGAGCGAAGGAAAGGGGCGCGGCAGGGCGCCGTCGGTCTCGGCCCGCTGGCTCGTTTATCACAAGCCGCTGTCATGCACACACATGCAACATGCAGATACACGCTCGAGCTCCAGCCGTGATGAGGTACTGAGAGTGTGAGTGAGAAGCCCCCTTGGTGCTAAATGCATTCGCTAAATTTGTCTCCAGTGGACAAGATCCCGCAAGGAATTGTTTATTTCCGTCTGCCTTCAGCTGTTCCTCAGAGGCTGATTAAAAGCTTAAGTTTTTTTTTTTTTTTTTTTTGAAGTAAAGAACTGATAGATTAGTGCCACAGTGAAAAGCGAGCTATCTTTCCTGCTTCTTATTGCACTAGCTTTAATAAAATTAGCATCGAGAAGACAGATGAAAGTGTTTAAATCCGTTTCAGAAGAGTTCTGCGGTGTTTATTGCCTGCCGTACGCCTCGTTCAGCTAATGAAGGGCTTCGGAATGAAGTGGTGAGGGGAATCAGGTGTGAATGAGTGTGATCAGGGTGCCACATACACATCTTTCAACCGCACACTTCAGAAAGCGCAACTAATTAACCGTGAAAGAAAAAACGTATTCACATTATAAACTATTATAAGCCTAATGGCCGTAGTCTTCACCACTGCAGTATATTTTATTTTGTATAAATACTCTATAAATAGTATAAATAAATCTCTAAATAATTAAGTAGTATAAAAAGTCGTTATGACTAATCCAGTGCTTTTCACTGTGCTTTGAGCTCTTTATTATTATTATTATCCAAGTATATGATCGATTTTTCCACTCACTATAATATACACGCTCTTGCCGGTTCCTGTGGGCCCCACAAAGATGCTGGGCTTCTGGTGTGTGACGAGCAGCTCCATCAGAGCCGTGTAGCGCACCGTGTCCTCCGTGGGCACGATGATCTCATTGAACTGCATGTCTTTAGGGATCGGTGGAGCCTGCTTCAGCTCCTCGGTCCACAGCTCCCATCTGCCTGGACCCTGAGTCAAACCACAGAGTTGAACAAGCATGCGTTTATTTATTTATTTATTAATTAATTAATAACATGCACATTAGCATCGCTGCTGAACTGTTTTTACAGTGCAGTCTTTATGTGATTGAACAGAAATGTAGTTATATGGCATCTGTATATTGGGTTTAGAATAAAATAATGATGAATGAGGTTGATTTTAAGGATATTTACTTCTCCAGTTACTGAACCTAGAAAAGGGGTAACAAACTCGTTTGAAGTAATGGGCCACATTACAGATGAATATCAAGTGGGCAGGGCCCAAAAAAAATTCAGTTTAGTAGACCAATAACACAAATTTATATGCAGTGCCTTGCATAACTGTTGAAATGGACTTAATTGGTATTATGTGTCATGATTCTACACAAACGATCCCATAATACTGAAGTGGGAAGAGAAGAGACCTACATAGTTAGCTTCTATAACTTGTTAATGAAGAGCTATGGACACTATAGTGCCAAACTTTTGTGGACACCTGACCATCACACCCATATGTGCTTGATGAACAAATTTAGTCCCCCTTTACTGCTCTAATAACCTCCACGCTTCTGGGTGGGCTTTGCGGTCTTCCCAGGGGTCTTCAGTTCAATGGGGTTGAGGTGCAGGACATTCGAGTTCTTCCACTCCAACCTTAACACACCACGTCTTCATGGAGCTCGCTTTGTGCACAGCGGTATTGTCGTGCTGGATCGGGTCTGGGCCTTTTAGTTCCAGTGAAGGGAAATTGTAAAGATACAGCATATAAATACATTCTATGCAATTGTGTGCTTCAAATGTTGTGGCAACAGTTTGGGGCAGAACCCCATATGGGTGTAATGGTCAGGTGTTCACATACTTTTGGCCATAGAGGGTATCTTTAGGCATGTGGCTAGCTCAGTCGGTAGAACACGAGACCCTTAATCTCAGGGTTGTGGGATTGAGCTCCACATCGGGCCCAAACCCAGCCACTATGCTCTTCAGATACGGGTCTACTGTTAATCCCACGCCGCAGATCAGCATCATTTGGTGGACGAGCGTTTTGTCTCAGTGCTCTGACACTCTGGAATTCTCTTCCCAAAAATATCCGTGATCTTTCTTCATTACAGGATTTCAAAACCCATCTTAAAACACATCTTTTTCTTTCTTATTTNCTTGAGTTTGCAGAAAGGCGCTATATAAAATAAACTTCTTCTTCTTCTTCTTCTTCTTCTTCTTCTTCTTCTTCTTCACTAGTGCACTCTCAGTGCTGGTCCCAAGCCTGGATAAAATGGGAGTCAGGAAGGGCATCTGACATAAAACCTAGCCTAGCTCTTTTTTTTTTCAGATCAATTAAGAATGTAATTTTAATTTAGTACACAGATTCTATATTCATTTGGTGGGTTGGATTATAATCTTTATCCAGAAATGTCTTTCCATATATTTTAAAGTAACTAGTCATAAATAAAACAGAAATCCATTTCAATCAATTCATGCAGTCCTTCCTATCGCTTCTGCTGATACTCTGCCAGGCCTGTAATAGAGGCAATCTCAGCTCTTGTTCTTTTCTGAGTCTTTCTGTCTCCAGATGTGTCTGTAGTAAGTGAATGCAGCTCGCTGGGGTTCACGTGCGGTGATTAGCCAGTAAACTGGAAAATAGCGGTTCAGATGTTCCTGAAGTCATGGATTACAATCACTAACATGTTTCACTAATGAGCAGGATAATTATAACTATAATTGGATCATTTTAATTGGATAATGATTTTCCCCTCTTCACAATTTTCTCAATTCATTACACTGATGAAGTTTAAAGTTTTCTTTAGAACTCTACAGACTTTTTTTTAATGCATGCAGCACATAATGGCCTGGCTTGTCTGGATTAGAGCATACAAGTGGCGTGTGTCTGATGGTCTAAGATGATGCTTTATGGTAGCTGATTTAGATTGTGAATTGTGGACTCAGATTGGACTGAAGATGTTGATTAATTTTGTGTAACAGCCCTCGGACAGCGGTACCAGTCTCAAGGCCAATCCAGGTTTATATTAAGGTGCTCAGTCATTGCTGATATTTGGTAGTTTTGTAATGAGTCTCCGTTTCAGCACTTTGTAAAAGTCAGAAGTAAAGCGGAGGGCTTTGTGCTTCCATTTTATGTTGTGTTTTATTCTTTAAATGATCGATAGCTTATTTCCTATAGCTTAGATTACCCTTTTTTTATCTTAGCAATATATCACAGTTGATTTTGACACACAGCAGTCAACCGTTCAAAAAAAACATGATATCTTCTGATTCCAGATATGAAACAGATATAACTTTGAAATGAGGCTATCATTCTGCTTTCATCGTTTAAATTTGAAATCCGTAGGCTCATGCTACTGTACAATGATTTCCAGACTGCCCTGCATCTGTAAACTGTACTGCCACGGCCGGAGTGACCGATACTGTGCACCACACAGTGAATAGTAATTAGTTTAATCTCACTTAGACCAAGTGACAATTAAACAAAAAAGGGAGCATTAACAGGAAGCATATCAAAAGCTCTGAAACATGTCTGATACTCTGAGGAAGAAGCTGCCTGCTACAGCTGCCTGTCGAAACAACGGATGAAGCCTGACAGAAACACTTATTTCCAGGATGTAATGAGGTATGAAATTGATGCGTTTGCCCAAGTCATGCACGAAGCCTTATTAGTCAGAATTAAAGCTCACGACCAAAGCTAATTATGAGACAAATCTGCTCTTTATCACACTTTTACAATTCATGATTCAGAGATATACTTTTCTAGCCAGGGTTTTTCAGCAGCGGCTTGCTACCTTATCTCGACCGAGAACAACTCTTCATGATGTTACTGTTATGTACAAAATGGCCATTTACCCTCTAAAGACCCAGCTTCCTAGGGGTTAGTGTCCTTCTCCTGTCCAAACATGTGTTATGATTATGAGAGTCAAACTGGGAAGAAATTGTTCCCAATGTTTGTTCAGATCTTAAAATGAAAATACACTGAATGAAAATCATCTTCAGCAGACACCATTCAACTCGCGTCTCCTTTCCTGTAAGTGCTGCTGACCTCTTTAATGAAGCGGTACTCATAGAGAGTGCCCGCAGCAGGTAAGGGCACTGTGAGCTGCTTGCTCGGTGCCTCTATGTGCTCCAGGATGCCGTGGCTTGCCCGCGTCTCCTCAGTCAGGGCACCTGTTAGCAGCTCCCTCACCAGACCATCAAACTTCACTCTCCCAGGCTCTGTGCAGCTGGCACCCGCTGACCACACCAGAGAAAACACAAAAATACCCTAGCCGAGAGAGAGAGAGAGAGAGAGAGAGAGAGAGAGAACCAAGTCAGTTAGTTAAAGGTTAGTTAAAGTGGAATTTGCTTCCACTAACAATAACTGCTTTTTATTTAACAGTTTATGAAAATAATGGGGATGTAAAAATGTGATGCGCTCAGCTCCGAGCCTCCAAACCTGTAGGTGGCAGAAAAAAAAAACAGTTGTTAGTCACGCACTCAGACTCCAAACCTGCAGGGGGCAGAGAGAACCGGATGCGAGAATGCTACTTCCTGTAGAAGCTTCAACACCTGCATACCTGCATGAGAAATGTTTGAGAACAAGCGAGAGAATCATACTGGCTTTTTCAACCAAGCAACTAACACACAAAAGAACTCAGCTCGTGGATCAGCTGCTGAAGACGCAACTGGTAGGAGCTTATGTGAAGCTTGTGCGTCAATTGGAAAAGCTGAATTGTTGTTTATTTCAGTTGTGTTTAAATGATTTATCATGATTGGTAGACTGCCTACTTATTTCATTCGTTTTTGCTATTTCCAATTTTAATTGCAGTACTTATAATGATGGCTGTTTTTGTATAGTTTAAAAATATTCATTTAATAATTAAGTGTTTGTATTGTTTTTTTTTTTAAGGTTATCAACCTATTGAATCCTAACTAATCCTACTGCTAAAACCTGCTGCTCCTAAATAAAAGGAGAGAAAAGGATTTGAGTTGTTCCTTGCAGTCCTTCAGTACTGATCAGGCCGTTTTTCAAGTTTGGGTAAGAGCAAAAACATACATAACTTGACAGTGAGCAACCCATAGAAGGCTGATATATAGCGTCAATATAAGTGTATCAACATATTGGTAAATATATAGCGTGCAGGCTGGTCATATGATCGCATTTTCATCGTGGATACATCACAGCACCATTACTGGGAATCATCTGCACTTGCGAAGTGACTGATAGCTCAGGATCACAACAACCAACGTGCATTATAGGTTACGTGGTTAGACATCCACATTATAACTCTTAAAAAAAAAAAAAAACGAGCTCTCCGGTAGCTTTCAAAAGATACCACCTACAGTGCAAAGACGGAGGCCGTGAAATTTGTGGCATTTTGGCTGAATTTTGGAGATCTATTTCTGCTCTATGATCTATGAAGCCTCAACCACTTCTATGGAGCTCAGTATGCTTCAAACATTTTCCACACTTTGTTTATTCAAAGTCTCTTTGATTTTGTAATTCTGGAGAGAATTCATAAATGTATTTATTTATTTACTTAATTTTTTTTTTTTGAAATATGGTTTAGAGACAGTGTCACTGAGGAAGAGGCAGGAGTCAGAGCTAGAGGTAGCAGAGCTGAAGATGTTG
>CM074949.1:2875740-2887404 GCA_037577455.1 Pangasius macronema
AAGATAGGGATAGGTGGAGAGTGATGATTCGCTGTGGCGACCCCTGAAGGGAAAAGCCCAAAGAAGAAGAAGAAGAACAAACACATTAGTAAAGAATTAGTCACTGAGTTAATTGTAAGGCAGGTAATGCTGTGTGAGAGCAGTAGAAGGGCAGCACAGAATAAAACATTCAAATTTATTTATAATTGTGTACACAAGGACTCCTCGAACACGCATACTGCATTTGAACAGTGCATGACTGCAATAATGAATCAATCAGTAACATTTTGAGAAGTGATTTAGAGTCTAGGACCCTGCTGTATAGCCATAGGTCAGCGAAAGGTCATTTCAAGGGCACAATTTTATCTCTCACGCTACACGGTTTTGCGCATCTCTGTCAGAATGTTCAGATAAAACGGCGCCAGCTGGTTTCGGTCAGATTGCTACTCCCACATAATATTTAGTATTTGTTGTTGAGGACATGGCACTCAAATGGCTGTGAGAAACAGACATGAGGAAAATAAGTGGAAAAAAAAAAAGTGTGAGATTGCTGTATTGTAATATTAAACTATTTACTTTCTGATTCAGATTATTAGTTACTAAGCTGAGAACTTAATCATAAAATATATAAAAAAGTGCCGGTGGCTAAATAAGAATAACAGCGCAGCTTTATTTTCTGTCTTCATTCTGCGTGACGTCTTGCCGCCTCGGTACAGAGAGAATCTCGCATCATCGAAGCGATCACTGCCCTGCTGCCACAGGCTACTTTCACCAGCACAATACATGATAACTACAAATACATTTAGGCAATATATTATTACAAACTGTAATCTCATTAAACTTGGATTTATCCATGGCCCACTGCTGACCTTACTAACTCAATCAACTATTCAGGAATGTTGTGTGTAAATGGTGGAAAAACACGTATTTCAGGCAATAACCAGAGAAAACAGCTTCAGCTCCACATGTGTGATTACCTCTCTTTCACTTCAATTATATGTGGTCTTAATATATATATTTTATATAAACATTTATTATTTATAAGTTTGTCTGTGTAGCTGTGTTGCCTAGGAGGCAGTGGGTAAACTAGCAGAGAGCCACAGAAGGTAAGACCCTGTCATAGGCTAATCAAAAATGCTACACGTCTGGATCAATGTTGCTTCGTGCGCTGATGTGATATGTTGGTCTTAAGGGGCCAGGTGGGGGGAAAAAATGATCACACCTTCATAGAAAGAAAGAGAATCGAAAGACGGACAGAATCGAAGCGCCTGCAGGAGAAACAACTCCATAAGAATGCTAGACACGAGCTGCCGGGTAAACTGTTAGCATTATATCTGGAAGAGAGAAAAAAACTCGGATCAGGCTGTCATCAGTTACACACACACACACACACAATCCTGGGAGTAACGGCCGTGCAAGTCTCACTGTCTGGCTCGGAAGTGAGTAGGAACGAATACCTGGAACAAAGCAAACCACCCCACTCAATCCTATTGGTAGTTGCTAAATCACGACTCTTACACGACTCTTACACGACTCTTGATATTACAATATCAACATGTTGTACACTTGGATGAATGTAATTTAGGATAAAAACAGATGTTCAGGTGTTGGTCAGACTCTGAGGTTGCCCTTTGTGCTTTTTGCCCAAGCAGAACGCAACAGTGACACTCCAGAGTTCAGGATGATGAGTGTCGGGAACACCGGGACACTGTAAAACAGGCCGGAAAATCACTGGCTCTCAGTTCCAAAGAAAACTTGTGGGATTTTTGGATCAAACTTGGCCAGAAACCGTAACTGCATTTGCACTTAGTTATGGGAAGAGCGTGACCGGATCTGACTGAAGACAAGATGAATCCTTCCTTCACAGGATTGATGCTGTTATTAAGGAAAGAGAAAATGTAAGCTAGTAGGAGAAAGAAATGACACGAGTGACTCGTATTTTGGCTGCGGAACATCTTCAGTCTTCTGTAAGCACTTTATTTTGTCCAGGGTCATGGCACAAGGTGGGATACCAGTCTATTACAGAGCATCACACACACACACACACACACACACACACACACACACACACTGATACTTAGTGCAAAATACAGTAGCCAACCCAAGTACACGGGGAGAACATGTGAAATTCTGTGTATAACACACTAAGCAGTACTTGCGAGGTTAAGGTGTGTGTACTCTCACCTCAAGCCAGGAGCACACATCTCTCTCGCTCATGGCCTTCATCTGGCCCTCATCTCGAAACTCGTCCATCATGCAATCCATCAGGTTCATCAGGGAGCGCACCAGGTTGGTGTCTGATGTCGGAGACAACTCCTTATGTAGGTCAAAAAAAGAGAAAGAGCAAGAGGTCAGATCTCTCTTTTATGAAGAAATGGTGCGACTATTCTTGGAGGTATCACTGACCCAAAAACGTGAAGATGAAATATTTATTTGACTAAAAGCTGGAAAGCCTGGGTAGTCCTAAGCTAAAAAGCTAATGAGTCCCCATGGTTTTTCTTAAACACATTTTCTTTAAAATGTGAATATTAAACATTGCATGACTGAAAGCTGGTGGGACCAGAGAGCGTTGCTCTGCTATGTGATCGCTTCGCTCACGGGGCTCCGTTTCAGCATTTTAGACACAATGTGATATTAAATGTGTCATCATCACTGAACACTGGAGGCAACCCAAACATCAGGATACAGAAATAATGCTGAGGTTTACGCCTTAAAAGTATTTGCACACAGTAACTAATATGTACATCAGAAACGGCTAAAGTGTGCCACTGTAACTGCGAATCATTATAAATGCCATGTTTTGTGAGTATCAGGACAAAACTGAAGCTAATGCTGTGCTGAGAAGATTTGAGAAGTCATTTTGGTCACTTTTAGTGCAGTGATCAGACCGTGGCGGTGTTTTATTTAGTAATACTAAGTTCCTTTATCTATTTGTTTAATTATCTCTGACTATCCTGACCAATGATTTGTTGTTAAGACCATTAAGACCTTCATACTTTGCAGTTTTACACTGTATATATTTTACAGGAAATCCCTACACACTGCTAAAGATACAACTCGTACCATTCTGAAGGTGTTACTTTTAAGTCCCTACCATTCCCAACAACACACACAGCTATAAATAGATTATTTTATTTTCCAAAAAGGCCACGGAAGGCCACAAAGTTAAACCAATGCCTTTTCCTCCGGTGAATAATGTCAGCAGTGATTTATGTGCTAATCTGCGTGAGCACCTTGGTCCCTTTGCGGATGAGCTGCAGGCAGGCGGGCAGCGTGCGGTCAAACAGGCCGGTGATGAGGTCTTTCTGCACGGAGCTCAGTGTGGACGGCAGGGTTCTGAGCCAGGAGATCATTAGTGGCCTCCAGCCCAGCATATGAGGCTCCATGTAGATCATACCACAGCGAGACACCTGCACACACACACCAGCCATTCTCAAACGGTCACGTTTAAAAGTACACCGATTTCCTTTGTAGTACGTTGTAGTTTATAGTTGTGTTCTTGTCTTTATTGTTTGTTTTTTTTTTTAACTGGTCCATAGTGCTGTGATTATGCTGGTTTAGGTCTTTCTTTCTCTCCGCAGACCTCAGCTGGAAAGAACAATGGACTGTTTCTTTTACATCAAAGCCGTTATAACTTATTAGTTGACGTTCAGCACAAATGCCCAGAATTTGCATGTCATAAACACGTGGATGCTGGACCTTTGACCTGATGTAATGCTATCCTCAGATAAGAACCAAGCAGACTTTCTGTACAAGCCTTGTTTATTGCACCTCTTCTGAAATCCAAGTCAAAAATGGTGTGATTTTGAATTATTCAAATCCTTTAAATCCATGATCCAGTTGTTTGTCTGACCTTCCTCAGTTTTAAGCACCATGGAAATATAACTAGTTGTTTTTACTGGAAGGGTTGAGCTTTTCATGAGGAGAATTGCACATTCTTAACACTTAAAATCACACAAAATCTGGCCACTTACATAATGCAAAAGACTCTTTCGTTTTTTTTTTTTGACTGTCGTTTCTTTCTATTCTTTTGTACTGTTTAATTCCACTGGTGGAGCAGGTGCAGAAGTCTTCGGAGGCTGAAGGCATGATGAACAGCCCATTATAACAGCCGTGTTCCATCACCGAAATGAATATCGCATATTTTTGCCCCGGTAGCAGCTGAATTTGAATAAATGCTGGTGGATTAGGACCACAGATGTGGGGCTCAGGGAGTCAAAGGAGCTAGTGAGGACCTTACTGAGTCTACTAGCTCGATAGCAGAATTGTGATCGAGTCACAATGAAACTGGACTGAGGGGAAGAAAGTTGGAACCAGAGCCAGCGAGATTTCAATAAAGAAGTGTGGAGAGAGAGAGAGAGAGAGAGAGAGAACAAAATGAGGGGGAGAGGCAGAGAAAGCCCAGAGAGATAACGAGAGAAAAAGACTCTTTATGTTGCAGCCAAATCCTTTCATTTTGTGTCACAACACACGTATTTTCACATTTTTTCAGCTCTCCCAAAGGCAGAAACACACTGCCTCTAATCAATATCGACTTTAATCTGATGGCAGTCCCTGCATAATTCACTTAAACACACACACACACACACACACACACACACAGGCAGGCAGAGGTACAGACAGACCACTATTTATCCCTTTCCCCTTGTAAAGTCAGTCATGTATTTTTTTTGTACATGCGCTTCCTTATTTTCCATCTTCATCACTTAATTCAGACGTTCAATACAAATCTGATAAAAAATGCAGAGCTTTAACGCTCATGGCCCCTGGTCCATGTCTCAACTGTTTCGATTTTGTAGCTCATATAAACAATATGTATGAATACAGACAACAAAAGCCTCTTTCTCGTTGCTGAAGGTTAGATTTAGCATCTAAAGCTAATTAGCTGCATTATTAATTATCAGTCAGTGGAAGTGTTCCATGGAGAATGGGACTGAAATCACCTTTTCCTTTTTGATTTACAAACATCATTCACATCATTTCTCTCTGTTCCTTATAATAACATGGTCACTTGTAATATAAATCTAATTAAAAAAATACATTTCTATGCTGATTTCAACAAAGTGTCGCGTACTAATGAACTGAACAGAGATTTTATTTATTTTTTTCTCCAGACTTCTTTCTTAGATAAAAGGCTTTGTGCAGTGAGTTGGCATTGCAGTTTCTGAAAGCCAATGTCAGCATGTCATTACAATCTACAGACGAAGCGCCTGAGAGGAAGAGACTCTCTGGAAAAGGAGGATTGGTAATGGATTTCTCAGAGCTCCCTTTCTTGACAGGCTTGCTGGAAAAACCTACCACATACCAAAGGTAATCTCATTTGTAGTCCTTTTTTTTTTTACCTAAACCTCAAAGTACAAATTTGCACATGACATGTCATTTTTATGCATCATTGATGAGTAAATAGGGGGATTCATTTTCATCGTGTTTCATCATATCGATATCCGAAACACGTGGTAGCCAGTGGCAACATCCGCACGATGTTTCAGCTCCAAATATTGAAGCACTGCAGCTAAAAATGACTGTTGACATTTCTACTCGAGTTTCTTTGTTGTTGTTGTTGTTGTTTTTCAGCGTAACCTTTATGGCCCATCTTGATTTTAACTAAATATGAATCTATAAACCTTATGTTCTTTGCTATATTTCATTTCTATTATCAAATTATAGGCCACTATCAAACCTCTCCTTTATCTCCATGATTCTAGAAAAGGTTGCAGTTCAGCAGCAAAGATCACACTGGTATAGAAATCACATTGGTTAAATCTTTGAGTCAGGCTCTCATCGTAGTGAGACAGCACTGGTTAAAGTAGTAAATGACCTACTACTGGATTCTGATCAGGGTTGTGTCTTCTCGCTAGTATTACCTGATCTCAGTGCAGCTTTTAATCTCATAGATCACAATATTCTTCTAGACAAAATAATAACTTGAGTTGGAGTTGAGAAATGTTTTTTTTAAAGGTGATTTCTCTGTGCGTACAAAGGTTTGGTGTTTTTTTTTTAAAAACCTATTTATGCAACATCTGGGTGCAATTATTCATAAACATGGTATTAGTTTCCAATTATATGCTGATGACACACAGCTGTATGTTTCTGCAATGCCAGATGGCAGATGCCAGCTTAATAAAGTTGAGGAATGTGTAAAGGACGTTAAACACTGGATGCTAAGTAACTTCCTCCTACCTCATTCTGACACAGGCGGCTAGACGTAAGCTTTCTGATTATGTACCAACTGTGGGTGGCTTTACAGTAATGTCATGTGCAGCAAATAAAGTGCTAAATGTCCTACTACTTTAAAGCTTGTGTATATAACACAACTCGGGCGTAACGCTAAGCTAAGAAATACCGTCCAATGTTGTTACAAGATACATAAAAACCAGTTCATGGTTTTATCTCTAGCGTGGACTGTTGTAATGCCGTGCTGTCTAGATGTTACAAGCTTCAGTTAGTCCAGAGTCTTTACTAGAACCCGACGTTTTGACCCTATCTCCCCTACCTTATCCACACTGCACTGGCTCCCAGTAAAATGACCTATAAAGCACTGAATGGTCTTATTCAATAGTACCTGAGCGAACTTTTGGTGCATTAAGCTCTGCTTTGATCAAATTGTGCTCTGTATTTAGTACCTAGAGTGATAAAGACTACAGCTTTTTTCCTACAAAGCCCTCCAGGTGTGGAAGAATCTTCCAGTTGCTGGTCGAAGCTCAAACGTAATCTCAGTTTTAAGGTCTGGTTAAGTCAGGCATGTGGTTAAATATCTTCTTCTCTTAGGTAAATATATGATATGGGGTTTTATGGGCATAGAAAGTTAGGGTAAAGGTGTGGCATCCCATCAGTACAGGTGCTACTGTTTGCCCTCCCCTTCACCAAGTGAAGGACAGGTTCACTTTGTGAGTCTGGTTCCTTCTCTTAAGCTTTGAACTATACAAATGAATTTGACAATGTAACACAGTTTACTAAGAAACCTTTCTCAGCTTAGCATACTGACAGAACAGATTATTAGTTATTATCAATAAACATGGGAAATGTGGTCTTAGTGTCGCTCACCGTGGCGGGTGAAGCCACCTCCAGGTCCATGGGCTCAAAGATGAGGCTCATTTGAGGAGACATTTGGATGATCTCACCGCTCATCAGACACAGTTTCTTATTGTCATCAAGCACCGTGTTCATGTTCTCGATCCACACTGCATCCACAGGGCCATCAAAGATCAGCCACTTCCTGTCTGGAGTCTGAAAAGATGAGAAATATTTTTCATTTATTTATTTTTTTTTGCCGGGCCGCCTGGCAGGCCAGCCTAGAAGGGGCATTTTTACTGACAGACAGACTGACTGAGTCCCGCTGTTGAAATATTCATGTTTGAGGAGTCTATGCTGAAATAAAGGGAATATATGTTGTCAGATAGATTTAAGAGAGTATTTTATGTATAGTTTACATAAAAATATTACGTTTCTCATCAAAATGTAAAAAAAAGTTTTCAATTACTAATTTGAATTCTGTAGAATTACGTTATAAAATCTCATGAGGATGTTGGCGCTGTAGTATTTTTTTATAAGGAAAGTATAGTTAAAAATATTCAGCGCATGTATTTTGCTTCCATTCTGGCCCTTTTTTTTTTGTGACCTTAATTCCGCCTTGTGCGAAGGAAACTGAAGTGCCCATTTCAATCACTTAATCCGCTATAATAGCGCACCTGAGAGGTGGCAAAGGCTCTGTAGCTCACAGCAAGTATGCCATCTGACCACTCATGAGACACAGCGTCAAACTGACCATACAGCTGACCCATGGTGATGGACTTGGGGTTGATAACAGTGATCTGAACCTTATTCTCATCCATCAGGCCCTGCGTAGAAGAAAAAAAAACATTAATGTTATTACTTGAACATTATTAAAATGATGTGCGTTTTATTTCGCATGTGGTTAGACGGTTTTTACCATTTTTGTCTTGGTAAATGGTAATTTGGAATCATGATAACAAATAATTTAAGTTTTCCACTCAAAGGGTTTCATCATTCCAAAGTCCAAATGCCATTCAATCTCCTACATAATCATGTAAATTATAGCCTATATCTATAATCTGCAATTTTTCTGTGGTCAGAAAATAACATCATCCAGTGTTCCAGAATGAAATTTGTACCAAAGGCAAGTTTGTGTTTATTATTTAATCATGCAAACATCTTTGATTTGAATATCCTGCTTGCACATAATCGTCTACGTGCTCTGTGATTGGTGGAATATTGCGTTCAGAAGTTTTTATTGCAAATGTATGCCCTGTTGGTGGTGCTGGAGGGCTTGAGTGTTGGAAACTAGAAATACTGATAAGGTACTTTCATTAATGGCATAAGAAGTGCTCTATGGTCTGCCACAGACTCCCATTTGGAAGAGGAAGAAGAACATATACAATTCCACCTTAGGTGCTTGGCCCCCTAAAAACGACAAAGTGAAGTTGCTTGACTTTAGCTGTGTTGTGTGATAGACAAGCTTTGTAATTAGGCAACGATGATGCACCTGCTCTACTTTCCCTCGACCATTATGGCCACTTCTGTCTGCCAGTGTGATTTTTAAAGGGAAGCCAACATCACTGGCAATGATATGAGGTGGAAAATGAGTTTGGTTAATTATGTTTTTACATATTAAGATTATTTCCAACCCGTACATAATAGCACGAAGTAACACATTTAAACATTACAAGTGGCTAAAGTTAAGATCAGAGCTGAACTTGATAAGATGTAGTGATCGTTAGTTAGCTTTTTATTCATGGGAAATCTACTGATGCTGTCCATGTCTCTACAGGTATCACATTTCTAAAAAGGGGAAAGAGATGGATTTAGCCGTGTTATTGCTGCCATTCTGTTCAGGTTGGAAAGAAGCTGTAATTAGGTAATTGTGTGCAGCTGTTGTTGGTTTCTCTCACTGTGTAAGAGTCTCTTCTGTTTAGTCTGCTTGTAGTGGATTGTGTTTCCCAGTAGGTTTTTGCAAAGGGGTGTGACTTGCAGTTAGGAAAGTGGCAGTCATTTAAAAAAAAAAAAAAAAAAAATCTTAGATCAGGGATGTCCAATCTTATCCACAAAGGGCCAGTGTGAGTGCAGGTTTTCATTCCAATCAAACAGGAGCAACATCTGATTTTACATTTTTAATCAGTTGACTTTGGCTTACAATAGACTCAGGTGTGGCTTCTGCTTGGTTGGAATGAAAACCTGCCTGCACCCACATCAGCCAGTTCCTGATAAGACTGGACCCTGTCGTAAATATTTTGATGAATTATAAGATTTAATGGGCTGAGATTTATTTATTCTATAATGAATGTTTATGCTATCATTGATTCTCTTTAGTTCTGACCAAAAAAACCCTTCGTTTTTAGACATTGGTAATGTGGTTCTACTGGGCTCCATGCTAAGCCCTGTATTTTTGAGATACAGGTAGATAAAAACAATTACCATACATTTTTTATGCAGATGATCATGACTTATCTCTTGGCCTCCTTTGTGTTTCGTTAAATAAATGTTATTTTTGGTCTTTTTTTTCTACAAATAAACTATAAGAGTAGGACCTTAGACCAGCGAAAGGTTAATCTTGCTTGAATACTAAGTGTTTGAATTTACAAAGAGATGAAAATAGGCTTTTTTTAAGTCCAGTGGAAATAACCTCCAGACATTCTTTATGTGAACTATCAACAAGATAACATGCAAGACATAATTGTTATGAAAGCTGCGGTCTCCTCCCCCCTTGAGTTCTCCAGGTTCTGCTCTCTTATTACTCATCAGTTGTTGCATTTAGTGCTGTGAACTCGACTTGAAATTGGGGCAACTTCAAGAGAGCAGTGCTGCTTGAGATTCATGTACTACATCTGCATTCTATGTCTCCTGACATGTGGGTTGTACCACTTGTACTGCTTTGGCTCATTCTCGATATTCCTTTTGACATGGAGGCTGAGGCATGATGTGCGGATCCTCAGCCTGCCTACATCTATTCACGGCTATTTGAGAGAAAGAGTTTTTCGAAAGCCGGGCTCAGTTTGAGCGAAAGTATGGATCAGATTTCCAACGATGGAGATGATTTGAGATATGATCTCTGTCACACGCTCGCAGGTCTGAACAAACATCCCTTCTTCATTAGGTCGTGGTATTATTGATGTCAGCTTTTATTTCTGGGCATGGTGACAAGACTGATGTGCAGACAGTGATGCAATGTGATAAAAAAAATCAGAAATGGTTATACGGGCACTCTTCTGTTATACAGTATGCATATGAGATGAAATCTTGTATAGTGTATGTATTTCCACATTGGTCTGATAAACTACAAAAGGGAAAGAGTAAGACTTTTAGTAAATATTCTACCGGTTTACCAAACCAAAATGCTTGATGCGGCTGGTGCAGTGTTGGTCAACTCTGGGATTATTGGCACCCTTTAAGGGAATGGGCAAAAAACATCATATAAAATAAAACTTACAATTCAAACCTTCCATTCAAACAATAGAATTTAGTTTGCTTTAGCAGAAATAATGCAATGCAAAAACATATGTAACAGATGTATTGCCTGAATCATCATTGGCATTCATCAACATCAGCATCCAACAACGTGAGCCTACTACACCCAACCATCCAAATGGTAAAAAGGGTGATGAGGGAGGTACAGAAATTTTGTTCAGCTGTCACGTTTCAGTTGATTCTAATCATGCCACCAACATAATATGCTGTTTGAAAGTGTTGGCTACTTGCTGAGGGCAACCCAGAAAGCCTGAACTTCACTGGTCATCAGTAGAACTACATACAACTGGAGTCAGATGGTGTGGTCAAAGATAAGACCTAAAACTTTTTGTCTATGCACACCGTCAACATGTCGGGCAAAACAAGGGCTACATACAAGGAATTGTTTACTCTGTAAGGCTGTTTTGCTCTTGTCAAGATAAAACGTCTTCATGAATTACACTCAGTGTAAGGATATTTTAGCCCAAGACTTTACTGCCTCTGCCAAGATGTTAACAATTGGCCATAGATGGATCTTTAGAAGGATAATGTCCCCAAACATACATCCAAATCAACACTGCAGGGTTGTAACAGAAAACAAATTAATTATTTGGAATGATCGGAAAATGTGTTAAAAATAGATACAAATACATACACATATAGAAAGTGCACAATGACCACATTCATGATCATACAGTACAGTGTTCAGTCATCCTTATTAACTGCCTGGACAGTTTTTGGGGTTTAAATCAGGTTACAAGTTTGTTTATATTTTTATATATACAGTATATTTTGGGAAATAAATAGATTCATAAGAAGACATCATGGGCAGATAGAAGCAAAAGTAATACCTGCATGACCGGTTCTGAAGCAGGTGAAAACCTGGCCAGCAGGAGCCATCTCTGCTCTTCATGACTGTTTTGAACACACTGACTGGCACATGCTCAGGGAAGCGGCAACTGACGGCGACTTCACCGACTTGGAGGAATACGCGACATCAGTGACCAGCTATATCAGCAAGNGAAGACTCTACACAGGGTCAACCCACGGAAGGCTGCTGGACCAGACAACATTCCTGGCAGGGTGCTCAGGGGATGTGTAGACTAGTTGGCAGATGTTTTCACAGACCTTTTTAACTCCCTCACTAGACCCCCTGCAATTCGCTTACCGCCCCAACCGCTCAACAGATGACGCCATCACCACCGCCCTCCATCTGGCCCTCAC
>CM074949.1:2894395-2912205 GCA_037577455.1 Pangasius macronema
AACAATTTCACTGTTCTAGTGCTGCTCAAAGTGTTTAAACCAGAAATGGTGGAATTGTTCATTTTCCTGCCTTTTTTTCCGGTTCTGACTGAGTAATTAATTATATATACTAGTCATTTAAATGGTAAATCATGAGCAGGGAATAATCAATATCACACACGAGGCACTGAGGCATCACACTGATCTGCAGTTCTGTATGTTGACACACAGTTCGGCTGGATTATGTTTCTTATTAAAAGCTTGTTACTGGCGATTAAATCATTTCAAAGCAAAGTGGTCATGCTCCCTTACGTGCCTCTCTTATTTTATGCTCCGCTCTGCTTTGGAGGATTAGAAGCAGCCGTCCGACAAGATGTGGGCTACATTTTACACCTACGTTTTAAGTGTGTGCGCTAATTCACTTTAAATAGGGTGATAAAGTCACGATTTTGCGTGCTAGCAAGAAATAGGCACACGGTGAGGTTTATGTAATTGAAAGTCTGAGTGCACCATTTAATTCCCGCACACACACACACACACACACACACATCTGCATAAAGGTTCCAGGTAAATAACCGAGTCTTATGAGTGCTCTCTGAATAAAATCCTGCTTATGATCCATAAAGGCTGTTACTCCTGCTGAAGTTTTTACATCTCTGGATCCGTCATCAAACAAGCCAGGCTCGCCAAAGTCTCTGTTGCCATGGCAACTGGCAATGTTCTTTTCTAGCTTTTGACCGCACGCCGTCTCTCGAGCTTCACCTAAAGTACATCTTCATACAAATGAGCAGGCGCTCCTCTAAGCCTGTGCTCCGTTTCGTTTCCTTGCTAACTTCAATTTTCATATCGGTCTTTGGAGCAATTTTTCTGCTGATAAATACGTTTTTCAAACAGCTGCTATAATTCAAGCATTCTGTTAAAACAAGTTTAATATAAGCTACTGATTTTAAATCAAGTAGTCAGATATAAACCTTATTTCAGACGGGTTTTTCTATCGTCACAACAGTGTGAGTGGAAGTTTGAAAAAGAAAAAGAAAAAAAAAGACCTAACTCACTACATATGTAATTTACAGTACAACTCTGACCTTGAAGAACTTTCCCAGGGCAATGTAATCAAGCCCATCGGAGCAGTTGAACACGACACACTGCTTAGCCACAGCTTTGGCCAGGTCTTTAGTAGTCTCGGTCTTCCCCGTACCTGCTGGGCCTTCAGGAGCTCCTCCTAAATGCAAGTGCAGGGCTCCAAATAGGGTTCTAGGGACAAAGACACGGGAAGTTTCAGTCTGGCAGTTTGGTCAAAAACGAATGAAACTTCAACGCTTTCTTTTTTAATTTGGCAAAATATAAAGTTTTATCATGAAAGTCACAAATAAACTTGGTTTTGTAAGGTTCTGTCTGCAAGTCAGTCATCATCTAGGACAGTATCCTTGTTCTATTTGTATGAAATATTGTGACACCGATTGTAGTCTATTTTATAATGACTGTAACATTACGCACATGCTAGTATTACACCAGAAAATCTCAAAATATTTCACTGCTGAGGTTATTACAGCTCTTTCGTTATTTAATGAGATTCAGAGAGGGCATAACATCAGACAGATAGACCATTATAAAACCAAGATGTGGTGCTCATTCTGTCTCTGGCCACTGTGCAAAAAATCCACTTCCTCAGTGTCCCAGAATTTTGCATAATGTACATTTGAAGTAACTTTTAATACGTTGCTAGCTGGAGTGTCAGAACTGAGAAGTCCTATCTCTCAAAATGGCTCTTCGCCCAGACAAAAAATATTAATACTAAGGTAATGAAGTTGGTGCCACGGATGAGATCTGGAGCTATAAAGAGGCAAGCTGGACCGATGCCGCATTTAGTGCGCGGATTTATTTCTAATGCACAGTTTTTAAATGTTTTTTCCATCTCTATTTTTTTTCTAATGCTAGACTAGAACTGTAACTCGATATACTGTGATTGCAGAGACTATTAGATAAGTAACATGACTATTTCTTTTAAAAAAAAGACCAATTTAAACCTCTTTTATGAATCTCTTTTTCTTAAAATGTTTGACTGCTTTTGAAACTAATCAGTGTAATAGATAATGTACCCAGAATTTTAAAATCTCATGTTTTTGAAATATTTTCAGCGGATGCAAGTTACAAAATAAAAGGAAAAGCAATACACATGCTATACCCACGAGCAGGATCAGGCTGAAATGTCTGCGCAGAGGTATGTGAAGGACAAGCAACTGCATTTACGTTTACATTTACGGCACTTGGCAGACGCCCTTATCCACAGTGACTTACAAAAGTGCTTTGAAGTCTTTTATATATGTAAATAAATAAATAAATACATATTTTCCTGTACTGGTTCACAGGCTTTTGAGTGTATTGTGTACTCAGGCCAGTTCACTGTATGAGCAGAGTTTAGCATAAAGCTGTTCTGACCTGTAGCAGCGATCGGTGAGGGGGGTGATGACCAGCCGTGGCGTGTTCCCAAGGTACTCGTAGCCGTAAGCCAGACCTGCGTTAATCATTTTGGTCTGAAGCTGGTTCTCCTGCAAGAGTGAAGAGAAATGCTGAAATGATTAAAGGGAAAAAAAGAGAGATTTTCAAAGATATACTACACTCATACCACACATAACAACACATACATTTTATATATATATATATATGTGTGTGTGTGTGTGTGTGTGTGTGTGTGTGTGTGTGTGTGTGCGCCAGCATTTGCTTGTTTACTTTTGTTTGGGGAAAAAGCTAGAGACAGGAAAATTCACTAACTTCCTCTATCTATTTGTTTAATTCTCGCTCATTTCCTGACCAATGATTCGTTGTTAAGACCATTAAAAAGCTTCATATGTTTTTTTGGGCTTGATATTTTTTTTTTTTGCCAGTTTGCACAAACACACACACGCACTCACGATCCAGTAATAACGAAGCTGGCTGAGCCACTCGAAGTTGTTCTCGTCATCCACGCCCTTGTGCACAAGCGAGGCCAAGACGTCTCGAGCGTGCACGTCCAACACCACCAGCGCTCCCAGGGTCACTCGGTTCTGTTTGGACAGTTTCCCACGCACCAGCGCCACGATATCCTCGATCTGTGTGTTGTTCTGATGCAGATAAGCTTCCAGGGCCTAAGAAAGAAAGGAGCAGAAAGCCTGATATATTAAAGGCAATGCTTTTAACAAGGATACAAAAAATAAACTTCCATAAGTTATAGTTACTTCATTTAATCAGCCTATAATCATTCCCAGCCCTTTTTAAGAGTCTCCGGTAAGTCAGAAAACAGAAAGAGGGAAAATGATGATAACTGATACTACGACTAACATTTAATTTTACCAGCTAACTAAATAATTATAGGATCTTAAAATGAATTAACTATAGTGGTGAAGTGATGTGATGATTATTTGTATTGTTTGTGTGTTGAGCCTATTAGGGATAGACAGTAAAGCTTTTGAAATGAATTGTAACAGAAATGAATGAGTGTGTGTGTGTGTGTGTGTGTGTGTGTGTGTGTGTGTGTGTGTGTGTGTGTGTGTGTGTGTACAGACCCGCGGTCCCGTCGCGATGGCTTCGTGGATGTATTTGGTCCAGTACACCTGAGACACACACAGCACTGTCTGACCTGGCCAGGCTCGCACCCAGTTGATCCGCAGCTCTTTAGGGTACGCCTCGATTGCCTCAGCTATCACCTGCAAAAGCAAGTTCACTTGGATATAAAAAGCATTTATGAGCGTATTGAGTGAATTTAATGTTACGATGTCTTATTACGGACTTCCTTACGATGCTATTGTAAACACTGAAAACTTTAAATGGTGTGGCTAAGGCTTACAGTGTCTCTTGTAAAGGCAAGTGAGCGCTTGGTGTCTAATTTTGTGACATTATAATTTGAAGTGCTTATAACGTATAACTTATTTATTTACTATATGTATGATATGATATGATCTCGGTAATCTGGGCCTTTTGCAGTTCGAGGAAACATGGCAGTTGTTCTTTCTGGTAATTTACCTTATGTTATGTTAGAGATGCTGTACATGGAGTTTCGGTCTGAAAAATCCAAGATATGACTTATTTCCTCCATTACTAGGTGAAGAGAACTCTATGTATAATAATATACAGTGGAGGAAAAGGTGCCTTAAGCCCAAAATATCAGCTAGAACAGGAATTGCTTGAGATATGGGGTGAGATTTACATTTGGGGTAATATCTGAGTCAGTATCACCCTCGTATTTTATTTATTGTGCAGCACTAACTCATGCTAATCTTCTAAAAGCCTAATATACCATCCTGAGTTGATGGAATCACGTGTGTGAAGATCTCAGCTAACGTGACTAAAGCCAAATTTCAGAAGTTCAGTTCACACATTAGTTGTAAAATGAACATAAATCCAAACAGGTCTGATTATTATTATGTCCCAAAGTGGTTTATTTTCTTTATACCCCACAATTTGTCAGCATTTTTTATTCATTAAATAAAGATTAATTGTACTCTTTTTTTATCAGTTTATAGTTAATTGTTTCATAGTTTACTAGTTGTGTTGTAACAGCTATAAGAAGTATTTCTCGCACCATCCTCTTGTTTCTGTACAAAGCCCTCCATCCTCCATCCTCAAGACTTTTCCGTCTCAGAAAACGTGAAGCGACGTGATGTCTCCTCACAGACTGCTTCATTATATCAATGATTATATGTTTATTTTAACCTGTTTATGTGGAGCTAAATTATCTGCTATACACGTGAAAGTGCATTAGAACAGCTCGTTAAAATAATTCTATAATTTGACTTTGAGCCAGAACTACTGATAGAGCTGCTGCTGTAGAAAATTACTCAATACCTTCTGACCAATCAGATTCAAGAATTTAACAGCGCCGTGGGACTAAATATAATCAAACGCAATATACAGAGGCTTAAATGTGTAACACGGTATACAGAGAGCAAAAACAGGACATGAAATAAAATACACTTTTTGAGTGGAGTTTTTTTTTCTATCTTCTGACATGAGCAGAACATAAGGGTTCAGGAATCAATCCCGAGTGAAATTGCCTCGCACCTTGTGTAGGGACTTGAGCATTCCGCTCTCCAGCTCGAGGAGCCATTTCTCGACCTGGCCGCGGGCTTTAGAAGTGGAGATGATGTCCAGCAGCTCCACCATCTCACCCTCGCTGCTCTTCATGTGTGTGATGTCCAGAATGTCAGTGAACACAACACTGGCAATGCCCTCAAAACACTTCTTCAGATGCGGCTGCACTCTGGAGGGGGTCCAAAGATACTTATAAAACAAAATGGCTTTTTTTTCTTTTTTTTTTTGTCATCCTGTACACATGACTGTATACCATGAAACGGATGAAGCAGTAGCCTCCAGCACTTTGGTGCAGCACAAAAGACAAACCTACAGTACAACACAATTCAACAAACACACATGCACAATTGCAGACTGTTAACTGCACACTAATTAGACAGGAGTAGCAGGATAAAGCCAACAGGCATAAGTGTGTGTGCAAAGCTGATCAAAATGCGATTTTGTATTTTGGCTGTTTGAGCATTTATCCCAGTAAAATTACAGAATAGCCATATAGTTAACTAAAGAAAAAAAGGGGGTTAAAGAGCCTCTTGTAAAGTTAACAACCTCACAATGCTTGTTTTCAACACAGACTTATCAGCTTCCCTTCATGACTGTATGTTCTTGAGGAGGAGGGATTGGGAGAGAATGATAACGGAGAGGCTTGAGATGCCTGGGAGAGAGAGAGAGAGAGAGAGAGTGAGATGCACACGTGTGTTATGTTGGTGCTACGTTTGTTTGAGTTCTGTTTATTATTAAACGTTACGTTGGAGTTCACTCGCTTCCCGCTTCCTCCTTGGCCGTCTTTGAAGTGTTACACTTGGCAATATGCACTTGCTAACTAGTTCCCTAGCTAACGGAATAAAACAACAAAGTTACCCATGCTATAGTGAATAGGAGGAGAAGTAAGGCTTTATTCACAGCGAGCTCCATGAAGACGTGGTGTGTGAAGGTTGGAGTGGAAGAACTCNTCACAAATCCCCACAGCCACGCTCCAACATCTAGTGGAAAGCTTCCCAGAAGAGTGGAGCTCATTATAACAGTAAGGAGGAGACTAAATCTGGAATGGGATGTCCAACAGGTACATATGTTTGAGTAAGAGTTATTTTGAAACAGGATGTTTAATGGCCAGGATGTTCTCTGATTAGTGTAATCTCACAATCTCACAATCTACTGATTGCTAACACTGAATCTCCCAGTCTGTCTAATTCACAGCAAAAAGATCCGATCTGATCTCAGTACAACCTCTTACCATCGGACTAGTCACAGAAATAGAGCAATGGCGGGGCTGACACTATACTTCCTGTCTCTCTGACAGCTGCTGAGATACTGCAAATAAACCTTATCTCCTGTAGAGCGATTGCTGTTACTGAGCTTTAGTGCAGAGTTTCCAACAGCGGATAAAAGAAAAAAATTGCAATCTAACAGTAGTGATGTCAAAGAGTGACCAAAACAGATAACGCTGTTAACGACAGTCAGATTAACTCATCCTCTTCGGCTATCCGCACTGACGCTACAACGCGAAAGCACGATGTCAGCTGTGTATTGTATTTTAAAAAGAAGCACAGAAGCTCTGTCCTCATTCAGTCCCCATTTAACCCAGCTATCGCAGTATTACTCTGACGGATTCCAACCCACACGAGCACTTTTCAAAATTCAGCTTTCTATAAAGCGCCGGGTTCAGTTAAATTCTCAGAAGGGATGACAGAGCAGAGGACAAAGGGATAATGTGCACATGTGTGTGAGAGAGAAAGAGAGATGAATGAGCCTAAGGAGAAAAAAAAAAGAGCACAAGAGCACTAAGAAGAAAAGGAAGGGAAAGAGAGACCGTGATTACGAGATTTGTGGAAGTAAATGTCTCTGTGTCGGTGCACACATTCATTATTAAACAAATACCTTGGGTGAAATAAGACAAGGATTGCTTATCAACCGAGGCTATGCTCAAGAGAACCGCGCCATAGGAAGTAGACCAGAATGACATACGGAAAAGAGGTTTTCTAATTAAATTCCCACAGTAAGTACAGGATTTTCAGAGGCTCAAGATGAGTTTTTTTTTTTTTTTTTTCCAGGGCCAAGCACAGCTAAATTGCTTTTCATGTGTCCTTGCGCCTCTGGTCCTACTGTGGATTCAGTATGGGCTGCAGATAAATGAATTTTGATTAACGTAGCGACGTGTTAGAAGAACGGACTGCATAACTTTAATATCATGTTGTATTAAAACTAGACTGTTACATTTCCGTGATCATATGCAGATTTTAAACTTTATTTAATTGATGAGAGACCCATTAGCAGACAGATGTGACTGAATGGTATGCTGTTTTATGAGCTAAGAGTAATACAGTGTTCTCCATATCTGTCCAAATCTTTCCAAACACTACTGACTACGTTCCTTTAAAACTAGCTACAAACTTCCGTTCCGTTAGAACTAGCTACAAACTTACGTTCCTTTAGAACTAGCTACGAACTTCCGTTCCGTTAGAACTAGCTACAAACTTCCGTTCCTTTAGAACTAGCTACGAACTTCCGTTCCGTTAGAACTAGCTAAGAACTTACGTTCCTTTAGAACTAGCTACGAACTTACGTTCCGTTAGAACTAGCTAAGAACTTACGTTCCTTTAGAACTAGCTACGAATTTACGTTCCTTTAGAACTAGCTACGAACTTACGTTCCGTTAGAACTAGCTACGAACTTACGTTCCGTTAGAACTAGCTAAGAACTTACGTTCCTTTAGAACTAGCTACGAACTTACGTTCCTTTAAAACTTAGCTTATATTATCTCATAACAAGTCACAAGTTTACGTTCCTTCAAAACTAGCCACGAGTTTATATTCCCTCAAAACTACCTATGAACTTATATTCCTTTAAAAGTATATTATATTATAAAACTTAGCTTATATTATCTCATAACAAGTCACAAGCTTACATTCCTTCAAAGCTTGCCAAAAGCCTCTGTTTCTTCAAAAGTATCTAGGAGTTTACATTCTCCCGAAACTAGCTGCGAGATTATGTTCCTTCAAGCCTGCAAAAACGCTGCGGAATCACCACGAGGTTCACCCCTGGGTTCTAACATAGCTTTTGCTCCATGGTATTCCTAGTTATGTTCTAGTTAGAGACCAGTCGCTCTGGATAAGTGCATCTCTGCCTCAATGCTAACAATGTGCCAACAATGCTACAACCGTAGATTAGAATTCGAATACTATACAGCTACATAATCTATCATGGTTTAAATTACTTTTTCATTTGTACGAGCTCCAATGAAATTGTTCTTCATCATTGCAGTTCCTACAGCTTGGTTTATAATTATATAGTTATTCGAAAACTAAGTGGCCTTAAAACTACCAACCAGACTGCAGGCAAAACACAAATTAACTGCCTTTGTAAGCATGAAATCTCCTTACATAATACCTATCAGCATAAGCTTGGCTTAAAAAGCCTATTTGGCTTTAGCAGCATGGTTCATGGCCCAGCAATTTGGTTTCAAGCTGTTGTTGAAGTCAAGTCTCCTCTATTAGGACCTACTCAGGAGTCCCAAGAACGAGGTCATTTTTTTAATGTAACGTAAAGAAGAAAAAAGAGTCTCAGGTCTTGGAAATATACTAAGAATAATACGTGAAAATTAAAACAAAACTAAAATTACTAGACTAATCCTTACCTTCTGTTCTACAGTTTCAGCCTAAGCCAAAATTTCACCCACGTATACAGAAAAGCGGCGGTGCTGTCTGCTAAAGACGAACCCAGGACTGCGCTGCTGTTGTGATTCTGTAGTTAATGAAATCTAATGAAAAATCTAATCTGCACTGATCTCTAAATTAATTCAGTATGAATTGATTCCTCTGCCAGGTTTTAATTACAGTTTTCCAACGAGATGCAATGATTTTTACTCCCAAGTTGAATTAATGGATTGTTCTTTTTTTTATTGGCTCTTTTAAGGGTTGTATGTAGTTTTACCGTAAGCAATCCAACACATGGTTTCAAATTCACCTTCAAACTCTTCATGCTTTTCTTCCCTTATAAACATTGCTATGAAAAAAAATCTAAGTTAAGTTAATTCTAAAGGGGAAAAAAATCTAAATATAAAAAAAATGTCATTTCCATTGATCGTTTTCTTTTTTTTTTCTCCTAAAAGGCAGACCTAATTGAATTTGATCTGACCCAGATTTGAGCCTGTACCTGGTTGGGTCCTTCGTCTCGGAAAGAATCTCCAGCAGCTCGTCGTTGGACAGAAAGAAGAAGCGAGGGAAGAAGAGTCTCTTCTTTTCCAGGTACTTGTTCAGGCCTTTCAGTATGAGCTCCAGGAACTCGTTGCTCTTCTTAAGCTTCTCCAGCATCTTCTCGATGGCCACCACAGCCAGGACGTGCTTGTCCTGAAGCAAGAGACAAAATGCGCTTCAGAATCAGTATGAATGTGAGATAAGTGAGATGAAAGTGTGATATTTTGGTTATAATTGGTTATACAGCCGATATCGTTTGGCTCAGAATAGGAGTACGCACAGGTTCTCTAACACACTGTTCTCCACTCACTGTTTGATGGGCCAGGATTTGGCTGGAATATTGAAATCAGTGTTTGGATATCCTTTGTGTATTACATCCACATGAAATCAGTGAGAAAATATGAAAAGGTCAAGCCACATCTGGCCGAACGTAGTTGATGCAGAGTGCAGCACTGTCGTGGTGTGTTTTTACTCTCATGCAGGTGGGAGCAAAAGGTTGGATATGAAGCTTTCGGGACAAGATGGCGCATTCTTCGCCAATTTAAACGACAACAGTACCTCCAGTTTGTAGTTTAAGCCCTGTGATGCTTTTCATTCGACGCTGAATGCTTTGCTTACATTTTCCATTCGCTATTGTTTAGTAAATATAGTGTGCAAAGCTGATCGTCAGATTATTATACACATGCAATTACGCAAAGCGTTAATCTGATGGCATTTTCAAACATCCTGCCTGCTAATGTAGCCTTTTCAGCGCGGTGGCACTTAAAACGTAAAGACTCCGGAGTGTGAGCTTCTACAGTAGGGCTGAAGTGTTGAGCTGACATTCAGTAAAGCTTTTACTGTGCTTTCAATATTTCTCTTCATCACTTCTTTACGTTCTATCCGTCAGACACAAACACGTGTGCTGCCACTGACAGGACCAACGTTTAACTGCAGTCGACAAACGATGCTTGATTACACCGAATAAAAAAAGAAAGAAAGAAAGCCTTTTCCTCTCCTAGAGGTTAACTGAAAATCCTTTCATTAACTTGTATGGGTATCCAAATATTAAAATTAGGCAGCAGGCTTATCCCTAGTGCAGCGACCGCAAAAGCCGTGTGCAGTGCAGCAGATATCTACACTAATTACTTTTTAAAGTTTAAAGTGGAGGACAGTGCCGTTCTGTAGCGCCAGAATAATGAAGGCCAATTTTTCGGCATAAACATCAAAGCTTCTCGGATGGATTTTTAAGTTATCACAAGGCACATTGCAATCACGGCATACAGCAGTACAATCAAAGTGTAATAGTTTTTCCAATTATTGTGCAGCCTGACACTCTCGAAAGAGCCAGTATTCTTATTTATTTTTTAGCTGCCGGTTCAAACAGCACATACGCTGTACGATCACCAGGGATCAACACGACTGTCTCACGTTCACTGCTTTTAAGTCGAAAAAGATTGTAAAGCACAAGAAAAGGTAACTAATTCAATCCAAGTCTCCGTGCAAAAGGTTGAATTAAAGGTCTGTCCTTCATCCGAGACAAAGCAAACAGTTAGAAGCACTTCCTATCCATCTGCCCTTCCTTTGTCTCTCTCTCTCTCTCTCTCTCTCTCTCTCTCTTTCTCTGTCTCTGTGTGTGTGTGCTCCATTCATTGAAGTTTGAGAGAAACTAATAATTGGCCCCTGAGCCTTCAAATTTTGATTGCTATTGATTTTCTATTAAGCACGTCTGGGTGATTTGGAGTTGAAGTCTTCATGAGAGATTTTTGAAGTTTAATCATCACTTCGGGATGAAACATGATTTCTGAAAAGGGATTCTTTGAATGTGTAATGAAGTGATGGTAATAACCTAAAGCCTCCCCCAAATCACTTTTTTTTTTTTTTTTTTTTTTTGTGCGTGCGCGCCTGAGAAAGGTGATTCTAATGAAAGAGAGTGTGGAGAGGCAAGATAGGAGACCTGTTTTATTACACTGGAGCCGAGGTGAATCGGAGGGAGCAGCTGCCTACACGAAAAGACATTAACGTCCTCCTTTAAATGACGAAATGAAATTATCGACCTTGAATCGGAACGAGAACATTCAACTTTTTCTTTAGAGCGCGTAACCATAATTATACTCTCATTATACGTTCAAGTGAGGTCGAGAAACCGAAAAGTTGACTATTTTCCATTTCCTTTTGTGTTCCTTCTCATTCGATCGTCTTCCCTTTTGAGCAAGGTGGATGGGATGGTTTTTAAAAAAAAGCCACCTTTTTTAGCTCCAGAGGGTGATCGTTGGCTTTTTTAGACAGGGGAGAAAATCATGGAGAGGCGCAAGACGTAATTAACAGGACGCGTTCAAAAGATGCTTGTGTATTTAAGCGCATTTGCAGTGTTTTATCTGTTCATGAGTCTAAGGGAGACAGGCGCCGACTTGTTCGGGGGAAAACGGTGGAAAAAGAGTGACACCATGTGGAGATTTCTATGTTGCAGTTTATGATGTTGACTCTAGGGCTTGAAAAAGCATGGGGCTGCACTATATATGCAATAAAATGAAATGATCCAGCTTCTTCTGTACAGTATGTATATCTGAGCCGTCGTCAACAATCTCATCCGTTTTATTGCTTCCTGCTCTTCATTTGTTCATCACTGCCAGGAAATGAGTCACTGAACGTAGGTAGTGGTGAGCATAAAGAAAGCTGGGATGACTGAAATCGGGTGATATTTTAAGAATTAAAACCCCATCCCCATTTCTCTTTTTTTTTTTTTTGATGATGTGCCAGGGTCGAGGCCTCCAGACAAAATCTATAATTTCTATTTGATGGTGCTGCCTTATGTTTTTTTTATTTTTTTTTTTTCTGTCTCGCGACAACAGGCTATCGACTTGTCTCGTTTCACAGCACCTGAGAATGGCAATTGCACCCTTCAGAGTTTCAAAATGAGTAGCAGTCTGTCTGTGTGTGTGTGTGTGTGTGTGTGTGTGTGTGTGTGTGTGTGTGTGTGTGTGTGTGTGAGAGACAGTAAAGCAAGACTGATTAGAGCCCGCAACCCCCATCAATAGCCTGAGTATGTTCTCATTTGGCATGACATGCCATTTATTTCTATACAGACAGAGGCTTAGCATAAGATCAAGTAAAATATCAAGTCATTTTTGGACAAAAGGCTACAACCCCTACTTTCTCTATCCTTCCTCAAGTAGAGATTAGATGATGCAATCGTACGAAACCTTTTGTTTATTTGTTTGTTTGTTTGTTTTTACGTAGCGCTTAGTCAACTGTAAAAGTACTGCATGTCAGCTACCAGCACAATCACTTCCAAGTCATGGTTTTAATTAGAGCAGAATTGTACAAAAATTACAAAAATCCCTTAGCCCTGACCATTTATTAACGAGTTACAGACTCCTGAGATACCTGGAAACGATCGAGTATATATCATTAGGCCCGCAATAAAGTTCTAAGAACTACATGCAGTGTATATTGACCTACCAGGCTGACTTGCTTAATGATGTCCCTCCAGGTTTTATCCACAGCGGTGAAGCAGCGTCCCTCCTCTGGCATCTGGGCCATGATGTCTGGAGAACTGAAAATGGGCTCCAGGTAGAGCCACGTGGTCTGCACCTTCAACCACTCGTCTAAAATCTCCTGCAGCAGCAGCAGCTTGCCCTCCCAGTCTCTACAACACAAACCCACAGGTTTGTCCACCTGTCTTTATTTCAAATTATTAATTTCTACCTAGGAATATAAAACAGTGATTGCTAGTAGGCTTCGATTATCTAAACCCATGATCCATTCATTAAGGTTTTGTAGTGTAGATATCTCTCGAATGTCTCTGAAAGACACTGAATAATAACTTTAAAACATTGCTTCAGGC
Source organism: Pangasius macronema (assembly GCA_037577455.1). Taxonomy (NCBI): domain Eukaryota; kingdom Metazoa; phylum Chordata; class Actinopteri; order Siluriformes; family Pangasiidae; genus Pangasius; species Pangasius macronema. Next base: position 2,907,458 of record CM074949.1, read on the forward strand.
TTTACACCTGCAGAACACTCAAATCCAGAACCTCACTGTATCTTGTCTATGAATGCTAGTGATGTTAGCCAAACTCATTAGGGTTTTGCTCTGTAAACTGGCTCTGTGTGTAATTTGACTTAAAAACCCTCAAACGCTTACCGTATCTCAGCCTCGAAGGGTTTAATGAAGGGTGAGCCTCGCATAGTCTGTGTCTTGACGATATGGTCGTCCAGCAGCATCTGGATCTCGTCCACTGAGGACAGAATGGACGTGCCGGTCTCTCGGTAGGGCAGCAGGTTGAACTTTATGCCTGCCCATTCACCTGCCATGCGCTCCATGGCCTTCTCCAGTGAGTACTCTTTGCTGGCTGCCTCACTGATGTTCTCGAAGTTGGGCAAGTGGGCCTCAAGGTGCATAGGAATGAAGTGGGAAATGCAGGCCTCCTCTTCTGAAGGCTTCAGGGAGAACCCCACCACGGCTGACATGGCGTCCCAATGGCGGTCTCGCAAGCCTGGATTACACAGCACCTGGAGGGGAGATAGTTTTGGAGACAGGATTGTAGTGTGAGTACAAAAGCTTCTCATAAGAAGCAAGCAGAACTGATGAAGCACCTTGAACGAATGGAAGAAAAAGTTAATCTCAGAGAGTTGATGCAACTCACTACTGCTTAAACTTTTCAAAATTGGCGTGCTTTCAACACTCGAGCCATTAATCCAGCTACACCACTGACAAACAATGAAGTACTACATTAATTGTCTGACTGAGTTCAAATTACAAGTAGAACAGGTGTGTTTTCATTAGGTTTCTGGAGAAACGAGCCCCGAAGACTTTAATTGTAATGAATAGGTACTTGAATAGAGATTGGCAAGCTGCCAAAGCTAACTAAGGGGAGCATTAATTAATAGGAGTAAGCATCTGACTGTTTATGTTTTTACAAAAAAAAAAAAGGAAATAATAAAAACATTTTGAATTGTGTAATGATAAGGGTAACATCAGGAGTAGGAGAAGACCAGTAGCTTCTGAAAAATTTTTATGCAGTACAGTGTATCCACAGACTTTTAAACCTCTGTCATGAACCTACGAATGAATGCCATGCCATATCAAGCTGGAGGAAACGGCACATCAAACCCATGCATGCACAAGATAGAGTAGAAATTGTTGTGACTCTCTGTAGCAGTTGATCCTTAAAGTCCTTATTCTTCATCTCACTAATTAAGTACCTGCACTAAGGGGAGGTGCTGCTTGAAGTCCTCCACCTCGGCCTTTACTTGGGCAGCGATGTGCAGAGCCTTGGGCGAGTCCTGAAAACCTTTTTCCAGTTTGTAGAGTGAGCGCCAGTAGTTGCTGATGTCGCCCTCCACCTTATCAGGGTTGATGGACGTGAGGGGGCCGTTAAGCCAGTGCTGGTGATCAGCCTGAAACTCGGTAGCTGTCTGGTACAGGCGAAGGTATGGGAGCAGCTGGTCTTGGACTTTCTTGCGTAAAGGGTACTGGGAGACGGGCCATCCAAACGCTTCTTCCTCCAAGTTGAAGCCCTCGATCTTGGGGAGAAGAATCATAATAAAACTGAGGGGAAACAGATGATCAAGCTGACCTGTTTGTTTGTTTTTTCTTTTTTAGATTTCTATCTCTTTAAAATAAACATCAAACACATCAGCAAAGCCACGGTTAATCTAAGACAATTTCAATTTATTTATCACCCCACGCTTGTGGACTAAGAAATTGAGAGCCATTTAAATGGTTGGAGTTTATGACCAAAATGCTTTTACGAGGCTTAGTCATTCACTGGAGTTGATGAATGACTTACTTTCTCTATAGCAGTCTCCAGCTTGGAATTGAGTGCCTGAGCCTTTTTCAGATACTTGCTGAGGTCAGACAGGTCCCCGAAAAAGCTGAACTCCTCCACCTGCTTCTCATAGCCTTCCAGATCTTCCGCGAACTTCTCGCACCGCAACTGTGAGCAATAAATGAAGTCATTAATATCTTACAGATAATAAACGCCGATGCAGCCTGGCCTGTCAGCGGGAAGACATTTCCTTGTTGTGACTGTTGTAAATTTTTGTGCCTCATTACAGATTGTTATTAGCTTACAGTATGAGGACATCTAATTAGTTTGATTTGCTAATGTAAGATGTAATTGTATGTTTTAATTTTAGCTTGTTTGTTGTCTCGTTTTTCTAGAGCATCTACATGATCTCTGCTTTGTTGAGACTGAGCAATCACTGTTGCTTAGAGATTAATATTTGGGTTTCTCTCTTGGGTAATTTTTTTTTTTTTTTTACCTTAAGGAAATCCTGGAAATGTACGGTCTTCTCGTTAGCAATTTCTCGGTGCTTGTCAAAGATGGAAGGCATGCGCATGTGCCACTGGAATGTCTTCTTGTTCAGGCTTATGTCCACTGAAGAAAACTCACAACCAGCCAAAAAGCAAAGACGATTCATGGATTCGTTGAGCTTGAGCTCCAGTTTGGGCATCTCTTCAGCTTCGACCTTCTTTATGTAGGCCTATAATGAAGGGAAAATGGTCAAACAGGAAGTCAGGACTAGAGCTATTGAAGAATAGAGCTGAGAGTTAATATATCTGGATGTACTGTATCACCTTAAGAGCCATGAGCTCTTGTGTGTTTGAAGGAGTGCTGTGAGCTTTTTTGGCAATCTTCTCAAATTCATCACATAATCTGTAGGTATTGGACACACACATGGATGAGGAGCTTTGAAGCACAACATTGCACTGTTTTGAGATTTATAAGAAGCTTGTATTGAGAAATTGTATGGCTAGAATAGGGTGGTTAAGGTTTCACTGTTTGATCACGGTGTGATCAGACTGCTACAGAATACAGATTAAACTGCATTTCCGTGTATTACCTTCTACCGATTCATTTTTCACCTGATCAAATTCCTTACTCCAGCGATTCTCATCCCTTTTGTGTCCGGCTGCAACTCCCTCTCTAAATCACAGAGCAGTCTCTGTTTCTCAGTGCAGGAGATGAGAACGCACTGAAAACCCTTTGGCTGTGTGATGGACTGTTGTTATTGCTGACCAGAACCAAATGAAACAGCTAACTTTTTTTTTTTTTTTTGGCTAAGCAGCGCTACACACTACCATGTTAGAATTTTAGAATCTTTTTTACTTGCAGCTTATAATGAAAATGTAATGAATACTGACAGCAGGCCTCATTTATCAATCTTTTAGTCAAGTTGTGTGTGAATGATTGTGCAAGCCAAACTGGACTAAAAATATTCACTGGATTTAATGGATAAATTAGCATGCATGTGCACGCCACAGCTCATGTGCGTGTAATGACGCCAACCAAACTGCAAAAAAAAATTAAATAGCACAAGCAGCTGTGAGCATGAAACTATAGATCAAGGTAAAAGCTGAAAGACAGAAATGGAAGTAGTTATGACTCGCTACTATGCCAATAAAAATATTTAATTTTATATATATATATATATATATATATATTAGTATTATTATTATTATTGCAATAATAATAATAAATAACAGGTGAGCGCTAAATCTCGCATCTGCTGAGGCATTTGTTTACGGCTTAGAGCTCTGCGCAGACTGACCGACCCATCCTCCATATACGATACGATTTCTTTCATCATGATTGAATGATTAGTTTTATTCATCTTAATTTGTGGGTTTGTATTTACATGCTTTCTTTATTTTTAATATTCTTTAATTAATGCCAGTTATATTAAATGAATGTGTCAGGTTTAAGACTGTATTCTGCCTTTTGGCCACCTGATGGCGAGCCTGAGGACTGTCTATTAGAGCTCCAGTTAATATGTTTCACCTGTGTCTCATTTGGCTGTGTATTTAAGTGGCCCTGTTTGTTAGAGTCTTTGCTCAGTCTTTGTATTGGTTTTGGCCTTGTGAAAGTCTCTGCCCTGCTCTTCTATTCCACATGTTCTGTTACCTGCCACTTTACTAGTATCTCACCTGCTCCCAAACCTCCCGAATCTCCCGAGTCCCTAGATTTATCTCAAGTCCCTTCCCCGTATATGGACCTTAAGGAAGTTTTCAGTAAAGGAAAGGCCACCTCCCTACCACCTCATCGCCCTTATGACTGTGGCATTGACCTGCTCCCAGGTACATGCCCCCTCAGGGGGCGTATTTTTTCTCTGTCCGCACCCAAGCATGTTGCCATGGACAAATATATCAGAGACACACTGGCCTCAGGACTCATTTGCCCCTCTACATCTCCTGCTGGGGCTAGTTTCTTTTTTGTGGGCAAAAATGATAGGGGTCTTCGCCCCTGTATTGATTATCGGGGGTTGAATAAAATCACAGTGAGAAACCGATACCCTCTTCCTCTTATGGCTACTGCCTTTGATCTGTTGCAGGGAGCCACTATCTTCACTAAACTGGACCTTCGCAATGCCTACCACCTAGTCCGCATCAGGGAGGGTGATGAGTGGAAGATTGCTTTTAACATTCCCACTGGCCATTATGAGTACCTGGTTATGCCATTTGGTCTCACTAATGCCCCAGCAGTCTTCCAGGCTCTTATTAATGATGCTCTCTGGGATTTTTTTAAACAAATTTGTTTTTGTATACTTGGACGACATTCTAATTTTCTCCCGATCACTGCATGAGCATGTGTCCCATATCCGCCAGGTTCTCGAATGGCTCTTAAGCAATCACCTTTATGTCAAACCAGAAAAATACCACTTTCACTTCCCTGTAGTTGATTTCCTTGGGTTTGTCATTAAACAGGGGAGTATCCAGATGGACCCTAAGAAGACTACAGCAGTTCA
>CM074949.1:2932400-2968546 GCA_037577455.1 Pangasius macronema
CCCAGCAGCAGCGAGCGAACTCAACCGATGAGAACTCCAACCAGAAGTAGGGCATCAGGATGGGTCAAGCAGGTCCGATACTTGCTGTCCATAGGCTACAGAAGTAGTTCTTCTATACACACTAAGTATCAGCAGCAGCATTTAATTCTTTCTGTATGTTCGTACTGTATTTGTAGTTCTAGCTACAAATACACTCACTGTATACGAGTTCTGTTTGATGCTTCCAGTAGTTTATGGTGCCTGCAGTTGGGTCATAAGTTTACATGCACAGAATCTGCAAGATGTTAATAATTTAAAAAATATTAATATAATACATATTGTATTTAAATAAATTCTTTTGTTTAAAGATCTTTTTTTTCATTTAGTCCCGCCCTTCAGAAGCTACATAAGATATTTACATCTTTCCCAGAAGACAAAATAATTTACACCGATCATCCTGTTTGAAAAGTTTACACCCCCCTGGCTTTAAATGTATTAAATGTGTTGCCTTATTGAGCATCAGTGAATGTTTGCACATTTTGTAATAGTTGTTTATGAGTCCCTCAGTTGTCCATCATATAGCCGCTGTAGGAAAGGGTTCACATATGCAAAACATGCTGGAAAAGCAAATGTGCAGGACCTGGAAGATTTTTTCCTAAGAACAGTGGGTAGTTTGGCCAACAAGGGCCTCATGCACAGCTATTGTGTACATTTGTGTAAACTCAGCTATTATTTAGTCTAAACATCTGTTTTGTGAAATAGCTTATTGAGGGCAGTACTAAATAAACACAAAATGCAATTTTTATGATCCCTCTTATTTATTTATTTTTTATTTATTAACATTTTTGCAGATTCTTCAAGGCGTATGTAAACTTACGACCCCAACTGTAACTAGTATGTTCTGGACTTTTCTATGTTATAGTCTTATTCTACATCTCTTCTGATCTAATGCCATGCAAGTGTTAATGTGCATAGCTAAATAGAATACACCCTGGTATTACAGTATTATTGTTAAAGTACTAGTTTGCAAAAATGGGTGATTAGGAACTTTTTAGAGATATTAGAGACATTTTTCCTCCCTACTTTGCTAATTGGACAAAACATATTGGGTGTCCAATACTTAGTTGCTTAGTTATTGTTCTGCAGAGAGCTTATTGTAATGTATATATTTGCAGTATTGAATGTTGTCACCAGGGTTAAAGTGGAATTTAAAACGTTGGGGAGGAGTTTGCAGTTTCGGTTAGATCTTACGACATGTATAGAAAAAAAATATTGCTCAATTGCTATGAAATGAAAGGGAAAAATCTTACGCCAGCGCAGTGTTTGTGATTTCAGATACACAATGGCCTAAGCAGGTAGCTAATCTAATCAGCTAGTCAACAAGCTAGCTATATTTACACATATAAGCAAGGTAAGATTATTGTATATATATATCGTTACAAATTCTGTTAGATGAACAGGAGCAGTTCATTCACCAGCACTGCTAAAATCAATGGTTTGAAGAGATTTTGAGCGTACATTCCCTCCTCTCAGTGCTCACTCACTCATCTCGCTTCAGATTACACTATAGACAATAAAACTGGACGATGTTTGTTAAAGATGGAACATGTTTGCCTCTTACTAGTTTCCTTTCAAGCATGATGGTTTCTGAGATGCACTGGCCGCAAGTTTGGTTCCTGCTGTCCTTCACGCCTCAGATCATCTCAAAGCAGAAAATTTGAATTTTTACCCTCTCAAAATTACTCAGGGTGCCAGAACTCAGTCGTGGATCATTTCACCTAACTTCAACCCACTGATGTCACTTAGAAGAAGAATCTTTCCTGTTTGACTCTCGAGTTTTTTTTGTTTGTTTGCTTGTCTCCTCTTTGTGTCATCTCAGGGCTTGCTCATTAGGGATCTCAATCTACTTCAGGATTTGTGATCATATCTACTGTTAAAAGCATTATAGAAATAAAATTGAATTGAAACTCTGCTGGAGATTCAAGGCACATGTAAAGACTGACAATTAGCCTAATGTAAACCTCAAATTACATTTGCCTGTTATTTCTACCACTGTCTTGCATACAGTTATACAGAATCAAATAGAACATTGAGTACAAAACATACATAAACTGCCTTATTAATGTATTGGGGCCACCCCAATCCAATAGCATCAGTGTGCAGGATGAGCATAGTTCTTCCAAAAGATATTGGTGTTTCAGATGGTGGTGGTGGTGGTAGAGAGCACTGTAACGCATCGGTCCAAAATCTCCCATAGGTGTAACTTTGTATTGGTTTGCAATGATGCTTCCCTCTGAGGGAACGAGTGGACCCAAACCAGCACAACAGAGCCATTGGGCTTTCCTTTAATGTGTCATATCTGGAGACAAACTGTAAGTTGTGTGTGATAATCTTTCTCATATTTGCCCCACTGTCTGTTTTTCTTTCTGCTCAATAGATTCAATTTAGTGAAGTTGAGAAGGCTGCCTGGATCAACAAGGTAAGAAAGAACGATCGACTCTTGTCCCAGATATCGTAATGTATATACATTATAACCTGGCATCCATAACACTCTTTGATATTACCAGGGTTATATGATGTGTTATTCTTCAACAAATGTGGGGTCAGTAAGAACAAGGCAATGAATGTTTTTCCATGCTTCATAAAATTCACTTGACTCAGTCAGGCAGTCCTTCAAGAAGACACTCAAACCGAATGACTGGCGGAAGTGTTTTCTTGTGTCATTGTCAAAGAGTGTCTTTTTTCTTTTTTACAGTGCCATATTATAGGATGAACTAGATTCAAATGGCTTCTTGCCCTTGAGTTTTCTAGCAATAAAAAACTTATTGCATATTATGGAATGTCAAGGTCAAGTATATTTTCACAAGCAGTGTTACCTGGGAAAATGTCGGTAGCTACAAATGATCATTGGGTGTAAAGTTCTCAAATAAGGATGGCCATCTTTTCCTTTATAAGATTCTCACAGAAATTAAAAGAAAAATATGCTAATCATATAATGCTATTCAACAAAACTGGCCTTTGCGCTAATGATGACCTGTAAGATTGAAATTTTTACACAAATGTTGGTCCAAACTTCATTCTTCTGCTGTGAAACTTCCAGGAAAAACAGTGCTTCTCAATTTTCTCAGATTCTTCATCAAGCCTGGCCATTCTTTGGCGTCTTCATGGACAAGCTCCTGAAAGAGAGCATCCAGCCTTTGATTAGGCAATCCAGCCCTCCCCTCAAGACCTTCACCTTCACCAAGGTCCACTTTGGCCAGAGGGTGAGGAGAACTGCTCTAATAGACAATGTATAGATTACAATTAATCATGCTTAGTGGTTCATGATGATTCTTAAGACACTGGTGAACATTTTATATGAGGCTTGCTCCTTTCCCTTTTTAATAAATCATAAATAATAAGATTGCAAAGTTGATGGACTAAAATGCACCTTTGGTTGGTGGTGTTTCAGGCTCCAACAATTACAGGAGTACGAGTGTACACACAAGAAGCAGACATGAGGGAAGTCATCCTAGACTTCAACATTGTGTAAGTTCTGTGGTCAGTGTGAATTAATCTTCTGTCACAGATCCATCAACATTTGCTTCACAGAATGCCATCACTGATGAAATATTTCATGAATATTTCTTAGTTACGTGGGAGATATTGACATCGACGCAGATATAAAGCCACGCATCTCAGCAGGAGTTAAAGAACTTCAGGTTGGCCCCCCATTACGTTTTCATTTTGGAATAAGAATTCTGTGGTATTAAGTTTGTTTAGTAGTGATTTACAAGTCCTAATCTGAGAGAGTGACAGTTGTAGGGTGATTGAAACAGTTTTTTTTCCCTCATTCAGCTTCAGGGGATGCTCCGAGTGATTCTTAATCCCTTGATTAGCCAGTCTCCACTTGTGGGCGGAGTCACAATGTTTTTCATCCGTCGACCTGTGGGTAACATTTTTGTTATACGTAAATCAATATACATTATATTAAATCATTACTGCAAAAATTATTGATGAGATTCTTTAATCTAAATTCCCAGACCATGCACTTGAATTGGACTGGTATGACCAATCTCCTGGATAGCCCAGCGCTACGGTAAGCACTGTGTGATTTTGCTTTTTATTAAATCACCCACGGGAAACACAGTGGTGCAGCAGGTGGTGTTGCCACCTCACACCTCCGGGGTCCCCGGGTCAGTCCTGGGCTCGGGTTACTGTCTGTGCATGTTCTCCCCGTGTCCGGGTTCCTCCAGGTTCTCCGGTTTCCTCCTACCACCCAAAAATAGTACATGTTATTAGGTGAATTGGTTATGCTGAATTGCCCCTAGGTGTGAATGAGTATGTGAATGCATGGTGCTCTGCGATGGACCAACATCCCATCCATGGCCATCTCAGGCCAGCATTCCGCGTATAAAGTCTTGTTTGTAGTTTAGTTTTAGATGTTAGTAAACTGGTTTTTAGTTTTACACCTAATGAAATTCACACACTTCACTGCAGATCCTTTTCCGAGACGACCATCATGGACATCATCGCTTCCATCATGGTCCTACCGAATCGTCTATGTTTCCCATTAATAGACCAAGTCAAGGTGGATGAAATGAGATTTCCTCTGCCTCGAGTGAGTGCAATCACTGTTTCTGTTAAACTGCAACTGATAGTAAGTGGAACACTTTGTAACCACAGAATGACAAATGTGTGTGTCCAGGTTTTGAGTACAGTCTTGAAAAAATCAAGTTATTGCTTGTTCACTTTAGTCAGGGATGCTGTTTGTTGGTGAACAAAAAAGATTTGACCAGTTGTGGATCAGACTGGAGATCTTTTCATAAATGATATAAACTGCATCAAGATAACACAATGTTAGCGACTGCTGTAACCTGTTGGGTGTTTTTTGGACATTCTCTAGGGTGTGGTACGTGTCCATGTGCTGGAGGCTGAGGATCTGAAGGCCATGGACACAGTAATGATGGGACTAGTAAAGGGCAAGTCTGATCCATATGTAGTCCTTACGGTCGGCAATCAGCGTTTCCAAACGAAGACCATTAAAGAGACCTTGACCCCCAAATGGAATGAGGTGTATGAGGTAACAGCTAATCTTTTGCTTTGCACATAACTACAAAATTTGCATTCAAGCTAACGTCCAGTCAGCTTTGTGAATAATTGTTCTTATCTTGCAATAGTCCCACAGGGCACTATGCTAGGCCATGTTGGGTTCTTTTGTCCAGAGTGATAAAACTATATTCTTTTGAGTACAGTTTGTGGTTCATGAGGCTCCTGGCCAAGAGCTTGAAGTGGAGGTCTATGATGAGGACACGGACAAGGATGACTTCATGGGCAGGTGCTTATATCTGTTTTGTTTCTATTTTGGAGTCAATCTTTTGGAGTAACACTGTTTATCTGAGGTAATATTTAATACATGTATTCATTCAACACAGGTTTAATCTGGATTTTGGTGAGGTGAAGAAGGAAAGAGAGATCAATAAGGTATGGGCCATTGCATGATATAAACAGCTGGACCATTTGGGAATAGATTGTGGAATATCCTACTGATGTAAACAGCTGGATCATTTGGGAATAGAAGCTAAGAAGAGTTAGATCACATTTGGAATAGACTCTGGAATATTCTACTGATGTTAGCAGTTACATCATGTTTGGAATAGANTTTGGAATAGAATCTGGAATATTCTACTGATTTTAACAGATCACGTTTGGAATAGAATCTGGAATATTCTACTGATTTTAACAGATCATGTTTGGAATAGAATCTGGAATATTCTACTGATTTTAACAGATCACATTTGGAATAGAATCTGGAATATTCTACATTGGAATAGAATCTGGAATATTCTACTGATGTTAGCAGTTAGATCATGTTTGGAATAGAATCTGGAATATTCTCCACAGTACTGTTTCTTGTTTGATGAACTTTACACTAACGCTGTGACACTATGAGGAGGGCGATGCTGTGTGCACTGTATAAAGAGTCACTAATTACATTTTGAACCCTTTGTGATAAAGCCACGAATGTGCTTCAGGATATAAAAAAGTGTATTTTTGGTGCAAAACCACAAACAGTAAACATTTTGATATTCCTCACATTAAAGAGAGTGTTTTTGGAATTAGCTTACTCTGACTGAAACTTATAATTCTAAACATATAAGTATCAATTACCATTTCAGTAAAATACATTTCAGCGCTGTTCTATACGATTGGATGGTGATCTCGATGATTCTTTACACACTGCCTTTGATTTTACAGTGGTTCACCCTGCAGGAGATCGAAAAAGGAAAAGTACACATGAAACTGCAATGGCTCTCTCTGCAGACTGATCTGGAGCTTCTGAAAGAGGTAACCTGGCAAACTTACTGTACATATTATGAAGGTCAATTGATTTCCCCACATGTTAGATGTGTGTGCTTTCATTCATTTTTCAGATGAACAAAATCTCTTTTTTGGCACACACTAAAATAGGGAATGAAGTCTGTTTTTTTCATAAAATAATTTTTTAAAGAAAGCATTGACTCATATCTATTGTTTCTACACAAAGTCTAGAAATCAAATATTCATGAAATATGAAAACGCCCACTGTGACCTGGAAGTAGGCTATTCTCCAGGCTATTGTCTGGTTAAGATTTGTACTCTAGAGACTTATATACTGTTTCCATAAAAGGTGTGATAAAGTGTTGGGGCCATCGTTGTTTTTCTTTCGCCTGCTCCCGTTAGGGAGAGGAAATCCCATTTCATCCACCTTGGTTTACGTATTTGAGTTGGCACAGCTTTTATGCCGGATGCCCTTCCTGACATGACTCTCCCCAATTTTATCCGGGCTTGAGTGCACCGTCTTGTGCAACCCCAGTGGCTGTGGTTGGTTCTGTGGCCGGGAATCGAACCCGGGCCTCAGCGGTGAGAGCGCCAAGGCTTAACCACTAGTCCTCCAGGGACACAAAAACAGACCCAACATATACAAGAATATATTTTGGATGTTTAAAATATTCAATTGCAGCACCTGGAAAATCCTGCAGATTTTTTCACCCACATGTTACTGTTGCCCTCCTGCTATTTGAAACGAGTGAACACAACTTGCACACAGACCATGTTACCACTGTTAATGAAATTACCGAAATATGAGACAATTACTTCAAACATTTTGATTTTCTTTAGGCCACTGATGGCTGTGCCTGTGCCATGCTTGCCATATATTTGGACAGTGCCTCTAACCTTCCTGTGAGTAAACTGTCAAGTGGTGTTTTTTTATTATTATTATTATTATTATTATTATTATTATTCTGACATTGCCTTCTCGATACTGCAGTCAGCTGTCTCTGTGGTTTCTTTATTTTGTTCTGTGAAGGATTTTTGCATTTTGCAAATATAACCAATATAACTTATACCAGATTAAAAAGGTTGTGGTTCAACACTGACAAATGCTATAAAATCATTTACATATACAGTATTGTTACACAACACAAAACTGACTGATACAGCTTATTCATATACTAGCTTGTCTGGTTTACAAGATGATTTATTACTATGATTTTATGACTGTAGGTTCCCTTAGATGGAGATTTATTGTCAAGTCAAAGTTTTTGCTGATGTTTCTTCCATGTCTCTATATATTTAGAAAGACCAGAATGAATTAAGCCAGCTTGAGAAACATGGGAAGCAACCCAAAGAGGCGAGGGTAAGCGGTCATCGGTTATGATTATAGCAACGAAGACGAGAAACACCAGGTGTCTTCATTGTTTTAGTCACATGATCAAACTGAAGTATGTTTGCATTAATATATACATCAATGCCTGCATTTAGTTTGGATCATTTGTGCTAATGTAAGTGGCACCACACTTTGCACCACATTATTTCAAACAGGCATCTGTCTACAGGTTCTTTTTAGAGACACTTGCTACGTGAACAAAGTCAGCTGAGCATTTTTTTCCCCCTTAAGGGCTAAATGAACCAACCCAGAATTTGCTGTCCATCCAGTTTTCATGCGCTCATCTTTCTGCTTTCTTAACAAGTGCACTGCTTCGACTTGCATGCGTCCTGTTGCCTAGAGGTTTGTTGAGACTCAAGAGAAAGAGTTGACAGCCAATACTGGTTAGGGGACTTTAGAACCTGTGACCTGTTAAGCAAACCAGTAGACAGGAAAGGAAATCTCCTGTTTAGTAACTGCTGGTATGAAAACGAGAATGAGCTTCATTTCGGTAGTTGTCTTCCTTGAATTCGCTTAAAAAACAAAACAAAAAAAAAAACATCTGGCATCTGGAGTTTCCTGTTAAATTATGGTGAACTTTTCTACATAGTTATGTATATTCGCAACTTACAGTATCATTAGTTTCAGAAGGACATTACTGTGCAGAGATAAATATGAGAATAACTATAAAAGTCCCCACTGTTCATAGCAAAAGTTGTCTATTGTGAATTTTAATTTGATTCATTGCCTTGCATTTCAGTGGAAACATTTTAGTTATGTGATTGCTATGCAGATATTATTTGCTTGAGTCAAGCAGTACCTATTTTTGTCTTGATCAAGAATGCAGATGAATGGGCTAAAAAGCATTCCAGAGTCACATACAGACGTGGCATGTATTGTGAACTCTGATGGACGGGGTATAGAAGCAGGTTTTGGTTTGTAAATCACTCCTGGGACCTGCTGAACCGGTTTCCTTTGGGAACATATGATCATGGGCACAGCTACAGTCTGGTTTCTCTTGCACGACTGGTGTGAAATGCATCATACAAACTGGACACTATTCCAAAATGGCAGCTGATGGTTGATATGTTTTTTATTTTTCCCTTCTCCATCCATTTTCCTTGTATGGCCAGCCCTAAACATTAATCTATTCCCCCAATATTTGCAAAAGGAGCCTCAGGAATTTATGGGTTTAAGTGTTTTCTTGTGCATTGCAGCTCACAAGGAGGCAACACAATCCCAACTCTTATGTGAAGTTCTCCATAGACCAACAAACCCAGAAAAGCAAGGTACCATTTGCATTGCATTTGCATTACCACTAGTGAGAAATGGAGAGGTTCAGCACCCTCTGCTGGAGCATACTTACACAGAACAATGTAAAAATGGATAGTATTTACTTACAATTTAGTACTTAAAAAGTAAGTAAGTGTCATGTTTTTTCCCTTGTTTTGTTGTATTTCTAACCCTTTTGTCCGTCTCTTTTATTTGAGATTGTGTATGCATCCAGAGATCCTGTTTTTGAGCAGTACTTCACATTCTTTGTGCACAATGTGGAAAGCCAGGTGCTTAACGTTCAGGTATGCTAGAATTAAACTGCCAAAACCAGATCATGGTCTGGTATATCGTATACAATGTTCAAATTGTATTGTATTTAGAAGTTACAGTATTAAAATGTTCATGTTTAGTCCAGGTGAGATGTCATGGATGAGCTTGTATAATGAGTATAATGAGAAGGTAAAGGGTGGATAAATGAAAATGTGCATTAAGCAACACAGGAGGATTAGTAAAGTAATTTAGTAGTGAAATCACATCTTACAGTCTGCTATACATGTCAGTGTAGTTTATTGAGGGTTTATGCTGACTGAATGTTATAGGGCTAGGGGATAAGATGTTCAGGAGTGTCTCCGTCTAAACGCGGCCCCCTAGAGCAGGACACGAACCGGAGAGACTGTGAGCGCTAAACCGTAATGTTAGCCGCTGAGCTAACTCTATTGTACGGGATTTGTGCGTGTTGCAGTGCTTGTGAAACTGGATCGGGAAGCTCACAGCCAACGTCTGAACTCAAAAAGAAACACATAACTCCAAACTGGCCTTCCTTCTGGCCGAACTCAAAGGCACCAAATGAGAGAAAAAAACAATCTCTGACTTAAGATGGCTGACTCTTTATGTGGGAGTGAGGATGCTCAGGCTATCCTCCTCTTTGGTTTTGTGCCTACTTCCTCTTTAATTCTGAGCTCCCTTTTCTTTCTTTCCCTCAATAATTTCTCTCCCTTTCCTTTTCTTTCTAAACCTAATTTTTTTTTCTTTAAACACGTCAAAATCACCGAGCAGAGTAGCGCGGCGCTGCTCTGTTACCTGGCACAGATCTGTATCCGCGCGCGCAGTGAGGTGATCAGAGGGCTTATAAAGGGGCGTGGCCAGGTGCTGCGCGTTTACACTGATTACCTTCCTCAGGTCGCCGCGTTATAAAAGCCCGTGCAGGTGGCCGCGGATCTGCCTGACAAGGCACCTGTCGCGTTACAGATACTAATATATGAATTTCAGACTTTCTTAGAATTTTGTTCAGTCCCCTTTTTTGCTGCTTTATTGATGGTGTGTACTCGAGCTGGCATTGACTCCACAAGTTTGGGCACGATATTATAATTCACTTTAGATGAAATCTAACAGAGTTTTGGCTGAACAGATACTTCAGTAGAAAGGATGAGGCATGAGGAAAATCTGACCTATATATATACACACACGCGTACATCAGCCATAACATTAAAATCACTGACGGGTGAAATGAATAACATTATCTCAATGGCTCCTGTCAAGGGGGTGGGATATATTATATATTAGGCAGCAAGGAAACAATCAGTTCTTGAAGTTGATGTGTTGGAAGCAGGAAAAATGAACGTAAGGATCTGAGAGACTTTGACAAGGGCCAAATTCTGATTGCTAGATGACTGGGTCAGAGCATCTCTAAAACAGCAGGTCTTGTGGGGTGTTCCCGGTATGCAGTGGTTAGTACCTACCAAAAGTGGTCCAAAGAAGGACAACCAGTGAACTAGCGACAGGGTCATGGGCGCACAAGACTCATGCGCGTGGGGAGTGAAGGCTAGTCCGTCTAGTCTGATCCCACAGAAGAGCTACTGTAGCACAAATTGCTGAAAAAGTTAATGCTGGCTTTGATAGAAAGGTGTCAGGACACACAGTGCATCGCAGCTTGAAAGCCAGCAGATGCAGTGTGATGCTCTGGGCGATGTTCTGCTGGGAAACTCTGGGACCTGGCATTCATGTGGATGTTACTTTGACACGTACCACCTACCTAAACATTATTGCAGACCAAGTACACACCTTCATGGCAACAATATTCAATAACGGCAGTGGCCTCTTTCAGCAGCATAATGCGCCCTGCCTCACTGCAGAAATGGTTCAGGAATAGTTTGAGGAACATGACAAAGAGTTCATGGTGTTCATTGGCCTCCAAATTCCCCAGATCTCAATCTGATTGAGCATCTGTGGGATGTGCTGGACAAACAAGTCCGATAGATAGAAAAAAATGAAACCGAAAACTGCATTTTCAGAGGGCAGCATGGTAGAACAGGTTACTTTCTGTGATAAGTTTCAAAAACATGGTAGGTGGATTGGATAGATTCTGAATCCACCGCGACCCTGACCAGGGTAAAACAATCGAATGAATGAATGAATGGTCAGAGTAATTCATTGATAATCGAAATAGCCAAGACAGGAATAAAGGAATAAGACCTGGACTTAAGGCTTGATCACAAGTGCTGCTGTTGTTGTTGTTGTTGTCATTATTATTATTATTATTATTATTATTATTATTATTAAGCATGAAAAAGGAGCAGATGTAAACAAACATAGATGGCAACAGCCATATTTGCCTCCCAGTAAGTATAAAGTGAATTTGATGATTATTTTACATGCCTCATGGGTTCAGGTGCTGTTGGCTGAAAAGAAAAATACACTGGGCATGCTCACTCTTCCTCTCGCCCGGCTGCTCAAAGCCTCAGACCTGACTCTGGACCAGCGTTTCCATCTGGAACGTTCCGGCTCCAGCAGCCAGATCAAGATGAAAGCCATCCTCAGGGTGAGCTGCTAAACCGAGACCTATATGATTCCATGCATCACTTTTAATTCTATGATTGTTGTTGTAATCCTGGTAAACCTTTACATTTTGAGTATGAAGGACATCTGGCACTTGGTTCCTCTTTAGTTTAATTAGTGCTTGTTTGTGCAGTTTCTCACTCATTAGTCATCAAACTGACAGTGTGTTTACAATATTTTGTACACTTTTTATATATACGTGTGTATGTTTCAGTGTGGATAGTTTCTTTACTAAGCTCTTTATCATCCCAGATTCTGAAACTGGAGAAGCCCAAGCCCAAAGTTTCAAACCCTCCAGTTGCCAAACCTCGAACAGGGAACCAGGTCAAAGATCCTCAGCTCCAGCAACCTCAGCAATCCCAGGTCCAGCCTCCTCTTAACGCCTTGAAACCTGAGGAGAAAAATCAGGCCTCCACGCTGTCTCAGGTGCAGGTGCCTGTCAGCTCTTCCAGTGGATCCCAGGCTGAGTATATGGCCCGGAGAGGTTCTCTCATGGTCTTGGACAACCGTCTCACAGGCTCCGCTCGAATGCGGCGCTATGACTCGCACAGCCTCCTCTCAGAAAACTCTATCGCTTCTTCACGCTTAGACCTGCTCGAGGGTGTCCCTTACCCAAAGTGAGCGCGATGTACACATGGTGTTATACTGTATAATACGAGTCTGGTGACAGAAACAGAAATATAAAAATTAAGATTGTGTCACAGGAAAGGTTAGGTAGCTTAGATGTATGGATGTATGTTAAAAGATGTATGGAGCTTATATATGTTTTTCTTTGTTTTGAACTTGCAGCTCATAGCCACATGCTAACTACTAGTTTTCATAAGTTCATAGCCACATGCTAACTATTAGTTAGTTAGTTAGCCATGTGCTAACTGAGTTTATATAATTATAATATGAAGAATGGTAGAATTTGACACAATGCTTCTGGCAAAAATGGTCATGTTGCTAACACTGAGTAAGAGCAGTAGGGACCTTATCTTATGCTAACTATCCAGAGCTAGCTTTGTTGTATTATTAGCAGTCTTTAGAATTTTGTGGTAAAACATTCTCCTGAAATGCTAAACGTTGCGTAGCACAGCCTGAGAAGACTGCTAAACCCTTAACATAACTATCATTGTGTGAATTACAGCGCCATCATGAACCACCAGGGCAGCTTTGGCCAGATTCAGATAACTATTCGTTATGCCACGCTGAGGAACAAGCTCACTGTGACAGTCATTAACTGCAGGTGAGTTTCTAAAGACTGAAGCTTCTTCATAGGAAAAATGTTTAAGATACTCATGATGTATTAGAAATAAATCATTTAAATTTCAAAGCCCCAAAACTACTAATCAGTTAAAGCTAAGATCATGCATACTAACCTGCTCAGGTAGTTAGCTTAGTTAGTTAGAGGAAAATAATAATTATAATAATAAAAAACTCTGCCCAATTGTAAAATGAGGCTACATACTGTACTGCTAAATTAGAATGGCATCTCCTGTAACACTGTTTTCTAGGAATCTGTTCCCCTGTAACTCCAACGGCTCGGACACCTACGTTCGCATTTACTTGCTTCCTGACCAAACGTGGAAAAACCGCATGCGCACAAAAGTGAAGAGGAAAACCGTGGATCCCGTCTTCGATGAGAAGTGAGCTTGTTCCAATGACGTACGTAGGTACTGTAGCACTGCAAAGCATGCCTTGTTGACTAAACGTATATACGTACTCAGGTTCGATTTTTCGGTGCCATTCGAAGAAGCCAAGACCCGGAAGTTAGATGTTTCTGTGAAGAACAATCGAATGTTCCATACCAGAGAGCGAAAAGAGATCGGGATGGTACGAAAGATGCACATATTATTAAGAAGTTACAATAACTTTCGATAACTATTGATAAAACTGCCATCTGTCCTCTATCTGCAGGTCTTGATTGATCTGGCCCAGCTGGATCTTGTGAAAGGTTCCACAGAATGGTTCGTAATGACGCATCTCTCTCTTTGTTGTTGTTGTGTAAAAATTTTATGTGAATCTGGTTGATGAACAACTACACTGCTGTCTTCAAGCTCATTAGTGTGAATTGTGTACACATTTTTTTTTCTAGGTACGAGCTCAGTATCCCGGGGCTGAAGAAAGCTGTCTAGAGGGATGAAGATCATTGAGCAAACTGACTCCTTCAGAAGTTCAGAAGTTGCTTCATTTCTACACCTCTGTTTACAACTTTTAAGCTGAAGTTTTTACCTCTCAGGTAGTGGCAAATATGAGAATCCTTATTTTTATTTTAACACAGAAGAACTTTAGGGCACTATTTATTTTTTTCCATCAATTGCGAGTGGAGATTTCACCTGATGATGGGAAGCAGTCATCCTTTTTTTTTTTCTTTGCACTGCATTTTGCATTTTTTAAATCATACTGGAAGCACTGGTACTGCTTTGAGTCAATACGATTGCATGGATCTGTTCTCTGTAAATGTATTTTGGTGTGAACTTTCATGTGCACAATATTTCTGGACTCATGATCCCATTTTATATTTATATATATATATATAATGTGCACATTCTCATGATCTTATTTTAAATAGGAATTGTGTTGCACATGTTAATGCATTGTTCTTTGGTTATGTGATGTTTACTAGATTGTAAATAATAAACTAATACACAACTCTGTGGCCCCACATTACACACACACACACACACACACACACACACACATATATACACACACATATATATATATATATATATATATATATATATATATATATATATATATATATATATATATAAAAGATATATATATATATAAATTTTATTATATTNATATATATATATATATATATATATATATATATATATATATATATATATATATATATATATATATATATATATATTGAAAGGATATTCTGTGATCAAGTTTTGTAATCATAGCATGAATTGACATAAATTAATTAATGGCAAAGTGTTATATTACTATTTTATTTTCCTCAGTATTTTTCTGTATATTCATTGAAACTGTGATTGTGTTGTAGTAAACACTGGGAAATGTAAAGAAAAGAAAAAAATCATGACAACTATTAAATAAACTATGGCTTTTATTAAAGTTAAACTGAGAGTTAGTAGTTTCTGGACAGGAACACATGCATGTTGAGTTACCGGTGAATAGTGTTTTAAAACAAACCTGACTAAAGAGTGCCTTGATTATAGCCATATACGTGCTTTTTTTTTCCTAAATTGAAGGTAGAAGTAAAGAAAAAAACATATTTCATATTTCATGCAAGAATGAGTAGCCTACTTTTTAGAGCAAGAATGATTTGAATACTGGAGTCGTTAATTCACAGATAATAGATTCAATTCTCTGTAAACAAAATCACAGTGCACCTTCATTTAAAAATCAACATGAAGGCAGTAGCAAAGAACATAAACTGTAAAAGTCAGAGCGCGGTATCACATTCCTTAGTTTTTGGATGTAAGCTAAGGATATTGCTATAGTTAAGATCTAGTTAGGAACTGATGTAACTAAAAATATCACTCATATCAGTGACTAAACTTTCATAACAGTGATCACTGGGGAAAAAAACTACATCAAGAGAAATGTGCAATAAACTTCACCCGTGTTAACAGTTCTTATCGTCTTGAGGCAGTGGTGGCGCTATTTCAGCAATTCCTGGTGTTAAGGCATACAGGGCTTAGTATGTGCTGACATAACATCCTGTGATATTCAAGTACACTATATATCTAGTGCACTTCATAATAAGGTCACCACCCTGAGCTTCGTTTTCCAGGAGGTCTCTACTTATTACAGAGTACAGAGATACTTCTGATCAAAAACCACCGACAATAATAAAAGAACTGTAAAGACAACCTTATTTTGAACAAACCTAAAAGCAGCATTGCATGAATTTTTATGTAAAACACAACAGACACATGATAATTCAAGCAGATTATATCACAGATTTGTTAGGTACTGTATTGTATTTTCCACATTTTTGTAGTGTTACTGTCTGGAACTGAAACTTACTTTAATAAACGCAGCATCATGAAGAGCAACAAGCAATCAAAGTCCAGGGACAAAGTTCTGGAAATGTATGTATCCGGGTTGGATTATAAAAAAAAAAAAATCCTAAATTTCGGATATCCTGCAGAGCAAATAATGAATTAAATTCCTTATTAAAACATGGAGATTATATGGCATACCTGTGACTCTGCCTAGACGAGACCATCCACAAAATCACCGGGTAAGAAGAGCATTATTCAGAGAAGCAACCAAGAGAACAAGGGAAACTCTAAAGGAGCTGAAGAGATCCACAACTCGGATGGGAGACACGGGACAACCATAAGCCGTACACTCCACGAAGGTCGGCTTTATATAAAAAATTGCAAGAAATACAAAATTCTGTTTGTTTGGCAAAAGTCATGTTGGAGACTCAGTAAACATGGCAAAGTTCTCTGGTCTGACACTAAATTTACCTTTTTTGGCCTTGGCATAAAGCACCTTGAAAGACTGATCTTCACCCTGAGAACACCATTCCCCATAGTGAAGCATGGTGGTGGCAGCACTGTGCTCAGCATTACCCTTGGCATCTTGGTTGCTTCTCTGACTAATCCCCTATTTACCTGGTTACTGTGTTTCGAAGGACATGTGACTAGGCAGAGTTTATTTTCTTGCACCAGAACTAATTTAGGCTATTTTTGCATTCACAACTTTCAGAATTTTTGTAAATAACTGTTCAAATTATAACAAGTTTTCCCCCCTTCAATATTATGGATTATTTTGTGTTGGTTCATGACATAATCCCAATAAAGTCCATTAAGGTTCCAGGTTACAACACTACAAACTGTGGAAAAAGTTAACGGGGGCTGAATAGGTATACAATGGGTTATATGGGGTTTGTGTTCATGAATCATGAGGGTTCTCTTTTGGTTTGTAGTTCAGGTAAAAGTAATTAAATATTCGGGATATGCATGGCAATCACGGAACACCACAAAGATGGTTGGATTAGCTGTGTTATCTACCACAGTGTCATAGAGATCTGTGCCATTAACGGTTTTAGCAGGCGGAACAATCATTGTTAAGTTTCCAACTGTATAGTCTCCAGTGAGAACTCTGCAGTAATACATGTGCTTCTGTCCTTGTGCATTTGGTACTGAATATGTAGGTGAGGAAGAGTAGCTTGCATTAAGCGCAAAGTAGGTGCCTTTTCCATAGAGTGCAGCTGCAACGAAACAACATAAAGACATTAGTGAAATTAGCCACAGAGGTTGATGGAGTAAAGCAAAAACTAAACCTCTGATCATTCAGATTATTATACCATTTTTCCCTGCATAGCTCCGGTTGAAGCCATTTTGATTTATGTGGTTTATGGAGTCTTCTCTCGTTCCGTGAAACAGCATCTTCTCGTTGTTCTGATGTTTGTTAATTTTTTCCATATATTGCTTGTTAGTTTGGTAATTCTTCCACATGCAAGGATTCTGAATCCGTTCGATCTACACGGGGCAAAAAAAGAAGACCGTACATAAACCACATCGAAAGTTAAGACATGGAAATTTATCAGATTTATGCCTCACATGTCTCAGAAGCTACATACCTTAAGAACATTATTATTGCATGTTTTTCTAAAGTGGACCAGGACATCATTGTACTCTTTGTTGCCAGTTTGCACAGGACAAACCTTGTGCAGCTCATCAGGTGCCATGTGGACCCATTCCTTTGGGAGTTTCTCGGTGTCTGCAACTGAAAAATCAATTATTTTAATTGAATCAGAAATGCTCAAAGGTTATAAGGACATTTTGCAATAGATCTAATTGGCAGAAACCAATTATTTCCCAAGATTATACCAAGTACATACTTTATACTAAGTACATTAATCTTGACTAGATTCGGATGTGGTCCCAGAAAAGTATTTTAGCTGACTGAACTACAGGGCTAAAGATATTAGTTCAGAAAGGAGAGAGTTTCCACAGACCAAAAGTCATTGATGTAAATACTGTTTTTAAAGATGAATGCTTTTTTTCTCCTTGGGTCAAATTCAGAACAGGTTCTGAAAATCTGTTTAGCGTATATGGTCAATAAGTGGTAAGCGCCATTACGAAACAACAAAACATAACCACTTCGAATTGTCTTAGTTCTAGCCACAAACTAGCATTAAAAGCCATCTCTTGTGGTGTATCCACACCTTTGTGAGCAAAGAGATTTATGCATCTGGACCTTTATAAATTTTGGTCCAATACCCTTGTACTAGTTGTTTAAAATTTACCTAGATGACGTAAATCCTTGTAGAAGTAATAAAGTACCTCTCATTTTGTCAACACGCCTGATTTCCATCTGGTTGCCACCAGTAGTACTCACAGCAGGACCCTCTGGCATTCTGACTTTGTACACTTTTTTTTGAAAAGTGATGTCCACCTCTTGAGACTTCAGATGAAGTGCTTTTTCTAGTTGGAAGTTTGTATCTAGGTCGAAGCTGTGGTACTGGCCACCCTGTTGGTATTGCCAGTCTACCAGCTCAGCCGTTAGTTTCATGTTTCCCTTCATGCTCACTTCTTCTCTGGTTTTTTTCAACATGGTGTTGATCTCGCCTGCAACCAACAGGACATCCCTGCTGAGACCCTCTACTGTAAGTACGGCCTCCTCTGAGTCTGCTGCTGCAGCCGCCTGAGCCTTGTGATCAATTTTCACACTAACATCCATGGTTTGTTGCAGCTCTTGGATTCGTTGTCTGTCTTTATCAGACAATGTGAGGATCATTGCGTCACTGATGCACTGAAATGCCTGTTCATCTGTGATGAGCTTTTCAAGAAACTGCTTGGTTTGATCCACGGCGGTTTGGGAAGGCCCGCAGATGGAGAAGCAAACCTCAGTCGCTATCTTTTCCTCGATTACAAAGTCCGTCTCTTCTGGTGGCTTGACAACTTTGGTCTTGGTGCCCACAAAAATCGATTTGGTAAATGCTGTTGAAATGAAAGATATGTGGTGTGTTGGCATTTGGGGAAAAACAAATTATTCATTTTAGTTAAGAACATCTTTGATCACTGCATAGTGCACCTTTAAAAATTCTTGTTCATAGTTCAGTAGTAACAACTGAAAGCGCTATTGTGTAATGCACTACTTGTGTTCATTTGAAATCAGGAAGACGTACATGTAATTCTTGACCAGGTAGTCTCATTCTTCTGATTTTCAGTGGCTTCTTTTCTCAGCATACTCTGATGAAAATCTACCAACATGGGGGCTTGGAAAATCACTATGCGCACCATTCTGAGCGAAGACTGTGGAGTCTGCCTTAAAAAGTCAACTATACCATCCATCATGGAGTCTGCAGCATAGCCTGGATTAACTCCACCCTGGCCTGCAAGAAAGATGGATTTATTTTCTTACACATATTCTTTGGACCACTCTTTGTTCATGGTCCTTCAACGATGGACCATGAAGGGGGACAAACTTTGAAGGATCTTGGGTATGAATGCAAACTGGATTACCAAAAATGATTCAGAATAAAGTTGTATTGCAATAATGCTCATAATAGTTTTGGAATGAATTTGGAATCAATTATAAAAGCATCCTGTAAGTCTTTTATATATTTTGTCATATGTAAAAGTATTT
Source organism: Pangasius macronema (assembly GCA_037577455.1). Lineage (NCBI taxonomy): Eukaryota > Metazoa > Chordata > Actinopteri > Siluriformes > Pangasiidae > Pangasius > Pangasius macronema. The sequence goes on from CM074949.1 coordinate 2,951,731, forward strand.
ATAAAAGTGTTGGCACTCACCTGTTCCAAAGGCAGGGAAGGCAATGGAGCTGAACTTGTGCTTCACACACCTTTCTAATGCTTTCTTAACTTGTTTTTGGATTATTGTAAGGTTATTTTTTGCTGAAATATGGATGATCTTTTTGCATTGCAGGTTGCCTTGTTGAGTCATTATCAGTCCCTTGTTTTGCTGTGCTCCTGTTAAAACGTAATGTGATATGTAAATTAGGCATCAAGTCACGCACAGAAAACATTTAGATACATTTTTTTTTCTGTTATTTCAGAAGCTGGTTTCATTCCTGTGAACAGTTCTCACCTAGTTGCTGGCACTCAGCCTCAACGTTTGGACCTGCTCCATCTAAAACAGCCTTTGAGACACCTTAAAAATGAGAGATACATTACGTATTAATTATGTTGGAGCAACTGGTTGAATAATAACTGCCACATCACAAAATTTAAATAACAGGGAAATGATACGTTGCACTTCAATATCGCATCATGTCCAGGATAGCGTGTTATACAAAGTTATATGCATCCTTTGTTTATATGTTATCACTCTGTAGAACTGCATGCTTCTACTGTACAAATCAGGTGCAGCATGCAGTAGACTAACTGTGACTGTAAAGATCAGTTATTAACTGAACATCTGGCAGATTGATTTTAATAACACGTACACTGCAGTGTAACAGCTGTAAGTGTCATTTCATTCTCTCTGGTTACCAATCTGCTGCAACAGGATTCCAAGCATCACCAGCGTTACCTGATTTCAGGGTGAAACTCTCATTGGTTGAGTTTACGATGACATCAGTTGTCTCCTTAGTGATGTCACCACTGAAAACCTGAATCACAACTCCTCCCATCGTAGTCTCATAAATCCCTGTCTTGGGTGAGGTGACCTTTGAAAATGGGCCTAGAATTTCATCATAAACATGAAATAAACAGACCTGAAAGCCATCTGAATGATACTTTTCACATTTTTTTTTATATTTGTGTTTTTTTTTTGGTTTGACAATGAACCTTTTGTGGATCCACTTGCGGAGGATGACTGGATGTTGAACTTTTTGTTAAATTCATCTGTAAAAGTCTGGGAATTAAAAAAAAACATTTTACACCTTTTTATTTAATCTCTTTAAAGAAAACATCTTCACAGTCTACTTACAAGCAACAATCTAATTAAAGTTCCTCCTCATTATTTACAAAGTCCTTGATAGTCTTACTCCCGCCTCCTCCTTTTCCTCCTCTACCACCTCGCCTGTACTCAGACCTCCCTTTCCCATCCTGCTCTTTCGCTCTCCAGCTAACCTCCACTGTTTTGATGACAGAACCTTAAGATCACCTCCTCTTCTCTGGAACTTCTTTCCCTTCAGACAGTCTTACACACTACACATCTTCTAAACACATTTATTATTTTTAAGGATTACAAGCTACTCTGTGATTGGCCCACCCAGAACCTCCACCACTCATCCTTTCCTGCCTACTTTCTTTCCTGCATATGTATGTCTTTGTGAAAAGTATTATATTACACTGCTACAAGAAAATTATTATCCTTACTTACCTGGATGGTTTGATGGTCACTGGGATGGAGAGCAAACATCACTTCTTGTACATGATGTGAAGTCCTGTTTTTGCTAAACTTAAGAACTGAGTCCAGCATAATGGAAGCCACCAACGCCTTTGGAAAACCCAAGTTCCCTGTTCCAATAGCAGGGAACACAATAGATCCCTGCTTCTGCTGTTCTGCCTGACTTAAACATTTATCCATGATGTCTTCCAACTGCAGATACCAGAATCCATTAGAATTATGCTACAACCAAAAAAATCTACTATAGAAAAAAAGGCAGGTATGGTAGAAAGGATAAAACCGTACCGTCTGTGCTGAACCTTGTCCATGGTCCCAATATGGGGCTACAGCATGAAACACCAGTTTGTTTTTTAGATTGCAACCACTAGTGACAAAGATTGCTCCATTGTTTGCAGGGCCTGTAGCCTGTTGGTTAAGAAGTATCTGAATCTGGGGCCCTGCTGCAGCAAGAATGGCTTGTGCAATAGCTCCATGGTTAAGGGCCAGGTCAGATGATATAGAGTTCACAACCACATCCAACTAAAGACGAAACAACAGACAAAAATATTACTACAGCTTCGGTCCAGAAGAATTATAAAAGTTACGAAAGAGCATGTTAGGTAGGAGAATTTAACTCACTGAGGTATCCTGAATGTTGCACTTTGCAAGAGTAATCGTCAACCCTTCATTCGTCTTAACACTCTGAGAAGATCCTTGGTTCGAGGAGTTTGATGGTTTCAGGTTTTGCTGTTGGCTGCCGGATTTGGGAATTGCCCTTAATGTTGGGTCCTGACTTGTGGAACTGCCCCCATACACATTATGCACTGCAGCTTCTAAAGCTGCAATGGTTTTATCATTTTTGTCAATCAGATGGATCTCCTTTAAACATGTGTCTCCATTCATGAACTCAAAGAATTCCTTCACTGCTGAAACAATGGTGTCTGCACAAAGGTCTAGTGGGAATCCACGGTTGCCAGAACTAATGGCTGGTACTGCCAATGACTGGCAATTCTCTCTGTCAGCAAGATTCAGACTCCTTCTTAGGGCATTTTTCAAAAGAGTAACTGCTGTCAGAGGATCAGAACTATCATAGTCTGGCCCTACTACATGAATTACATACTTGCAGGGCAATTGTCCAGCCTCAGTAATGACAGCCTCACCTGTCTTCAACTTTGTCCTCTTTTTTATAATCTGGGTACAGGCTTCCTGCAGTAGAGGTCCTGCAGCATCAGAAAGTGCTTTTGATAGACCTCCATTGAGGTCGAGATTTTCATTGGTTGCGTTCACTATAGCATCTACAGGATAGAAGCACATGTCACTTTTGTTGACTACAATCTCCACTCCATCGGGTGTACGAACTCTCTTTGCTCCTGTGATGATAGAAGAAATCTTGTTGCAATCTTGTTCATCTACCAACTCGACTAAACACCCCATTTTCACCTTGGCTGTGTCAACAAACATCGAATCCTTATTCTTAAAAAACTTCTTGGCACCAGGCTTATCTATAGTAAACCTGCAGTAGTAAACAGATAAAAGTAGTTTCTCAAAGACAAGCTTCCACCGAGATACATGAAGCCTTGGGCCACTCAGTGAGACTGTATCATCCTTAAAGCTAACATTTACATTGTCTTTCACAATTTCACTCCAGTCTTCCTTTTTGTGCTCCTTTATAAAATTCACAATAAACTTATCGTCCTGCAGGGTTGTGGTAATGCGGGAATTGTTAAGCACATAATCAGACAGCTGTTCCTGAACTAACTCCACTGATTGAACATATCCAGAAATCACAACTTGGCTGTCTGATGTGTTTATTAGCGTTGTCATAACTGACGAATTTACTGTGTTTCTTAATCTGTCAACAAGATTTTGCCATTCTGCCCTCTTGAGCACACTGGGATCGTCTATATCAATGCATGCATGATATAATTGTGCTTTCAACTGATCTTCACTATTTTTCAAGGTCTTCTCTGTTTTAGCAACAAGAAACACTTGGCCATTCTTAATCTCCAATGATGCACTGATTCCCTTGGATAAGAATAGTTCTTTGGTCAGTTCTTCGCTGTCCCCCATAATCAGAAACTGCAGAATAGATGGGTGGACTTCTACCATTCTTCGAAATAGGCCCACAATCTCTTGCAAAATCTTATTCTTTGACTCTAAAACATCTTCTTTTATCCCAAAAAGAGTTAACATGTGACTGGAAGCATTGTAACTCAGCTTCAGTTCTGGACAATCATTGCAGAGTTTGTACTCAAAACCATCTTTCATGATGAGCTCATAAACAGATGGAACCATGGGATACCCATCTTTAATGCTGTTCTTCTCTCTTTGGATTCTTTGAGTAATCCTGTTAACAGTACTCTGTGCCACATTCCCAGTTCTGTTTACATCTTCTGCAAGGCCTGCAATGATCATCGTTCCTTGACCTTTGTGAAGGATCAGGGTTACAGGTTCTGATGACAACCTCTTGTGGACTTCTGCTTCCAGGTCATCCCATGCATCTCTCTCAATCTTGATTTCTAGTGACTTACATTGTGACATTGCTGCAGTGAACTCAGCAGAGGCCTTCTCCCTCCATGTCTGGATAAGTTTCTTTGTCTGTAAACCTTGCTGAAGAATGGAAGGTAGAGGACTGATTCTTACTGCTGGGTCTTGAAACTCCAGGTGGCAGAAATGCTTCCGCATATCTTGTATGATTAGGTCCAATATTTTTTGGTGTTCCTGAAGATATTTCCAGACAGATTTATCAATATTTTCTATGAAAGATTCTGGGAGTTTCAAAATGGGTCTCTCTTTACCATAGAGAGCAACTCCCAGTGATTTGTAGTACGGAAATACTTTGATGGGCTGCTTTCTAATCTGATGTTGTTTTCCCAGAACTGTGTTTACAGCTGGAAAAACAAATGTAAAGATTTTTGTAACACACAGCGGTTATTAATAGCTTGCAAAGCATGACGCTGCTTATAATGAAAGATTATTTTCATAATATTTAATAGTTAATATTTACCCGCGAGAACTTTAAATGTGATTATAGCTGATTCATCATCTTCTATCATTTCCACGTCGCCCTCGATTTCACCATACTTTTCAAAATAAAGCACGATATAGTCAGAGTTCATGTCTGAAGATAAATCTTCTACTTTCACCTTTGTAGTCATCTCTAGAGGACTGATTTCCAGATTCTTCTTCTTGAAAATGGAGTTCTCTGGGCAAGACTTAATGAACTGTACTGCATCTAAATCACAGAAAGTTATAACATTCGCTGTAGATGAAATGATATTGGCTCAGGGAGGCATACATTATTGCAAGTTAGTACAAATAGAGTTACTGTATAGCTTTACTATTAATGGGATCATTTATTCATTTACGTGGCAACAAACTACACTAGATGAAGGATTAATTTACCTTAATCACTTTTTTTAAAAATAAATTTGAATAGGTAATAATGGCAATTACTGTATGCATATTATTGTTTTAATGTGAATGAGCTTTACATACATAAAATAATTTATATATGAATAATTTTATTGTGGGTTTTTTTTCTGAATTGTTTTAGCACAAACTAGCTATTCTTTTTTTATTTTATTTTTTACATTGAGTATAATTTGCCATTATACACCAATAAAAGTATGTGCTTTATGCAGGGGGTAGTGGTTCACCTTTGCTTTTAGTAAAAGTAACCACAGCACAATCACACTCAGGGATGACTTCTATGCTGTTGTCTTTTGACTCAGTGGCCCCCTTGAGGACGTTCTCTACCAGCATATCCAGGAACTCCTGTTTCAAGTTCTGGATGTTTTTGATTACAGCTGATGTGGGAGATGACTCCTCGCTGTCTTCTTCACAGTCCTCTTCTTCTTTAGATTCAGGGGATGTTGGCTTTTCATCTTCTGTAGATGATTCTTCTGAAAAGAAAATGCACTTGTTTCATTTTTTCTAAACAGATACAATACACATGCCAATAAAGGCCGGTCGTTCTCAATCATGGGAACAGCAATGTACTGAGCGTTTGTGTTCGTTCTTCTTTAGAAAACCATTCATGACATAAATCTGGTGTAAAAGAGCAGGGAAAACACAAACATCTGCTCTGTTTGATGAGCGAAAGACTGAGGACTGAGACCGAGAACCACGATAAGTGGCGTGTTTAGACCTGAAACAAATGAAGGTGTAGTTGACAGCAGGAGCTAAGTAAATGGTCATGTCTGGTTAAATGTGAATGTTCTCAAGGAAGAAGGGGGTAGTTTTTGTTGACTGTACAATTCTATAAGATGTCCAAATGTTTTTCTATAATGACCTAAGCAATCGTCTGAACTTATGTCAAAATGTGACAATGTTGGGTGATTATAAGTTAAGTCAAGGTGCAAGTATATTGGATGATTATAGATTGACGAGTCACGGAAGTTATTTTCTCGCTCGGCTCCTCGGTGGTTAATGGTTTGCTGTTATGAAGCCACTACACTGAACGTAACTAAAGATAAAATATTTCAGTGGATTATGCTAGATTAAAAAAAAAATGGTCCACAGAATAGAGGGCAATATACAGTACATCAAGAGGTATTCTAACTCCCTTGAACTTCAACAAATCATCGTTTGGTCCAGACTTACATTCCTCTCTCTTGTAACTGCATTAGTGTCACTGAATGCACTGAATAATTTACAGCAGTATCTAATAAGTAATATATGGTATGTTAACATACATAATAATAAGCCCAAACTTTAAGGGGTTAAAAGTACACAACCAAAACTGCATTCAACAGTGAACAGGGTTTCTTTGCTTCTCTTAAGGGTTAGGGTAAGTAGATAAAGCAAATTCTTGAAAAAAAAAAAATCACAATCAAAATAACAGGTATAACAAGTGTAACAGGTTCACATAACAGTTTCACCTCTAGAGGGAAGCATTAAAAAAAAAAGGGTTTAAATCATGACAAAATGGCTCACCTCTTTGACCCGTGTTATCCGAAGACTGTGTTTCCTGAAAAACAAATGTTTTGAGCAGTCACACTTCCATATGTGATTTTTTTATATAAGTTAATCTCTTATAAATTTCCATTAAACTTTGGGGGGGAAAAAAATAATTCAATAAAATATTCACCTGAGTAGGTTTGGCCTCATTCGGAGGAAGATAAACGCTGAGGCTCAGGACGTCTTTAACCAGCTTGATTTCGTGCCTTTGCTTCTCAAGAACATTCTGTCTCACTAAAACAAAATAAAAAATTAAAGATGCATTAGGTAAGATGTAAATAGGTCCCTAATGGTTAAATGGGTGGAGTTGAATAAGAGTTGAATGATTCTTTTAATCAATGAGCCTGTCCCCTTTCCCCCCATTGTTCAACTTGAGTTAGCATGCTTACTAGAGTTACCAGCAGCGAGGATTGTCATGACGTCAATTCAAGCTCACTTTCACATTCAACTGCACGAAAGTATGTAAGCAATATCACATGAGTAAGAGCGCTGTTATACTGGATACTGAGTGCTGCAGGTAACAGTATTATACAAGAGAAATTAATATTGAGTAATTGACATTTTGGACACAATATGGACAAATGTTCCGTTTATTTTTGCTCGGTGAATGGAAATGGATCCCGAAGCCCACTAGCTAGCTCACAATGATTTTGTACATTCCCATTAAAAGTGCTTCCAGTGGCTTCCATTTTTACATTTCATCTGACGAGCTTTCCTATTTTAAGTTAGAAGTTATATTCATGAAAATTTGTATTGTTTGCTGATGATCTTACTAGCTTTACTGTTAATGGTTCCAGTGGACTGTTATGTATATGTATATATGTGAAGTGAAGTGAACCATACTCGGAATCTGTGCTCTGCATTTAACCCATCCAAGTGCGCGCACACAGTAGTGAACACACACCCAGAGCAGTGGGCAGCCATTTTAGAGCAGTTGGGGGATCGGTGCCTTGCTCAAGGGTCTCACCTCAGTGGTGGTATTGAGGGTGGCAGAGAGCGCTGGTNACCATTAGGCAACAACTGCCTTTTATATAAGCACTCTTGGATCGCAGCTCGTCTAATCATATTAGCGGACTAGGACTAAAGGATACATGAAACTCTATAAACATGCAAAATTCTCTTCGTAATGATTGAACAGAATGTGTAGGTTGGGATGAGTCTATAAAACGACTGACAAGAGGCCAATCTAAACACAAATAAACATTCCAGACTGGAAGTTTTCCAATGTTCTTCCAACTTCTTGATGTGAATATATGAAGCCATCGGGTACATATATTAAATGAAACAATATACATTAAATGAAACAAAGTAAATATTTGGTGTGACGATCTTTCACTTTAAAAAAAAAAAATAGTAGTCTCAGGTGCAGTGTGTGCAGTTTTATAAGGAAATGAGCTGTAATGGAATCTAAAAGGTTTTTGTACTGAATCAATAATGTAGAAGTCATCAAATAAAAATCTATAACAAAGTTTGTACTAAAAACAAATAGAGTGCCTAAGACTTTTGTACAGTACTGTGTGTGTATATATAATCATTTCTACATAACTTTCCATACTATTTGTACTAAATGAAAATGTGTATCTCTCACAGTGGCATGATACATGTCGTGTGTATCTGATTTAGCTTTATCAGTGTTCTGGTCCTTAGGGATTAATTAATCACCTTGATTGTTTTTTAAAGGTACAATAGACTGACATTTCCTGGTCACAGATTCATACTAAAAGTAGTAAACATGCCCTTGATGGCACCAGGCCAACAGGAAAGTGCAGTTTTTACCTTCATTTCTGAGGGTGTTGAACAGTCTGTACAGCTGTAGTTTTATTTAACAGTCCATAAGGCTGTATGTGAACTTATTATTCTTATTCTTATCCTTATTCTTATTCTTATTCTTACAGAGTTATCGACAGTAAGTAATGGTAGCTACCTTCTTCCGTTTTGAAGCGCACTGTTGCTCTCTGGCCGTCAGAAACTTCATACTGTACCACACAGTCTCCTCCATTAGACTTTTTGCTCTGGAAGTAAATAGTGAGCTTGTTCTTCAGCTTGGGGGTCTTGGGGTCCCATTTTCCCTCCACGAACAGGGCGAAGGGAAACTCTTCGTCCATCGCTGAGTGTGTAATGACGCCTGACTCTGAGGTGAAGAGAGCTAAGTGCTACACTTTCGCTTTTGTTTCACACCAAAAGAAGGAAAATAAGCTCCAAAAAAAACACAGAACCTCAGCACATGACCATGGCTTAAAGCACAGCCAGATGCTATATATACAGATTCATATATAAAGTTAAAAAAAGTTAGCATTTTTAAAGAAAAAAGGATAAAAAGACGAGAAAGTTTATTGTTATTTACAGAGGAGGCGGGGTTTACGCGGAACTCGGTTTAGTTTCCTGTAAATGTGTCCTCGGGTTTATCAAGCAAATGCTTTTACTTTCGATTTTTTTCGCAACAGTGGACTCTCTCGCTGGTCGTTTCGCACGCCTGTTTTGCTTTTGACACAAAACCAGGTAAGAAATAAGCACTTTAAATTCTGTATTAACAGTAATTTAACAAAAAACAGTTAAACTTTTCTGGTAGTCTGTTTTTCACCTTGAGGAAAAATTCTCTGCTTCACTGTTTACCATTGACAGGCTAATAGCGATTCTCTCTTGCGTCTCATTTTGTTTTCAACTTTTGCACAAATATTTCTCTTAAAATTCCCTGGGAGAGATAGAATGAGACATAAAAAGACATGTTTTTTTGTTTTTTGTTTCAAAACAAACAGAAAGGTCATGCAGTCCGTCCTTTCTTCCTGATCTTTTCAGGGGAAAGTATGCTTGCTCTGAAAGTCTACAGACGTCACCAGATGCCACTTGCATATTCACTGCATTGTTGCGATCATTTGAAGTTCAAAACATGTTTTATGAAGAAGGAACATTTTCGGAAGACACCAAGAATAGAATAGCAGAATTGGAAAAAAATATATTTTATACCACAGCGGGGTTGAATGTATTTTTTTTTTTGAGAGAGAGAGAGAGAGGAAGAGAGAGAGGGAGACAGTCTGGTGAATAACATCAGGTGAGAACAGGAAACAACTTGTCTCTTGGACAGTCCACAACACTAAATCTAACTATAAACTGTTCGAATGTGTGACATGTCTTTCATCGATTAATTAAACATTGTAATTATTGGAAAATCGCTGTAGTATAAGTGGAATAGCACAGTCCAGTAAATAAAAGTAAAGGAGGCTAAGGGAGAGCATCACCATCGACCCCCAGACCCCAAACCACCCACATCCTCGCCAACCGCTTACGTTTGAGTCTGGTTCACCTTAATGCTTCTTCCTGGGTCGTCTCTGGGAGTGTTTTCTACTCCACTGTTGCCTCTGGCTTGCTCATTTGGGATCCACATCTACGTCTGAACTTCTGAAGTTGGGAAATAGACACAAAGAAACTGGTTGCGTTTTCGTCACCTCTCGCTTGCATTGAGTCAAATCTAAATCCATATATCTGGATTTCTGCAAAGGTTGTGACGATGTCTGCTGTCATTGTCACACACTGGCGGTTAGTTGACCACGCCTGTACAACCAGCAGTCGCTAAGATCTGCTCAAAAAGTCAGTAGATTTAAATCATATCACTAAAGGGGTCTAAAAAGTCACCAAATCTAGCAACAAAGTCTAGTCACTGGGTTGGCAGGACTGGAAGGAACATGCCTTAATTCTTGTGAAATCATATATCTTGACTATGTACTACTGTAACAAAATAAACATAGTTAGTTGAAATCATGTGTATATGTTTATTATTTAATTATTTTCAAGATGTCCCAAATTATCAAATATTTTTGGAAATTCGGAACGGCATGCTTCAGATTAATTGGAGCAGTTTTTAAAGTGTTTTTTCGATGAAGTAAACCACAATAACATTAATCTACTCGTACCTTCTCAAAATCCAACTCTCATATACTGTATACATCCATTGCAAAGTACAGTGGCACCAAGGAGATAAGCAGAGATGCAGTATGTGTGTGTGTGTGTGTGTGTGTATCCCACTGAGATATACTTTACACAAGGGGCTATATAAATATGCAATAAATAATGGCATAATTCAGAATCAGTACTGTCAGTGGTCCTCCTTTCAGTTAAACTTTTAAAAAATTAAATCCCTCTTAACTATTCTCATTCTTTCTGCTTTTTTATATATTTTTTTCCTTTTAGTCATGGAAGATCACAAAGCAGTTGTTCTATTGCAGCCAGAGGGGATTGAGATTCTGAAACCAAGTTTCACTGCATTTTGCCGTGTGCTAGAAGTAAAATTTGGTTGTACCGCTCAGTTCCACAATTTGGAGGATCATATAGGTTCATCCTTTTCCCACAGCAAAGCAACCATTGTGCCTGAGATTAAGTACAGCAAACAGCTGTCTAGGAGCCTGAAGGTATCAGTGTGGAAAGATGATCTTACTACTCATAAAGCTGATGCTGTGGTAAATGCAGCAAATGAGTATTTAAATCATGGAGCAGGACTTGCTCTAGCTCTGAGTCAAGCTGGAGGTCGTAATATCCAGCACTGGAGTAATGAAATCATAAAACATATGGGTAAAGTTCCCACAGGTGAAGCTGTTGCCACTCCAGCTGGAAATCTTCCTTGTAAAACGATCATACACGCTGTTGGACCCTGTGTATCACCAAACGCAACAAAGACAGAACTTAAGGCTGCATCAGACCTTTTAGAGAAAACTATTTGGAGTACCTTGCTAAAAGCTAACTTTGAAAAGGTGGAGTCTGTTGCAATCCCTGCAATAAGCTCAGGCCTTTACAATTTTCCACTGGAAAGATGTGCTGAAATCATTGTAGCTACAGTGAAGTCATTCAGTGTTAAACGCAATCCAGGAGCCTGGAGCCTTGAGGTTCGTCTGGTGAATAACGATGATCCATCAGTTCAACAGATGCACAAAGCCTGCAGGGACAGTCTGGGGCCATCTGATCCAATGCCAATGAAAAACCAGGGCAATGCACCAACCCAGCCTCCAGTCTCCAGTCTAGATCTGGGGAATGTGACTCTCCACCTCATAAAGGGTGCCATTGAGGATGAGAGAGTAAGTGAAATAAAAAAAATGTTACTTTATATAAACTAAATTATAATGGGGGACTTAGACTATAAGGCCAAAATTTTATGGACGCCTGACCAGTCACACCCATATGTGTTGGTTGAACATCCCATGGTCTGGAGTGTAGTTGGTGTTCCAGTTCATCACAAAGGTGTTCAGTGGGGTTGAGGTCAGGGCTCTGTGCAGGACACTCGAGTTCTTCCACTCCAACCTTCACACACCATGTCTTCATGGAGCTCGCTTTGTGCACAGGGGCATCGTCATGCTGGAACAGGTTTGAGCCTCTTAGCTCCAGTGAAGGGAAACTGTAGTGCTACAGCATATGAAGACATCCTATACGATTGTGTGCTTCCAAGTTTCTGGCAACAATTTGGGGAAGAACCATATATGTGTGTGCTGATCAGGTGTCCACAACCGTTTTAACATATAGTGTATGTAGAAAATATAATAAAGCACAATCTCTAGGTGAATAAACTCATGAGGGTTATAACATTGTAAAGAAATACTATTTCCATTATTTATATTCCAATATTTCAGTGCACTCTGTGCATTTCTATAGCCTTTATTGTCTTCATATAATTGTTAGTAGGTTCATATTATTGTTAGCCTCTAATGATGTTTGACCATTTTATTATGTTTGTGTTTGTAGACAGATGTCATTGTGAACACGATAGGAGCCAACTTAGATTTATCAAAAGGGCAGGTTTCAGCTGCTCTGCTGAAAAAAGCTGGTCAGAAGATTCAAGAGGAAATAAAAGGTCTTAAACACAGACATGGTTATGACGGTGACGTTATTCCAACTGCTGGCTATAGCCTGAAGTGTAAGGAAGTGTACCACACTGTCTGTGTGCCAAAAAGCACCACTGGTGATACGGCCAATAAGGTTGGATTTCTAATATATAACAAGTTAAGCATACTAGAAATTTACATCAAGTAATTCATTAGTACTCTGATTTAGCATCTAAAGTTTATTCAGCCCTTCATCATGGGTGATTTTTAAGTAGAATGAATTTTTCTTGGACACCAAATTCAGCATGTCCTCCTTTTCAAGCTATTCAGTTTTCTGTCTTGAATGTTGACCTCAAAAAAAAAAAACATTGTCTTTTCTAGGTTCTTCACTCGGTGGTCACAAAATGCCTTACACTGGCAAACAATAAAGATCGGTCATCCATATCTTTTCCTGCTCTCGGGACAGGAAACCTCGGCCTTAGAAAAGATGAAGTTTCTCAAATTATGACCAATGCAGTAGTGGATTTTTCTAAAAAATGTAAAGACTCGAAAATGAAAATATTTTTCGTCATTTTTCCAAAGGATACTGACACACTGAAGGTACACTTAAGCTTGGATTTATTCTAACGTAGAATGTCTTATTAGCTGTGGCATTAGTCACAGTACTGTATATCATGAAAGGTCAGAATGTCATTGGTGTATACCGTTGATGTATTTGATTTTATTTTAGGCTTTTGAAAGGGCAATGGCTTCCACTAACACAAGACTGCAAAACTTTCAAATGTCCAGCAACACCAAGGGCAAAAGTGAGGACATTTTTATAAAAAGTATATTTTCACCTGTGATTGTGTTTCATACCTCATTGGTCTCTAAGTGGTTATGGTTTTATGCCTCTGCTACTGAGGGTTGTCAAGTTCGACTTATTTTACTAGTAGTGGCTGATATGGTGCAGGTGGTTTGAAGCTTTATATATGGCAAAAAAAAAGAAAATTAGTACTCGTATATTTACATAAAGTATGGTATTAAAAGTTAAAGTATGGAAAATAAAAAGACTGTCCAGTACTGTTAGTGGGCTTTGGCACAGCACCTTGCATTGAGCTCTTTGCCCCATCTCCAGAGGCACTAAGAGAGGCCACACGATGGTCTTTTGATATGCTGCATTTGCGTTCTGTCTCTCATAAAATATACAATAATCACATTCTGCACCTGAACCAAGAGGATCATGAAAAGCTGATGTCCCTTCAGGTTTCATTTAACGCCGTCATCTCAGAATTCTTTCGCGAAGGCAAAGGAGGAATTATCATCAATGGTGAGCCTGTAGGGACCAGTTGTGCAGCATTGGAGGTGGAAGCCATGTTATGTCGGGCCCAAGAAGACTTTGCTAAGAGTGAAGAGAAAGACATGCAGGGCGACTTGGAGCATATGTATGTGGCAGACGATTTCGGGCAACAACAACAGATTGAGAGGATGTGTATGTTCTCTGTACTGCATTGTATTACCTGACAATACACAAAAAACACTCAATATATACATAAATGTTTCCTTAAATGTGTATGTATAATTTGTCTCCATTGCCTATATTAGCGAACAGGCCATGTCAGAAGACACTCGTAGACCTCAGTAATGACCGGGCAGGAAAAGATAGGCTGAGAAACTTTGCAAAATGCGGCCTGCACATTGTGAAGGTAATGTGAAAATTTAAAGTGATCATAATACCATTTAAAAATTGCTCAGAGATAATGAAGGTTGAATAACAGACTCACAGTGTGCATTTAATGGTGCATTACAAATCCAACAAATCCTTGTATGGCAGTGTTTCAATTATAAACTACTGTTAAAGTGATTGGACTTGATGTGGTTTTCTTGGTTTTGGTTGATGTAGATGGAAAAAATCGAGAACCATGCTCTGGAGCAGCTCTTCAAGTTGAACAACAGACGTATACAAGCTCCACCTCAGCGTCTGTACCAGTGTGTGAAAGCACAGTTCTGTGATCTGATCTGCAGAGTGGGCTTCCAGAGGGAATACGCACCACCTAACGGTACAAAACCACCACTGATGTACTCAATGGGACATTTCTCAATTTCTTGGCTCTAAGATTTAGAAAAAAGTGACTAACTTTAGGTAGCTGTAAAAAAAATAAAAAAAGGTGGGGAACCCATGCTCTAGAAAAGAAAAAAAAACGTAGATGGTTAATAGTCACCTCGCACTAATGCATTTCTCTTTACTTCCAGAACAAATGTATGGAGCTGGAATATACTTCACTTCTGAAGTGGACAAAGCAAAATCACTGTGGATGGACAGTGAAGAGGAGTATATCTACTTCATTGAAGCTCAAGTGCTCACTGGTACCGAGACAGCTGGTTCATCAGAACTGATTGTCCCTCCTCCAATTGGAAAAGACCCTCTGGTTCGTTATGATAGTGTGACCAATGGGAAGGGCATCCACGTCATCTTCAACGGCCAGCAGGCCTATCCTGAGTTCCTCATCACATGTAGCAAAAAAGGCATCACAACTCATATTTAGCTTTCTTTTAGCTAAACCCTGTATTTAGGCATTCGGTATTTACATTAAAATAAGGTTTTACATTACATTCACTGAGCACCATTCACTTAGAGTTAATTAAAAATGTCAAAAATGAAACTTAAAGCTTGCTAAATCTAACCAACAAAACTGTTATCATATGGGCAGTAAATAGATAAACCACCACAAATTAAGTCACTTGGATTTAATCAAAATAACAAATCTAATAAGGACTTGAAATGCCTTTGTGTCTACACTCTAAAATAGTTTCAGGGGGAAAAATACTGGAAGCTAAATTACACTATGACCTACACAAAAAGTTTAATTAGTCAGAAAACAGAAAAAGGACATCTTGGTGTACATTTTGATTTATATTGCCAGACCTTGCTGATGGCAAATCCTGATGGGTTAGGGTTAGTCAGCTTTTCTTTGTCCTTTTCTCTTCTTGTTTTGGGTCGGATCATACACTGTATTGTTTTACTTTAGAGGTTTCTTCCTCTGCTTCAGTTTGGTTTTTTTTATTCGTATAACCTTTCCCTGAGTCTCATCACCACATTGTTGAATGGCACATGTCAGAATGATAGAAAATGGAACAGGGGCTGATTTATAAATGTAGGCACTACATTAATGAGAGAATTTTATAGAACAACAACCTTTGTTGTTGTATGTTATTTTTGATTGCACACTTTTGTGAAGCTATATTGTGTTTTATTTTCATTTTCAATACTGAGAATGATTGGTTATGATTAGGTGATGGTTTGAAAGTGTGTGGTGTTTTCTGGTCTGTCTTTTGATTACAGCAATAAAATAGATCATATTCCACATCCGCTCTCCATGTTCAGTTGATTTATGTCAGATGCGTGTGAAAGGAATGAGCCGGTAGATTAAATGAAATCTGAGATATAGACAGGTTTAATTTGGAACACAAACACAGTGTCAGCTTTGTTCACCCACACCTAGAATCACAACATTACTGTATATACTTTTAAATATAACAACACGATGGTGAAGGGCTAAGCTGATTACCTGTAAGGAATCAGGAAATGTGTTGAAGTCTTGCAGCCTTCGTGATTTGAAAAGAAAAGACAAATCAGTTCCTTTTTGTATTCCTAATAACCCCTTAAAGGTTGTATCGGTTTAGTGGAGATAGGTAGGCACTTTACAATCTGCCATATGAATGGATAACGAACCCTGAACTTTTCATAAAGAACCACTTAAAGCAGGTTTTAACAGGAAGAAATGCCAAACACTGAGGCCTGTGTGGACATCTGTGGACATCCAAGTGCACTTCCACAGGAATGTCTATCTAAAATGATGTCCATGCTGATGGTGGGACCTTTTAAAAGTTCTCAAAGGAATGTTCTCACACACAGTAAACACTTGTAATTCATATCTGGTTCCTAACAACGTCAGTTTTTAGAGAGGCAAGCAACGATGCCACCGCACTTGAAGGTAAGTCAATCCAGAAGTCTAGCAGCTCCATTTTATTGTCCTGAAATCTTCACTATTAAAACTGAAAGTCAAACGAGTCTGGCTCGGCTTGTTTCAACCATGTGTGAAGTGTCTCGTTTTCTTTTCTGTGATTTAGTCTCATTTCTACTCCGTGCTTCACTGCTGGTGAGTGCATAATACAATATGTTTTTAGGAATCGTGGCAAAGCTCACGAAAAGCTCATATTTCGTGATCTACGAAATACCATTTTGGCCAGGTTTAATACAATCGCTCTTTCAATTTCAATGTTCAACCAAGGTACTAAACCGTTGAGTTCGGTACCGAAATTCGTCCACGTTATTACTCTCACACCTACACTATATGGCCAAATGTTTGTGGACACCTCACCATCACACCCATTTGTGCTTTATGAACATCCCATTCCAGATTGAGTCCCCTTTTTACTGTTATAATGAGCTCCACTCTTCTGGGAAGCTTTCCACTAGATGTTGGAGCGTGGCTGTGGGGATTTGTGTT
>CM074949.1:2972984-3009003 GCA_037577455.1 Pangasius macronema
GTGATGGTCAGGTGTTCACATACTTTTGGCCACATGCTGTAGTGTACATGAGAATCTCTAACCCTCATACTACAAACGCACAAACACATGAACGCTAAAGGTTGCCCTTTTTTACGGTGAACTCGGAAACGCTATGTTAAACCAGTACAAGGGCTTAACCCTGGTGTTCTCTTTGGGTCTCATTTTCATTTTCTTCACACTAAAACTAATGTTGCCAGCATGAATTTGGCTTAGTTTCCTGAAAAAGAAAAACATTCTTACATGAATTACTTTCAGGTCACTTTTAAGTGTTAAATCTGAAACCTATCACACCTCCCTATGCCTGTGCTCTCCGCATACAGGAAGTGCTTTCCTGCATCTGTTGATATCATTTCTAATTCCTAGTGCTGTGATTACTGGGAATGCACTGCGGATTTTAACTAAATGTTACACCTGTATTGCTTTAAATTCTAAAGTGATGGCCTGAGTCAGTAGGACGACCACTGTAGTGAAGAACATGAGGGTTAAAACCACAACTTCCTACATCACAGGATTCACAGACGATCATTCGTTGGCCTCGGCCATTTCATTGCCGTCCACCAGGAGTGTGTGGATGATGCCGTCTCTCCTCCTCCCGCTGCTCACGGCCTTGATGCAGCAGTCATGGTCGCCTAGAGTGAAGTGCGTCTCTGTGCCGTCGTCCACAAACTCCCCCTGCGTTTCAATCAGCACAACGGGACGATTTTATGTTTATGGTTTGACTAAAGCTGCTATCAAGTGGCTGTTTTTTTTATAGTGTGACCAAAGGTTAGAATGTGTCTATAAAAATGTGTGAACTCCACTAGGCCCTGTCCCTGTCCATACCTGTTAAACATGGATCACTGTTAATTGCGAGTTTTTGATATTACTTAAGGTGCAGTCTATATGGTTTTATAAAGTATCAACTGATATAACTCATTATAGATCAAAATTACAGACGTCAGGTCAGTGAGTGAAGCTAACTTTCAACATTTTAAAAGGAGTGCAACATTTATCTGTTTATTCACACTGGAGCCAATTCTGTATTTCTGTATTTATAAACGTTCGTGACTCTCAGCATTCTCACTCTCTCTCTCTCTCTCTTTTATTATTTCCGGATACTTACGGCTGTCTCCATTTTCTGCCCATTGCACCAAATGTCCATGGTGTCTTTCTCTGTTCAAGAAGAGAGAGAGAGAGAGAGAGCACATCCAATCATTTACTGATGTGTTGTAAAGATCTGATGATAATAAGCGCAATAAAATACAGTCACTCTCATTGACACGCATGACTGTCTAAAACAACAACCACTAAAACAACATGCAGTAGTTCTTTCAAAGCCAAGAACAGGCTTCACTCAATTAGTAACACATCACAGTTTCAGAAAGTCCCAGTGGCTTCAATGGCATCTGCCCCAACCGGTCCTGGTAGAACATCTATTTCAAGAGGAAATAAATGAAGCCTGCTGGATTGTAAAAGCTGTTCTGCTTCTTTACAGTAATGTTGTAATGAAAGCGAAAATGGTCGCATGTCGTGTGACGGTGTTAAATATTTCTGTTTATGAATGCTTGACAGCCCTGTGTCTCTAATACAACACCACAGCACACAGCACCAGGTATAAAATATAGAAAGCAGACGACCTCATCACTGAAGTACAGTGCCTTGCATAAGTATGCGCCCCCTTGAACTTTTCCACATTTTGCGTTACACGTTATAACCTGGAATTGAAGGATTAGTGGTCAGTCCACGGCGCTCTCACCGCCACGGACCGCGTTCAAACCACGCCAGAGCACTCCCAGTTCCGGTCCCGCGCCCAGATAAAATTGGGGAGGGTCGTGTCAGGAAGAGCACCTGGCATAATATCTGTGCCAAATCAAATATGTGGACCGCTGGTCTGCTGTGGCGACCCCTGACGGGAGCCAAAAGAGGAACATCATCATCCTGGAATTGAAATGAACCTAACTGGGATATTTACCATTTGATTTATGCATCATTCGCAGTTTGCGTCATTTTATTGTGACGCAAATTTTAACTAAACAAAAAAGCAGACAATTATCGGTTGCGTAAGTACTCACTCCCTTGAAGCTTTGGTGTTTTCTGGGGTGTCTCGATCAGTTTTGCACATTTTAGATCCTGATATTTTTGCCTATTCTTCTTGGAAAAACTGCCCAAGCTCTGTCAGACTGGATGGAGACCAAATGCACTTTCAAGTTTTGCCACAGATTATTAATCAGATTGAGTCTGGGCTTTGACTGGGCCATTCTAACATATTCAGGTTCTTGGTTATAAACCACTCCAGTGTAACTTTGCCGGTATGTTTAGGGTTGTCCTGCTGGACATTTCCCAGTCCTTGAAGATGAACAGCAGCCCTACACCATGATGCTACCACCAACATGCTTCACTGTGGGGATGGCGTTCTCAGGGTGATGAGCAGTGACGCCTTTTCCGTCAAATGTACTGCTTCAATTTTTGGTCTCATCAGAGGTGAGAACCTCTTGAACATGCCTTTTTAGCAAACTCCTCAAACTCAAGTGGCTTTTTTTCAATGATTTCATTCTTCTTGCCATTTCTTCTCAGGAATTTGGGATAATTTGTTTATAACCAACTCCTGATTGACACTTTTCCAGAACTTTATCCCAGACTTGTCCAAGATAGCTCTTTGCCTTTAAATGACATGTAACGTACTGGCCACTTTTTATACACACAGCAACCTTGTTGGTCCACCTTGTAGGTGCGTAGATAGAGACTAAAACTATTTTCCTTACCGTCTAGGTCTTTCCTTCATCAGTGTCAGTTTCTGACCACTTGTAGACATCTCTGATTAAATGGTCAAAAAGTACAACTTAAATAGATAATAAATTACAAATAAACTGCCAACATTGGTCTTCTCAATCTGAGAATTAGCATCATATTGCTTGAAGGCTCATTACCCTTGTTAAACTCTCCGTTTGGCATTTAGGACTTAACACCGAATCATATGTTCATTTAAGCAATTATGGTTCATAGTAAAGCTTCATAGATCAGAATCTTCTCACCCAGGACGACTCTGCAGTCTACGCCATCCAGGTTGAGCAGCCAAGTGCTTGTCACCTTAGAACGGTTCTCCATGTATTTCTTCAGGCTCTTGCCGTTGATCTCCAGTGTGTACTCGTAGGCGAACCCACTCACCGCGTCAATGTTAATGGTGGCCTTTGTGTCTGTGCTTCCTACATAAAACGTCTCCTTGCCGACCAGCTTGAACATCCAGTCTCTCCTCAGGACCTCCTGACAAGCAGATGAATAAATGTACACGTTCAGGGATATTCTTACGCTCACACGTGGGTTAGAAAGAAGACATATCGTAACCTCAGTATTATAAGGTGCTAAATAAGGTTCATCGCTGGGGGACATGTTATACATCAGTGGATTTATGGATTTATTATTTATGCAGTAAGTTAAAAAAAAGCCCATAAAAGGAGATCGGCTTACTATATATACACTATCTGTCCAAAAGTATGTGGACACCTGACCATCACTCCTATATGTGCTTTATGAACATCTCATCCCAGATTAATCCCTCCTTTGCTGCTATAATGAGCTCCACTCTTCTGGGAAGGCTTGCCACTAGATATTGGAGCATGGCTGTGGGAATCTGTGATACAAGAGCATTAGTGAGGTCAGGCGCTGATGTTGGGATGTGAGGAGGTCTGGGGTTCAGTCGGTGTTCCAGTTCATCCCAAAGAACTTCGGTGGGGTTGAGGTCAGGGCTCTGTGCAGGACACTCGAGTTCTTCCACTCGAAACTTGACAAACCCCGAGTGCGTCTCAATCAGCTCCCTAGTTCAGCAGTCAGGGCGCTGATCAGGGAGTCGGCCATTTTAAGGGCTGTTTCAATTAAGTGAACAAATTTATATGACATGCATAATGTCAGAAAGATATCAGTCCTGCCTGTTGTGAGGATTTATATCGTGAGTACGTAGTCACGTCACCGGAAACTGAGTCATCAGTGTCTCTCTCAGTGTGTAGTGAGGCAGGGTTCTCAGCAGAACCCGTGTACATGATATACTGATTCTTCGTGACCTAGGCAGCTGATTGAGACGCACCCCATGTCTTCACGGAGCTCGCTTTGTGCACAGGGGCATTGTCATGCTGGAGCAGGTTTCCAGTGAAGAGAAACTGTAATGCTACAGCGTACAAACACGATCACACATGGGTATGATGGTCAGGTGTCCACATACTTTTGGCCATATAGTGTATCCTTCGCTCTGAAGAAGAAGTTAAATCTAAATGACCTTCCACACCTTGCCATCTACACTGATGACGCGTTTCCCCGTGGTTGTGCCATGTTCAAACTCAATCCTGTGAACCCCATCACTCAGGGCCACGTCCCAAACCCCGACCAGGTCTCCGGACATGATCCCTCTGCCAAGAGATCACCACTGGAGCTCCAAGTTACCTTCAGAAAGCAAGCAGACCTCAGGAACATTACTCCATCACTCGAGCAGTGAGGCATATATATTCCACAGAAATGGACTTTTCAGGAACTTTTAAGGAACCATAGTAACAATTACCATAGTAACATAAACCATATATTTGCATTTTAGAGCTGAGCTGCTGTCTTTGCTGTAACATGTAACACTGGACCGTTTAGCTAGTGTTGAAAGAAAGTCTTTAAGATCTAAATGTAGATATAATTAGCGTGCCCGGGTTAATTACATGCTTTAGCGTTAATCAGTTAAAAAGCTAGCTAGCTGGCAGCTTCGCTGAAGTTCGTGGCCGTATCCCAACTTGCTCTCTTTGTCATATTTAGTGCACTACACTGCGCTGCGCTATTGAGTCACACACTACGTAGGGCACCTACACACACACTCATGACCCATTCGGTATTCGGCCCTTAAGCGGCTAATGCTCAAGTTTCTCCTGGTGTGACCTAGCGGGCGAACTACCGCACCGACTGAAAACAGCGCACTCCCGGGACTGTAAGATCATTCAGACACCAGTGCTGAGTCAATCTTCTTTTGTTAGGTTGCCTACCGTTTCTCCAGAATTCGTCTAGTTAGCTCAGAAGCCCCGAAAAGCTAGCTAGCTAACAACAAATCAGGTATCTGCCTAACAACACAAGTAACCATGGTAACAGTTCTTCTTCTTCTTCTTCTTCTTCTTCAGT
Organism: Pangasius macronema; assembly: GCA_037577455.1. Taxonomy (NCBI): domain Eukaryota; kingdom Metazoa; phylum Chordata; class Actinopteri; order Siluriformes; family Pangasiidae; genus Pangasius; species Pangasius macronema. The sequence goes on from CM074949.1 coordinate 2,978,127, forward strand.
GGGTTTTATGGCAGGGTGCACACCGCCACCTCCTGTGCTGGAGGGGGAAGAGACTTCAGTGTAGGCTGAAATTAATGATTTCTTATAACCTGTTTTTAAGTCCACGGTTTCTTATGGAGTTAATAACTATCTTTTATAACTTTCCATTAAATTTCCTTATATTTAAATATCTCTGTCAAGTCGGCAAAGGAAATGCACTGTAAAGGGTATCAGGACAAAACTCGAATCGAAACTCTGTTTCACGTCTTAATTCATTTATATGACTCCTTAAATATCATCTGTTCTTCTCTACTTAAGTTTTGCATGATTTTGTTTGGTCTTATAACTAGTTTGTATGTTTAAAACAGAGTCACGTTGTCTTATAATGATTGCAATACTCCACAATGGATTAAATGTAAAGTAAATTCCTTTGGTGACATTTATGATGCCAAAGGCCTGAAATCATTTGAATCATTAAGGCTCTTTTTAATCTACCAGGAACCTCTTTTTCCATGTATCTCTGCCTGTACATCCCTTGCGAAAAGTAATTCTCCCCACTGCTAATTCTGTTATTTCTGCTTCAGTTATTTACTCTTTTCTCCTCAAAAACTCATACAAACCATTATCCATAACAACTATATGGTCTAAGGACATCAGTGGTGACATACAAACCCTCAGTACTTGCTCATGACATATCATTCTATTATAAAAGGATGTGGTTTTGACTCTTTTCTTCTTAAATAACTTTTCGGAATTGGCTCTGTCTCCGCAACAGAGAAACTTGCCTTTAGCTGCTCTCACACGACGTTTACTCTTACAATCAGTCAGCGACCCAAGGAGGGGTAAATCACTGGTCTGCACCTACCCCGAATAGAAAAGCTCGACGTTGTTTCTATGGAACTATCTACAGCTCGCATTCACGGAGCAAAGACAACAACTCTGAAGACCTGGAGTGCTACTTTTGATATTGTTAAATCTTTTGTTTCTTCTTTTTGATGTACAATTTATTTGGTTATGTATATATATATATTTTTTTATTTTTCTTGTGATTAAGTATTACACTTTGTACTTTTCTCCACTGCAATGCCTTGTATTTACCTCAGGGATGTAGGGGAACCTTTCTTTTTTATAGACATTACTGAGTTACTAAAAAGATTTTAGAAAAATCTTGTAAGCAGACTGTAACCAGTCCTTATAGTAAGAACTTGTCAATGGTAACATACATTAGTAGAGAGTCTCTCTCTCTCTCTCTCTCTCTCTCTCTCGTCACTACTACCAGTAGAAAGAAAATTTGTTAAATGGTTTTTTATTATTTTGTTTGGAATTCTCATGGTTATTTAAATATACTGTAATCAGGTGTGCATAATGATCATTTTTAATAAGTGCAAAACCTCTTTCTGGTGATTGCTGGGTTTGTAAAGCGTGCTCCGTCCTCTTAAAATCAGAGAACACTGAATGTGGCTCCAGCAAACCACAACATAAAGCTAATGCTCTATGCAAATCCTCAGTAATCCTAAATGCCTTAAAAAACAAGTATTATTCTAAAATACACTTAGAAAGTAACATAGTAATAATAGACCATTTAAAAAAAGAAAAGAAACTGCAGAGACGGCAAATGAACTGTGACAGGTTGCTTGGAACGATCCAGATAGCGTCACATCCAGTGCTGATTGGATTTAGTTGTGTACAGTCTGCTGATACTGATAGTTAAGAGCTTTTAGAGAAAGCCCTTTTTTGTTTTAAAATATTTCACCTCTGTGTCCATATTCCATGTGAGACTAGAACTGTGGAAAGCCTGTTCAGGAAGTCCGTCAGTAGAGGGCACTGTAACATTCCCATTTATCCAAACCCAAGCGCTTCAGAAGGCTTCAAGGCATTCCATTAGTTCTATCACACAACAAATGAAATATAATATACAAATCAAAATACAGTGGAGAAGAGGAAGGAACTGTTTAAATCGAATTATTGCTACGAATGACTACGTGATCATGCTTGATTTGTTCACTCACGCCTCTTCCGTGTTGTAAGGGATGTGGAGCTTATCCAGGGATTGCTGGGGTGCAGGATAGGAACACACTCTGGTTGGGACACCAGTCCTTCACAGGGCACCACACACTCACACACACACACCTGGGGATGAAACTGGAGAGCACAGATGAAACCCACGTCGACATAGTGAGAACATGGTAAGCTATGCACAGACAGTAACCAACACTACGGATCGAATTTGGGCCCTGAAGCAATGCTACCTGCCGTGTGCTGCTGTGGATATATGACTGCCAGGAAATACCGTAACTAAAGATCTGATCATCAGATGCCACTTTCTCAGGTTTCTTTTGACATGCGGGAAACGTGTTTAGACGTGCTATGTCCTTTACATTGGTATAATACCGAAAGCATGCCCCCTTTTTTCATTCTTCATCACCCTCATCTTGGCATCTTGGCATCTTTAGGTGTTTTCACTGGAACATACTACATTTGTAAGAAAACATAAAGCATTATGGCTTGGTTTTTATGGTTTGAGGGAGATGGAACCCAGTACACAGTCATTGTATGAGGACGAGTTTCCACAGATTACTACCAAGTGAGAGTTATAAGGTCTGTAAGGATTTCTTTACTACATCAGATTCGGATAATGCTCTTTGAGGTCACTTTCTAGAGTGATGAGACTCTTAGAATTAACGGGTGATTATAATTTACTAGGCATACTAGGTCCATTATAGTGTACACAAATGTCGGCTTCATGATGGGAAGAGGGGGAAAAGGGAGCATTAGGAAAAGGGTGCTTGGAGATGTCTAATGTTTATACGTTAGCAATGAGTTATTAAGTGCAGTAATATCTTTGCGGAAATATCTTCATCAACCTTCCAGAGAGCCATTTTGCTTGGTGTCGTCCGCAGGTTTTCGCAGTAATCTGGGGCTTAATTACAGGTATTTTGTCCTATAGAGCACTTTTTGTGTTCTTTTTTTTGCTTTACAAACACACTACTATATTATGTCTCCTTAATGACATTAGCGCTAATAGTGCTAATTAATTTTTTGTAATCATTTCAGTGTGTAGGAATTCTTAAATGAATGGGGGGAAAAAGCCAAAATCGTCCTTGTCGGATTTTATTTGAGGAGTCAGGTATAGCAAGAACTGTTTTTTAGAATGCACTGATTGAAAAGCGGGGGAAATATTAATAGTTAAACAGGCTTAACATCCATCTTTGTCAGAAGCCTTCTTTCTCAGAATGAATAAACGACCCCTCAAATGTCTCTGGCGACCTTCAGACTAGCAAGACATCGTCCTCCTTTCTGTTTTTTTCTCCCTCCCTCCCTCCTCCTTTATTTCACTTTCCCTTATGATGAAAATAGACCATATTTATAACCTAAACATATCTTGCCGTCCAATCACCCGTTACACTCTGGGCCATATTCACTGGCACTTTATTCTGTTTGAAGTTCATGTCCGAGGAAATATAGTGTGAAATATTAAACATAGGTTTATGATACCAAACAGCTGTGCTATATGAAACATCCAGCAAAAGCTGAATGCAAATAAACAGATGGGAACATGATAAAACACTGCTCAAACACCAAATGAACACGCTAAACAGATCATCTGAGAACCAGACCAACAATAACTTCATTAGAAAGCAATTATGGATTCAGGCTCCCTGTAATATGCGAGGAGGAAAACATAATGGGGTGTGCTGTTCTAGGAAAATAATCAATGACGGGTTTGGGGGTGGGCTGAATCGTGACCGATGGAGCAGTGTGTATTTTCCAATAACACTACATCCTGAAGTGTTTTATTCCTATTTTATTTTTCTCAAAGCTAGCATATTTTTTATTAAAACTGACACACAGTACATTTTATCGGTGTATAGTTACATTTGATGTTATCACTTATGTTATAACTGCTATAAACAGTCACTTCCTTACCAGCCTCTCTTTTGTTTCTGTTTCTCTGCTTGTCAAATTACCAAGAAACCACAAAACCCCCCATCGTGAAGATTTTGCCTTGTCAGAAAACGCACCTACAGCTTTATCTCTGAGTGTTAAAAAGTGCTGCCACTGGAGATTCCACTGGAGATTCTGAAAAACTCAGAATAAACTTCTCACAGAAAGCTTCACTATATCAATAACAAGTTTTTAAAAGTCGGTTTATCTGAATCATCTGCCATATAAGTCCCTGTGTATGTTCCTACAGAAACATATTAGAATGAGTGCATTCATATAAACCTGTGATTTGCCTTGTAGCTGAAGTATCAGAGAGATGCTGAAAATGAATCAACACCTCCTGATCAATCAGATTGAAAAAATTCAACAGTGTAATTTGAGACTTCAGCAGTGTAATTTGGCTATGCTAAACTACCCCAGGTGTAAGTGGGGGAGTGAATGTGCATGTGCATGGTACCTTCCTGCCCCATGCCTAGTATTCCTTCGATAGTCTCCGGATCCTCCGCAACCCTGAAAGGATGAAGCGAATACTGAATATGTATGAATGAATGAACTTCCCTGGATGTGCTGTTCTACTGCTGAAGGGTTTTAAAAGTACACAGGTGTGATCATTTTGGATGGCAAACATCATATACCCATGTACAGTATTACAGGCATAAATGTATCTCCAGCATTGTTGGTAAATCAAACCTAGCTCTGGCAGGATAAGAGTACTCTTTTGTGGGTGAAGCTTGGATCCGGGAAGAGGAGCTATGCCTATGACTACAGCACTGAGGTGGTGCTCCATAGGCTGGTGCCACACACCCAGTATACAAAGACGTTAAACCCTACTATATCTGATGACTTTTGGTGCTGTTGGGCCAATAAAATGTGTAAAATTGTCTTAGTGTGGAAAAGGAATTGTAAATTGAGATTCTGTGTGGATTCTCACAGGCATAGTAAATTTCATTTCAGCTGGCTTCAGGAAGCTTATTAATTTATAGGGAAGGAAGTCATCAGCCACAGCAGCAAAACCAACTGCTCCTGTTTTGTGCAACTTGTTGATGTGTAATGGGGCTCTGGGAAAGCTTGAGCTGTACACGTCCATATGTTACCCAACGAAGCTGAAGCCTGATTGCTTACTGTACACAAAAAAGCCAGGTGTGTGATAAAACATGAACGATGCTTCACAAATATCAATGAGTCATAACATAATTCACAAGCTATGACAGCAACAGAAGTGACATGCGGTGGAGGACCTGGGAACCTGTGAGCTTTCTCAGGCACTGAACTGCATTCAGTTTATTTCTCAAATGTTCTCGTGCAACTGAAAGCGTCATGTACTAGGGTGTTTTGAAACAGTATTGAAGAAGAAGCCATTATTTGTCAGATATAACTTACAGCCCAGTGAAATTCTTTTCTTCGAATACCCCAGCTTGTTAGGAAGCTGGGGTCAGAGCACAAGGTCAGCCATGATATGGCACCCCTGGAGCAGAGAGGGTTAAGGGCTTTGTTCAAATGCCTAGCAGTGGGAGTTTGGCAGTGCTGGGGTTTGAACCTCCTTCTGATCAGTAACCCAGAGCCTTAACTGTTGAGCCACCACTGCAACATTTTAAAGTATTCACCATAAAATCAGCAAAAACGCAGCAAAATTCCTGTGTTATTATACCCAAGTGGGAGGATTTTGGGGCTGGTCAAGATAACTGGACTTCTTTACATCTAAAGCAACCTGTTCCCCATAAGACACTCAACCCATCACAAATAGAAAAGATCTAGTAAGGAACTGCAGCCTGCAACTGTTCTCATCATCTCATTTCAGTCAAGAACACCTGAATATGCTTTGTTTTTCCTCTCACAGAATGAGAATCTGCAATCTCAAACTGACTTCAACACCACCTCATTAGGAACAGTTATCAACTCTTCTAATACTTATGATACTCAGCTCCATCGTGTCCCCTGCAGTATAGGATTAATTTCCTCAATGATGAATCACCACCTCTGACTCAATCTTTTGAAGACAACACCTTTGCGCCATACCAGAACATTTTGCACTCTAACATGCCATCATCTTCAAGCTTAGGTTACTCAGACGAGAAAGATTTGCCAACCAAAGTTTCTTCTGGTAATATCTGGTGATAGTTTTGCCTTCACAGATGACATCACAGTGAGCTCCTGATCATACATTTCCTCCACCAGGAAGATGATGGAATATTCATGACTCTTTTCCCAGGCACTTGTCAGAGCCATTATATGAGTTTCATTCATAACCAGTAACAACATTGTCCATTATCCTGGTTAGGGTTGCAGTGGATGGTCTCTGACAGGGTCTTTGTGACAACGCTCCAAACTCTTGTGGGACCTACCCTTCGTGTTTGTGTAAGGGTGTGAGGTTCGCACCTTGGGGCAATTTATCCTAGTCAATACATCTACTGGCATGTTTTTAGGAGGTGGGAGGAAAATGGAGAAACTTGAGGAAACCCACATGGACATGGGGCGCATTATACGACTTGTCTCTTTGCTGGCCAGTCTACCAGCTTGCACTATTAACTCCTAGCAGATGATCCAAATCATGGAGACACATTCTAATCCTTGATTAATATGTTCATGAATTACCTCATACATCTCATTAAAGCCTAAAACCAGTGTCTTTATGCTCATAGTTCCACAACCACCTTGTTTGAAGAAAACAAAACTTCTACGACAGGACCGGAAGTACATGACGGACTTCTGTGTTGATAAGACTCAGCATGTAAATATTGATGTAAAAACACTATTGGCACTCGCTGTCTGTGTGTATGTGTATATATCTTTCAAGGTATGCTCTCTTTTGCCCTGTCATTACCTTTTTGATGTTAAGCAGGGTACTTTCTGTTTACTCATACTACTCCATTATTGTTATTCTTAGGTATTTTGACAAGATACATGATTCAACAGGTTACATGTTTATACCGTTTTCAGTTTCAGTACCTTTTTACTGCTGTAAACAGGAGAAGGAAATGAAGAAACTAGACAGCAGATCCTGGCTTCGCACATCACCGTGACTGAGTAATTAGCTGGAATAAAATGAGCAATTAATGCCAGAGGACCTACATGCTCCAGTTTAAAAATGTTACATACTGTACTCTGTAATGATGGTGTAAATATGATGAGGTGCCACAAATGTTCTGGAAGTGATTGTCATTTTAAACTGCAGTGTTCCTTCCACTTTTTATTGGTGGAGAACATTCATTTAAAGCAATTGTGTAAATGCCTGGGAAGAAACAAAACAAAACAAAAAAATGAAGGTCTCTACCGTACTCCTTGGATGTTTAACATGTCTCTTCTGCCTCTCCAGTTATTGACACTCTCCCAAGGACTCTTCACTCCACCCCTATCATTAAGGCTCAGAAAGGCAAACCTGTCAATGTTAAGCACTCGCTGTCACTAGATGCTCTTGCTGATAGGGAGAAAACACAACAAAATAACACCAGAAGAATTACATGAGACTGCATCTTTTTTTAATAAAAAAGTGCTCTTTTTATGATACACTTTTTTTTCTCCAAATCTGGAGGTTTCAGGTAACAGGTTTGGGTTTTGTGGATGGAAGGCAACAGCCAAATATTGTTTTAATGCTTCCAATAAAGAGATATGATGGTGGCCTGCATATTTACCTGATGTGGCTAAAATCTGATGTGTTAAAATATATATAAAATCTGAGATGATAAAGGGGTCCATAGATTTTCTTTTAAAGGCGAAGGGCAGGGACTGACGTTTTTTTCTAAATCTCATGGTCTGATATGACGTTTGTTTTCGCGACTTAGAGCTGAGGGGCATGTACCTAATTTCTTTCTTTCTTAACTTGTTTGTTTGTTTGTTTACTTCCATGTAGCAGGAGAATTATCTTCTTCAGTTGTCCTTGGCATGGGCAGAGCTTAGGGGTGGCCAGTGTCACCCTAGCATGGAGTAGGGCCACGCTTATTATCGTCATTGCCAGTGCAGATACCACTGCAATATGATGTGATCGACCCGCTGAAATCATTTAGAGCGAATCAATCAGTACAATCAAACTTTTTAATGTCTTGCGGGTGATGTTGTAGAGTGGGAAAAGTTGATTTCAACAGCAAGGACTGTCAATGACCGTAATGTGCAAGAACAAGCAAGTTTAGACAGCCAGCACCAAAGCAAACTATACTTTGGCCACAGAGAATAAACAGAAGAGTAAACTTTGGTCTTTACATTAACATTTGGAGGCATAAAATTGAATTGAATTCGTAACACTAGTGCATAAGACAGGGGTTCATAAACAGTGGGGTCGTTTGATTTTACGAATGAAGGTCACAATCTCTTATTTTGCTTAATTAATTTATCTACAGATTTCAGATATTGCAGTTGGATTATGTGTGCTAATGGTTTACACTGATACTTTAAATATCTATGTACTATTCCAGACCGTTAATGAGTACTAACACTAACCGGTTTTCTTATTACAGTTAGCGTTTGGATTTTAAAAACCTCTCACATCACCTTCAAACCTACAGAAATGTTTTTTTTTCATTCCAGGCTCCTGGATTGTCAGTCTGCTGTGCATGAACTCGCTAAACAGTTTACAGTTCGACCTGGAAACCAGACGGACAGGGATGTTTTGGCTCTGACATGCCATGTAGTGAATGTCGCTTTTATTCCTCCAGATGTACCCAAGATACGCAGGCGAGTGTGTGAACAATACTGCGTGCATTACCGTTGCTGTCAAGTGTATACATCAGACTCATCTGCTTCACGCCGGGCCGTATCACACCACCCTGGCAAGGGGCGTATAAGAACGCACGGCTTCGCACTAGACTAGTAAGCCAGTGCAAGGAATATTACACTGGTTTTAGTCACTTATATTACACATACTGTATGGATGTTACAGATGTAACTGGATGTACATCTGGAATTTGAAAAAATGTCAATAATGCTCATGTGGAGTCGTTTGTGCAGAAAGTTTGGGAACCCCTGGTACCTGGTATGAGATGTAGTCTAATGTTATGCCAGTTCTTAGGTGTGTGTGTGAGCATTTCATGTCCAAAGGGGCTCCTATTCAGGTCATACACAGATAATGGAAGCCACATTATGTCATTTTTCTCTGGATGTGGATTAGTATTTTGCCCCACCCTACATCACCGCCCTGGTAAAGTCATTAGGTCTAACCAGGCCACTCCGTAGCTGCAGCTCTGCCCTTCTAAGGAAATGCAAAGTTCTGGACTGTGTAATGAAACCATCAGGTGCAGCAGGCTACAGTAACTCTGTGAAGCATTTGTTTACAAAAGAGAAAACCATTACCTATTAATATAGAAGCCAGTTATGTTTTATTATTTATTTATTCACACACACACACACACACACACACACATGAATGTTGTGAATGTGCTTTTTCAAGTGTGTGGCTCCTCACAGTCCACCTTAAAAAAAAAAAAAAAAAAACTTATATAGTTTCCTGAAACGCCCCATGCCTAAAGCCACACACACACACACACACGCACGCGCGCTTACACTCCCTGCCAGAATGGTGTGTGTGTGTCCAAATTGAAGTCAAAAGGCAGGATTTGTGTGTGTGTGTGTGTTTTTTTTTTAATATATATATATATGTATATATGTATATATCGAAAGGATTTCAGTGTGTGTGTGTGTGTGTGTGTGATCTGATTGAAGACTAAAGGCGGAACATCACACTCAGCGTGTGCACACAGACGACTTCCCAGCTCTCCAACACCTCACTTTTGTTTTTGTTTTGTTTTTGTCCATTTATTGAAGCAGAAACACTCAAGCCACTAATGACTCTGGACCTCGCGCACATCTGGAGTTTTATTCACAGCTGGATTCCATCTTCACCTTGACGGATTTCTCGCAGGTAGCTGGAGCTCTCTCTGAAGGCTGATCATGCTGGATAACGACAGGTATGCGGGCAAGAAGAGGAAGAAGCCTGTCCAAAAACAGTAAGTTGTCATGTTATAAAACATGCTGTGAGAGGAATAGAAAGTGCGTGCGTGTGTGTGTGTGTGTGTGTGTGTGTTTTAGTCAGGCTGTAAACATGTATCAACATGTAGCAGCAGTATCCTGTAAAGCTATACAGTGAACACGTACAATGTTGTTTGCGTGTTTGTTTGTTTTGATTGGGAAACCTGCTCTTGTTTTTTTTTTTATATATATATTATTGTTGCCATTCATGTAATTGGAGCATAATTGTTAATCCTGAAAGACTGACTGGAAATCCTAAATCGCGTCCCACTCGATATGGAGTGCACTCGGCTTTGTGTAGACGCCATTATTTCCTGTGGTGCTTTTAGGGCGCCTATGTAGGGAGCAGGGAGGGATCTGGGCACGAGCGGAGAGTGCGAGCGGAGCTTTTGCTCGCACGCGATGCTCGTGAGAAGGAGGGGGAAGAGCCTCGAGTGTGTTAGTGTAATCTGATATACACTACACCCCCACCCTCACCACCACCCTCACCCTCACCACCACCCTTTTCTCTCTCTCTCTCTCTCTTTTTAATGTGGGAAAGCTCTTTTCCCTCTCCACTACCCCTCTGTTGACATATTTTAGGACCCGCTCTGTTTTTTTTTTCCTTAAAAAAAAAAAAAAAGTTGTTCTCACGAAACGAACTGAGCAACCCCGGAGATGAGAGAAACGCACGCGAGTCGAGAACCTGCTACTGCGCCTGCGCACAAGACACTGACTCATTAGCGCCATTATTAATATCTGCTGTCTGTAAATTAAACATGAACTCAGCTAAACATAGTACTCTTACGAATAGAGAACACACACACACACACACACACACACACACACACACACACACACACATATATATAAAGCAAAATTGCAATCCAACTTTATCTTTATCAATTTATAGTTTACCAGTCCATTACTTTTATTAAACAAACAAACGAAAAGACAACTGTAGATTGTACATGTACAGACATTACGACTCTCTTTCAGGCTGCTCAGACAAGTGATGGATTGATTTTCCTATCTAGATAAAGTGTGTGTGTGTGTGTGTGTGTGTGTGTTACCCTAACGTTACCTTATTATCAGCATACTGTTTATGTTGCATCTATATTGCTCTAGTCTGTATGGTGCTAAGGTCCTTATATATATATACACACACACACACACACACACACACACACACACACATATATAAACCTCAGATATGAACTCATTATGAGACTTAATTATTTCACTATTAGTGTTATATTCATAGATGTAAGGTGTAAACACTAAAAAAGAAAAAAAAGATGTGGAATTTTCCAGATTTTGCTGTTTTTTTAATACAATCTTCTATTTTTTTAAACTACGTGCCTGTTTTTTTCAGTCATGTATTTGTGTAGTTTATTTATTTATTTTGTGTGCGTGTGAGTAGCCTCCGTCTGGCATTGATTTGTTTTTGCGTTGCTGTGAAAGTGTTGTATGCTCGAATGCACTGTAGTGTTTTGTGTTTGATTTAGGGATCCTGTATGCTATATTACGTAAATATTCTTAAATATTATCATACCGTTACACATCTGTAATTAGACTGACACTGATACTACACATGTAACGTGGACCGCCTCATTTCTTCCTTTCGAGCTATCGCGTTAAAGCTCGTCTCCTGAATTTGATCGCTACATGTGTTTTAGATGTATAACGTGGTTGATGTGTGATGAGATCACATTTCATCTGAGTGATTCATATTTAGCAGGCCAAGAACTGGGCGCCATCCAGACTAAGATCATTTGCAAATGGCGAAGACTGTTGGACTTCACAACCTCCGCGCAAACACGCATGTTTAAATTCAAAACCCAAAGAATGTAGTCCTAGCACATCTTGACTACACCTGCGCGTGTGTTCTGAGTGTGTGTGATTAGGTTTTGCCTACTTGTTTGCATTACATTTCACTAATGAACCGTTGAACAGAAACTTGCATGTTCAAAGACAAATACAGTCCTGCCAGTCTAAACATAGTCCCATTATTAGCATAGAGGAAGTCTGGGAGTGGTTTTTGATGTGGCTTTGAGGAGAGGGGGTTTAATGTTTCCCAAACAGACGTCTTGCTTTGACTGGATGCTGTAAGCACGGTAGACGCCGGAGAGCAGCACACACAACAACGCGTAGGGAGAAGTGGCTTTCTCCAAAATACACATTTACACTATGTAGATATTCATCTACTAGAAGATCTTTTGCTTCTCTGTCTCTGAGCACACTTTCACCCAACACACTATATCGTAGGAAAACTCCAAAAAAAAGCCCAGACGTTCCTTTCTTATAACACTTACAATGACTATAGTTATAATAGAAAGACTGTAGTCTACAATCGATGTGTTTTATGTGTCACATGATTTCGTAGTGGCCCTTATGGGACACGTCAAAAGGAAGACTGCGATGCCATTGACATGTACCGTTGTTACTTACGCTGCATTCAACTAAAACTCATAACTCATAACTAGGAAAAGCCAAAGAAAACTCAGAATTCCTTTTCAAAGAACTCGGGACAGTCTTCTCAAACCCGAGTTTAGCAAGTGATGTCAAATCAGCATGGCGGCAATAAACAAAGTCGCACCGCTTACATTTAAATGAGTTATGCTGTATATGTACAAGGCTTTGCTTTCGATCAATCAGACATATTTGCTTGTTAAGTCTCTAACACTTACTATACAGTTCACTGTTTTGAGGAGGTAAATATATATCGCTCATCAGAGTTAGCCGGATAGCTCGTTTCTTACAAAAGATGCCATTACGAAGCGTTACTCTACTTCATGGTAACTGATAATCCAGATTTTTCTATTGTTTGTTCAGAGACACAAAGTAGTCAAAATCCAAAACATTAGTCCATTTAATGTGTGATTTCTTGACTGATATAAGGTTTATACACAGATGTTAACCCTTTAAATAAGTCATTGTGTCTATAACTACTTTGGAAGGTAATAAAATGGAAATAAACAACTATACAATAGAAACACTGCGATTCTAAGTAACACTATTCTAATGTCTTATTTCGTGTCCCAGGCTCAGTCTCAATTTCTACCATATAAATTATTTACAAGAAAGTGGTCATTTTTTATGATGGCTTGGTCTTAATTTGTGTTTTTTCCCCCCACAGATGTTGTTCGATGTGCAGTTTACTTTAAAACAAGTCCTTCAATATGCTTTCATTTTCCAAGTTATCCTTTGGGCGATGACTACCGCGGTTCAGGTTAGGTAGCTTCTCCGTGTCCCTAGCGAACTTACCGCTTGAGGACCGGCTGACCAACATGCTGCCCTTCCCTGAGAACGTGCGCACTCGCTTGGACAAACTCTCAGTCCTGCGTCTGAGCGTGGGCTACCTGAAAGTGAAGAGCTTCTTCAATGGTTAGTTTGAAAGCAGTTAGTTACTTTAATAAAAGTTGACAGTGTCAGTGTGGTTTCTGATAAATCAGAAATCTGTAATGTTTATCGGTTAGTATGAGGAGTGAAGTGTTTGTTTTTGGGTCATTCAGTCAAGTCAGTAACCTAACCTAAGGAAACAAGGAAATAATTTTTGAAATACTCTCCAGCTCAGGTCATCGTTGTAATCGAGTCCAGATGTGTTTCCATTGTGATTTAAAGTTACAAAACATTTCATGGTACTAGGCTCCATCTAGCAGCCTAGAGGGTTCTTCAGTATGTCCTTTAGACACTAACCCATTGCCATGCAATGTGGGATTTTATAAGAACACTGGAAGTCCTCCACTATGCTCTCAGGCATGGTGCACTTTCAGACATACTGCTTCCTTTCCAGAAACGGTTCAAAGTAGAACTGTCCAAAGAACCCTGAAGACTTAAAGACTTGTTATTCCTCTCAGACTATCATCTCAAGCAGAACCTACAGATGTTGTCGTGATGTCATTATACTCTACTGGATATATATAGTGACTATGGAGGCCATCAAAAATGAATATCCTGTGCACAGGAATGATGAGCATGTGGAAAATCTGATTCAACAAACCAAGAGCACATCCTTACAACTTATACTGGTGGCTCCTCTACTGTTAAAGATCAAACAAGTTCATATCAGAAATGAACATCTGCTATGCGACAAATGCCATGCATGACCTGAAATAATGACCAAATGTCTAGACAGTATGACCTTTAATCCTTTACTGGATTTCTACCTACTGGCCGTCGAAGCAAATCTAGCCATAGTCCAAGACACGGCGATACACTGTCATTAGATATGTTACGATAAAAATCTGTTTGCCCAGGATTAGAATAAATTGATGCCAAACTTGTGCTGAACAAAGGAGAACCATGTGGCTTATTGAAATAACTATGCCAGTGAAATGAACGTACATGAGTAGCTTTTATCTTGCATCAAAGCGATTAGTCATACAAAATGCCACTGAGTCAGTCGGTCGGCTTCATTCAGTCATGAAGCACTCATAAAAACCTGGGCAGTCTCTCTATTCTTGAGCCTAACTACACGTATTAACCACACCTTATTGGGCCTTGTCTACTCTCAGAGAAAAAAATCCCTTCAAAACAGAATTGATTGTTTATTACATGGACCGATCTCCTCCATAGATGGAAGTCTGTGACCTGTGAACTGAAAATCCTGTAATGAATCACATTAGGAGTAAGGAATGAGTTTGAATTATATCAATTAGCCATGCCTTCTCAACAAAACACTCTATTTATGTAACACTTGCAAATGATTTACATAGGAGCTAGGCCGTTTATTTTTGTTTCTTCCAATGCCTGGAAGTCAGCACCTGAGATGGCGACATTCCTGATGCCTCGACTCCTCCCTGTGTTCAGGACACCCCTAGTAAGAGAGAATGAGTTAAGGAGTAAAACATGAAACTCAATACATGCTCGTACGGTGTGCTTCGAAGGACACAAGTCGTGATTAGCCTCTTCTCGTAACGTGAAGAAGGATCACAGACAAAGCCTCAAGCTGGTTTCACGCTAGTCACTAAAGTTTTATGTTTTGTGCAGCACTCTGTGAGGAGCTCTTGGCAAGCCAGTAGGAGACTTGGTGTATCTCAGCCAAATGCCATAAATGTAAATCTGTAGTTTATGATATAGTTTATTAATCTATACTCTCGCTAAAGGGAGGTAAGTATGAGATCCTTCGACGCAGGTAAAGACACGAATTAGTTGCGAGTAAAAAGCAGATTTGTGTCGACCTGAGCGGAAGCGCACACACTGTAACTGTTGTTGGAAAACTTCTTGTTGGTCTCAGAGGTTCTTAATCACAAAGTAGCCCATAAAAACTTCTCTGAGGACGTATCCTTTATTCCCGACTTGTCTTTGTCCTCTTTCTGTCCATGTAGCTATAAATCTGACTGAAGATTGAGATGGTGTAGCTAACAAGCATCAAGAGATGATGATGATGATGTACCAAGAGCCAAAGTGTTATGGGAAATCCATACTATCTAACTAGAGTCCTCACGTTGAGAATGCTCACATGACCACGTTGTGTTACAGTGCTGTTTGTTGATTGCTTCAGAAGCAGACTCTGGCTTTAACATCTGTTTTGTTTGCAATTCTTTGCCCGTAATTCATTGTGCTTACGCACAAAGTGCTACTAATGTCAGTGACTTCAAGCCATTAAAATCTCAAAAAATGATTAAGTGCTAGAGGCACTTTTTATATCAATCTAGTGTATAGTACATCAAAGAAAGCCATCAGCATCAGGAAACATGATAGCTTGACTCACTGAAAGTTTTCAGGTCCATACACATCCCAAGGAAACTTCCAGAACAACCACAACTTTTTCATAAACTGTATGCAATCATTTGTCTTGTAATATTAAGGAGACTTCAACTGCAAATGACTGACTGAGTGGTTTCAAAGAGCGCTGATTGTTTTGGGTAGAGGTGCAGGCATTTAAATGAACAATACTTTAAATGGCTGACATTTTGTAAACTGTCCGGTCAGATTGCTGTATTGTGATTCCAGGCCCAATTCCTTACAAGCCTTTGTACACAGTTGAATGTGATTCATTGTGGTTCTGCACATTGTCTTGCTATTCCTCTCACTGAGTTTAACTGTGCATGATTATGTGTTTTTGAAAATTGACAAAGAGAACGGGTTTGGCTGAGATCCATCTAGAGCCGCACTTGGACAATGCTAAAAGACGTCGTCTTGCAACTTTTCTCTGGGTTTCACAATGACACAACGACATTCCAAAACAAATATTTTCCTCCTTGAGCGATCGAGGAAATGCTTAGCACGCAAACTGGATCTGTATAGAAAAAAAATGCACCTCTTGTTAAGGAGGGGAGAGTTTACACCTCGAGATTTGACTAAGAACAGATGTTTGAACCATTTAGTTAAGAGCGATATTTTTGCTTTGGAAAAAAAAAATAATACACAACTCTGGGAACTGACCCAGCTAAAACAAGCACTTAAAAGACTTTTTTTGTTTCCTCAAACATATCTCATTTATCATGTCTTTTGATAGTCCTAACTTTATGATTGGGGCTTTTGTAACCTTCTGTTATTCACACACTTTATTCAGATTTCACTGAGACACAGTGTTCAATCAAGGCACCAAAAAGCCCTTTAATTTTTAGCAAATGTGCACCTATCAAAACAACCTTCCACCCCCATGCAAACTGCCGGCTTATCAGATCCTGGCGTCTAAATTTGGACATACATTGGGCTAGTCCATCTTTGTTTTAAATCGTGATGACGCCAGCACATCGGCTCCTTTTCTCAAGCCTTTGATTATCATCTTGGAAAATGATAAAGATCATACGAGCAAAATCCTCAGTGGAGAAAGATGGGCCTGTACTGAATCCAGATAAGCGGGCACACATCAGGGCTTGTTTGGATCTGTGCTGGGTGCAAATAAATGAAGGGTTCTAGCTTGTTCTGTCAACCTTTTACTTTCAAAATGTGCGAATATACCACCTGACGGAGAGGTCGGAGTTTATTTTACGCTTATTTTTGGAAAGGATTTGACATTAGAAAAACAGTGAGAACCACCAGCTCTTTCTGGTGAAATTGCCTGTGGAATGTGGTCTGGTTTGTTCCTGTTTATGGGCATAAACAGAATTGAATAGGGTGAAGAACTGTTGAATAGATCTTTCATCATACTGATGAAAGGGAAGATGGATTCATAGAAAGTGAGTGTATGAAATTGCAAATTGCGAAGTTCGTTTGCCTCAGAACTGATTGCAGGAGGTACCTATTCTCTTTACCTAGTCAAAGGACTTCTTGTGCTTTGGATTGGGAGTCAGACCATAGTAAGTGCGTGCTAGTGTGTATAAGCTGTGAACTAAAGATATTAAGCAATCATCTTTAAAGCTCAGTAAAGACGAAGTCATAAAATGTGTTTTATTATGGCCCAACCCTTCACAATTACCCTTCTTAAGAAAGATCTTGGGTGAATCTGCTTTAACTGGAACCACAAAAAAAGGTCAAATATAATAAAATGTGGCATTTTATCCACACACACACACAAGATGTATTTTAATAGAATTAAACTCCTTTATTTGCTGTCAAATGCGACGATCAGCTGAGGTTCAGCTTATAGCTTGCATAGACTTCCTGTCTCATGATTGGAAAGCAGAAGTCGAGCGTGGACTAGTCTCATATCCATCCATAGGAGAAGTCCGGATTTCCTTTGAAGGTGCTGAGGGCAGGATTTCCACGTTTCAATGGTGTTAACGGATCATAATAAATTAATTTCCTATCCTTCATTTGGAGAGACTGTATTCAGTTCCTGTTACATTTCTTATTTATAGACAGGCACGATGAGGCCTGATATTTTTTGTAAGATTGCCTTTTGCAGTATTAATATTGCAGAATCCTGCAACATGCAAATGAACAATTTAACAGGGAACCTGAAAGACCTGGTGAAGCTTCTCCATGCCCGCTCATTGTTTGCTGTTCCCGAATTTGTGTTTAGATGGTAACTTTGCATTGTACAGAATAAACATCCTCGATCTCACACAAACACCCCCAAACCACCACCGCCCGTTCCCATCATCACTCAAACTGTAGTCTCGCAAGCCAGACTTCTAGCTAGTGAGTCTGGTATGTTTCATCAATAAACATGCGCAAGAAGATGACCACATACCTTTTCCCATAACTTGTCTGTAACTTCTAAGCATGAGACTCAAGTCATACAACTCAACCTTCCCCTCACTACGTCCGGTCTTCCCACTGAGTATGAATATGATAGTAGAGCAGTCCTAGCTAGGGATACATCAATACCATTTTTTTCAGCCTGGAGTATTAGTACATATTTTTTGGAACTCACCTACAGTATATTAATATCGATACTGATACACACATTTTATTTAGCATCATTTACGTTTCCTCAGTTTACATATTGGCCATGAAATGCCCTTAGGCTAGTAGTCTCATTCTTTATAACATTAGCAACATTAGCTAGCTAAATGAAATGCATTTGCTAGCTACATTAGCTACCCTGGATCAAGCAGAGAGAGTTGCAATGGAGAAGAGCGCGTTATATTTGTGTTTAAAAGTGCTTTGTACAGCTGTAATTAAACTATTTTTAGTTTCAGTTGCGTCTGAATGTCTGGCTGATCATCAAGAACAACATAATGATTAAGAGCTGTTATTTTCACTCACGTAGCCATGTGTGTGTGTACTCATTTTCTCTCGCATAGCAGAGGTAGTTGCTGCGGTGCGCTGCTAGCAATAAACTCCTCTTGTGAGTTTGATGTTTCAGATGTTTCATCAAGTCTGCTTTTATTGTAGAATGATGCTGTAGTAGATGCCAGATCACTGTGTGTTCATTAGCAGGATGAAGTACACCAGGCTAATGTGAGGTAGTAAATGAGCTCAGTGTAGGACTGATATCACAACGCACAACACAGTTGCCATCCTAATATTGAAATATTGCAGCTTAAGCAGAAATTGATGCATTTGGAGTCATGGGCCTTTTTACTCTTTGGTGTTTTAACTCCTTAGCCTTGCTAATTTCTTACCTAAAAGTGTGGCTAATCATAAAGGGAACAAATGGTAGTCTTTTGATTAGTCTCAATGTTCTCATTCTTGAATTCAGGCTCTTGGTAGGCTTTGCAGTTTTGTATTACTGTATTTATAACTGTATTTGAACATTGAATGAGTGTTGTTGGGAATACATACAGTTTATAATGTTGCTTCAGGCAGAACATTTCTTTTTCCACTGTCTTTGCAAGCAGATGTACCCAGAGCATTTACTGAAAAAACACAGAATAGGCCAGATTTGGGAGAACCTTCATTCTGCAGATCAGCTTTTGGACTGAGTTCTTTGCACCCATGAGTTTTGAGGTTAATGGCAGGGGACCCAGTGTTTACTGCAATCAACACACTCACATCTCTCCTGCACGGGTCCCTCGGGCCTCTGTAAGCACCGCTGACAAGAATTCTTCCTTATCTGAACAGCTGCCGCAGGAAAAAGCCAGGATGTGGCCTCTCCCTGCTCCGGCCGTCTACTCTAGTCACGCAACTGTTTGGCTGCTACCCATTACCTCTCCATTGTCTCATTTATTGTCCACACACACACACACACACACACACACACACACACACACAAGCCATATTTTTTACTCCAAAAGCTGAATCCTACACATCTTTTTTTTCATTGCTTCCACTAGAGCTTTGTTTGTTTCAAATTTTCTTTTTTAGGCTTTTTTTTCCTTTTCTTTAGCTTGGTCTTTGTTCCCTGCAGGGATCTGCCTGCTGTTTTCCTTCACCCTTACTTAACTACCGAATATAGACGCATCTTATTATTGACTCACTACTCTTTCTCTTGGAATAAGCGTGTTTGCGTGTTATTTAAAGCAGGGCCACATTTTAGATTGCTGGTTTCAACAACAGTGAATTACTTTGGTAAATCCTACATGAGGGTTTTTTTTTTTTTTTTTCCCCCTCTGACTTTGTCCTTGTTCAATCTCCCAGAGTAACTCATGCAAGTCTGAACGTGCCTTTCTGTCTCAGATGGTGCATGGTTCCTTTGACATGAAACAAAAGCTTAGTTTAAGATTAAGAGTGTGGTGGATGATGGGGCCAAGATGTGAATGTGTTTTTTGGGGGAAACTTTGGAAATTCAGGGAAAAAAAAAAAAAAAACTATTGCAAGGGCTTGCTGATGTCGTCTCATTACAAGTTCTTGAGTCGATTGTTTTAGTGAAGCAGGCTTTTTACAGTGATAGGACATCGTTTTTAATCAAATATCTAATTCCAGTCTTAAATGTCTTTAATCAAGATGGTCAAGAAATATTGATAAAACTAGTCAAAAGCAGCACAAAACATTCGAAGGCAGTTTCATGTTCACGTCATGACTACATGTGTCTTTAGGATAAGGTTCTGCCTTGGCGTCAGGTTGTGTTTCATGGTTTGTGATGAAGGATGCGACAAAAAGGACAAAAGCTGAATCGGATCACGGTGAACATCCGGATTAATTATATATGTTACTGTGTGTCGCGACTCACCCGAGAACGTCCACGGATATGAAGTATCACAGAACCGGGAACTAAGAGCTAATTTGACTTCACAACTCGACTGACAGCTTTTATGGTGTGGTATAATGGCAGAGCTGGGGGTCTTCATTTAAATTCACATCCCTTTGGAGTGTACTTGGAAAGAACTGACACATTGTTCAACTATCTACGCTGCTAGTTATGCGAGATTTAGATTTAAGCCATAGTGCTCATGGGAAGTCTAAGAGATAGCAGCTTGGAGAAAAGCATTAAGCTATACATGTAACATTTTGTAAAGGTATACCAGTACCAAGAAGGAAGTGTACCAAGTTACCAATGGCTTGAAATGTTTTTTTATTATATAAAGTATATATAAAAGAGTTATTACCATGCAGCATTGACCTGATACAAGTACCACACTGTAGTAGTGCTGAATTAGAAATTATGAAATCTGAAATGTGGGGCTAATTATTTGAAGACTACTAATCAACCATTAATTTAAAAAAAATGGTTCTTAAAATTGGTGTCTGATTAAGTCTGTTTTACCCCTGAGAAATTAGAGCTACAACTAAAGACTCTTTTGCTAGTCTGTTACTGCTTTGATTACTCGAGGTAAAATATTTTGTAAAGTACTAATGGTTGCGTACAACTTGCTTAAAATCTCCACAGGTGTAACATCTGCTGTCTTTCAACGTCAAATGTTGTAGCTGACTACATAAAATTCAACGGCTGAGTCAAGAAATTTGTTGCCAGCGACTTCTCACCATCAGTGTTCTCAGTGCTGGTGATGACATGTTCAAAGCCTCTAAGAAATGGTTTAGATACAATGGAGCACAAAAAAAGTCACGCAGGCACAGCCCGTTCGAATGAAAGCAAAGAGATATGTTCACTTCATTCATGTATTTTCTGTTTTATTGTGAGAAACAGGAAATCGGTCAACTCTATTGTGAGCTGCAACCGCTGATGGTGCGCCATGAAGTTATACAGCGCCTTTAGAGAAACCGAACCGAAGCAAAAAGCAAAACTAGATCATAAAACACAACAGCAAAACCAAAAACATAGTTAAAAAAAAAGAAAAGAATAAAATCGAAGTTACTTATGTTCGTCCTTTGATAAAAGAGAAAAAAATACATACACACACACACACACACACACACACACACACAAAAAAATCAGTAGATTCATTTCGGCTGTTAATGTCTGTTACTGTAAACATCCTCCAGCTGTCAGTTTTCCACAGTCTCTCAGACCGACATGCGCTGTAGCCAATCAGCAACGAGCGTGCGATACTCAGTAAGGACCTTCCTGTACCTTTGAGTTCAGGTCGCTCTGTTTCCAAAGTTCCTGTTCTGTTTCTGGTTTGTTCATTTTTTATTTTTTTTATAGTATCCTTGCTCGGTAAGACATCAGTTTATGAAAATCAACTAAAGACAACATGAAATTTGTTTAGTGCACTCGGTTCACCTGCAATTTGCAGCTTTCTGTTAAGTACCTTGCATAACAAATCATGTTCCTGTGAATGAATGTAATGTAAGTAGCAACCTTTGTATACTGCTTGCTCATTTGCATGGTGACGAAGGCTGATTTCTTGTTGTTCTTCTCCATTACAGCCACCATGAAGAAAAACAGTTCGGAGTTTCACACAGGGAACGGTTTAGACACCAGCAAAACGGACGTCATGAGCTTCTCAGAGGGGGACCTTCTCCTTCAGGTGATTGACCGGATATTAATTCTAGGAGTGAATTTTGATTTATTAATGACTAATACTGTGTTTATGTAACCTCCCTTTATTACTCACAGACAGCAGATGGGCCACAGTGAATGGTGCACAACCCAGTAGCTATACAGGGTTATTAAGGTGGATGAAGGTCGCTCCAGGTCATTTATTTAAAAAGGAAAAAAATAGTGAGGGAGTTATGACAAGACGGTTTGTTCAGGCCCTGTTTTTGAAAGAACGGTCACGCTTAGCAACAGCAAACAAAGCAACGTGTTCATTTCTCCTTCGCTTGGCTTCACTTGTGCCATCTGCTGTACTCAACATGGCGTCAAACATGGCTCCTTAGTGAAAAGTCTGACATTTGTACTACAGCTGATTGTTTCACAAGCATGCGGCTGTGCTTATAGTATAATGTCAGGTGGCTTTATATACCATTAAATGACCTTATAGTGTGAATCTTTTACTACGACACCTAGTGAACCCGGTGTCTCAAAAATGTGCTTGCAAGCCAGTTACCAATACCATGAATACCAGTGAATGTACTGCACCATAGTTTCCTTTTGTTTTGTTTTTGCTAGGCTCTCAATGGGTTTGTACTGGTGGTCACTGCTGAGGGTTATGTCTTCTACGCGTCACCAACCATTCAGGACTACCTTGGCTTCCATCAGGTGAGAGGCACTAGATAACTGGTTAGTCTAAAATACAGTGCAACACTGAATGATTACTGAATGGTGGCTCAGATATTATACTTTGGGGAAGCTGAACAGTGTTATGGAATTGCATTTGCATTGAATCATTTCTGCCTACATCCACTGCTGTACCCTTCATGCTGGGAAAATAAACCATTAGTGTCCTCACGTTTTGCATACAGCAACAGAAGCTTGCTCGACTCAGTTATAACAGGATGCCAATATTGGATCGGTATCTGGTATCGGCGATATTTAGATCTTCTGACCTGCAGCTTTGTGGGCTTTAATCAGAACAACTCCATGGATTTATAATGGATTTATAATTTTCAAGACCAATAATGAGTTTTGCTATCCATGTTGTCAACAATACCACACACAACAGTAAATGTTTTCCATTCGTGTCGGTATTCATGCCCAGCTTCGATAGCTATTTTCATTATTCATGCACTTTAAACTTATTGTTAATATTTTGCAGTCTGATATGGTCCACCAGAGTGTGTTTGAGTTCATCCACATAGATGACAGACCCATGTTCCGAAGACAACTGCATTTTGCCCTCAACCCAAAGCTGTTAGATGTGGAAGCTGATGGTTAGTCGGCCTTCATTGTTTACATTATATATTTTTTTTTTCCTATTTGACACTGTGCAATAAATATTGTTGTGTTCTAGAGCATTTAATAAAACTATAGTGACTGTAGTATTACTGGTTTTGTATGGGCGGAGAGCCGCTTTGAGACATTTCACTACACTTTAGGTTTTCATCAGAAAGACATTATCAAAGTTCTGAGACAAAGTGGGTTTTCTTTTTAAATCTGGCCAGATAGAAGCTTATTATTTTGAAAACTCAAGTACTGTTTAGTTTTATATGGTTCGCAACAGAGACCATGTTTTGATCATATATGCTATTCAATAAGTTATTATTCATTATTATCATTATTATTATTATTATTATCTATAAAGCAAGATATTTCACCTTCAAATTTGTGTTGTTCCTGAACAAGATATTTTACTTACTTATCTATCTATATATTAAATCATAATTTTTGCTAAAGTTTTGATTAAATTGTGCTATAAATGAGATATTAGAACATACAATACATGTTTCTGTGCAACACACACACACACACACACACACACACACGTAACAAACTCTCATAAACTCTGCTATGACCGTCAGTCTCAGTTACCAAGGGTTTGGAGATATGAAGTGTTTTTCACTACTACAACAGAAACTAATAGAAATAGAAACAAAAAAAACACTATAGGAGATGAGTGAAGCTTGTTTTTTGTTTTTTTTTTGGCTAAGGTACCAGACCATATAAGGTCACAAAATGTACTGAAACCAAAGTGACATTTACTTGCTGTATCAACTGTTCATCACTGCATCATTGGTTATTTTATTTCACCTGCCAGATACCCAGACCAGCAGTGACATCACGAGGAATATTGTAACCTACGACCCACAGCACATCCCACCCGAAAACTCATCTTTCCTAGAGAGGAGCTTTGTGTGTCGCTTCCGATGCCTCCTGGACAACTCATCTGGGTTTCTGGTACAATCTAGGATCTTTCCTATTTAAACAGAAAAAAATATGTATGTTCATTGAATACAGGTTCTGTTCAATATTCGTCTTTTTTTTTTTGTTTTAGAAACTGAACTTTCAAGGAAGGTTGAAGTTCTTGCTTGGGCAGAATAGGAAGACTGAGGATGGTTCTCTAGTCCAGCCTCAGCTTGCTCTTTTTGGCATTGCCACTCCTGTTCAGCCATCAGCTATCCTGGAGATCCGTACTAAGACACTAATATTCCAGACCAAGCATAAGCTGGACTTTACTCCTATGGGTATTGACTCCAGGTAAATTCTAGGGTTTTTCCTAAGCCATATTCTTTTTTTTTTGCTACACGAGTCTTAATTCCTGCTGAAATACTGAGCGACCCTATTTCTTTTTTTTTCTCAGGGGCAAAGTTGTGTTGGGTTACACAGAAATGGAGCTGTGCATGAGGGGGTCGGGATATCAGTTCATTCATGCAGCAGATATGATGCACTGTGCTGACAATCACGTCAGAAGTATGTATAAAATATACAGTATATATAGGAAGAACTCTTAACGATACCTTGTGTGTTGAAGTCTCCACCTTGTCTATGAATCAGTCATTCATATTGTTTAATACTAAGTAAATATTAATGCTTAAGCAAAGTTAATGTGCCAGAGTAATTTGTTTAGTTGTTAATTAAAAAAAATTCCCTTTATCCCATGCTAGTGATAAAGACCGGCGAGAGTGGAATGACAGTTTTCCGACTTTTAACCAAGAATGGAGGATGGGTTTGGGTGCAGGCAAATGCCAGGCTTGTGTACAAAGGAGGACGTCCTGACTTCATTATTGCTCGTCAACGTGCCCTAGTGTATGTATGAATTAATTAAAATCCAAAAGGGACAAGAGATTGCCTCAGAGCCCATATGTAAAAGTCTTGAAAATAGAAATTATTAGAAGACATGAGGTTAATTATTTTCTATTTCCCCTCAGAAATGCGGAAGGGGAAGAGCACTTGCGCCAGAGGAGAATGGAGCTTCCCTTCAGCTTCACCACAGGAGAAGCAGTGCTCTATGATAACTGTCCGATGCTTGACATGATGAATCCCAAAGACACAAATGGAGTAAACCAGAACACCTTGGTTCCTAGCTCAATCCTTGATTCGATGCAAAAACAGGACAAGTCGATCTATCATCAGGACACCAAGCCTCAATTTACAGCAGATGATGCCTTCACGGATAGCTGGGCGCTCTTCAATGTGCCCAGTCATCCCATGCAAGATGAAACTGCGATTGAGGAGGATTCTATTGTGTCCATGATTGACGCCTTGGAACAGTTGGCTCATGATGGAGATCTTTGCACAGCACTTCAGCAAATGGAAGTGGACAAGGCCGATCTGAAAGAATGGGAAAATGCCCTTTTGAGGATGACCAAAGACAGTAATGGTAATGACAGACCTCTTAGTCTTGATGAAATTCTCACCAATGACATATTCTCCTATGTGGAGGATGCCTTATACAAGGAGAACAATACATGTTCTCTTTCGCAACCAAACGCCATCAAAACCGATCTATTTGGAGGGCAATCGGCAACTACAGTGCATTCAAGTTGTGACTTCACACATCACAACTTCGATAGCACAGGAGCAGACAAAAATGATTTAAAGGCTGATGGAAAACTGAACTCTATCGCTGTGACTGGGCAACAAATGGACAGAATGATTAGTACAGATGCTACCACGGGAAACAATGTTCCCTGGTATGGAGATGTATCTTCCCAGAATCACCTGAATAATTCATCCCACTCAGAGCAGACTGGCCTGTTCACATGTGATAGCAATGTCTCACAGCAGATCACTCAAAATGAGATGCATCTGGGTATAAAAGTGACACAAAGCATGTTCAGCATTGCCCCTTGCAATGGTTGGGGACCACCGAAACCCACTGAGAATGGCAGAACATCCAAGGTGGAAAGTACAGAGTCCTACTGCCAGTTTGTGTCCTACCCTGCTAATCACACTAAAAATACACAAATTAATCATTCACAAAGTCATATTCACAAGCTAAACCAAACAACTGCAAATCCTTGGAACAATACGAGTACAGGGGACCATAATCCGTCCTTGTGCCCATCCAAAAACTATGTCTCCTCTATCATAAACTGCCCAAATCTCTCAAAATTCCCCCAGCAAAGCCAGATCCAAGCTTGGCAAAATGCATCACCAGAGCAGCCCTGTGCCAGCCTGGTCAAGAACAGACTTGCATCTGAGGGCTGTTATCAGCCTTTGGAGACCTCTGGATTCCCTCCAGCTGATCTTCTGCCAGAGAGCGCTCAGGGCTGCAATGAAAAACACGTCAGCTTCGTCAAAAATGTGTACCAGTCACCACAGAATGGACTGGAAGCTAACGAGTGTTCACAGCTCAGCAGCTGCATTTTCCAGAAACACTCTCCGCTCAATACAAATGCGGATCAGCAGCATCCACAAGCGCATGCTGTGACCATCTCATCATGTGGCAAGAGTACGTTACCCATCAGTCAGAGTCCACCACAAGCATCCTGTTACTTTCAGTGGACGTGCAGTGAGCCACTGGTGGGCACGTCCTCGATTCCACAAGAAGATACTTGCATCAGTCCTCTGTCATGCCCTGGCATTGCTACTCTCGACGGTCACAGTGTCTTCCAGAGATACCTTGGCTGCAATGGACACATATAGGTAATAAAAACACGGATGTGTCAGAATTCACTCAGTTCCTTTCTACATTGGAGTGTCTGCTGTTTAGACACATCCTAATACAAGTCAAATTGTCGTCGAATTATAAAAGGTTATGTTTGAAAATGGTGGAAATAGTTTTGCAATGGAGAATGGGTTAATAGATTTATAGGAATGAGAACAATTAGAGTGTAAGTATGAATGAATACTTATAGTTGAGGGTAAAGTCTGCCTTCCCGGTGGATTACGGCCGTGAAGAATATCTAACATGTTATATTACAATTAATCTCCCAAAAAGAAGTGAAGTAAACGTTTCATCATCACCGTATCGATCACCATAGACTTCTTTATGTTGTGTTCAAAGCGTTCACTCTCAACTGTAGAAGTTTCATGTGATCACTGGATCACAAACTGTCTCTAGGATTAACTTACTCACGTCCTCCTCTCTTACAGGCCAACGACCGTCACGCTGAAGATATCACTATTCCCTGTCCTCGCCTTGTCAGTGGACTTTCTGAGAACAGCAAAGGCAGCTGTCGTTAGCGGACATGAGGCTCTCGACTAAAACTTCCCGAGCTCCTTCATACGGACATTGAAACGGACGCCACAATGAACTGCATTTGTGTTCACTATGTTCTAAAGAACGGCACCATTGTAATTCGAGTACAACGTTGAAATTAAGGCGATTGATATTGTTTAGTGTTAAGGATAGTCCATATCAGGAAGAAGTTCGGTCCAAATTGGAGCCATTGTAATGAGATTAACCTTCAAGTTGTATTTTGAAATGTAGCGGACTGATGTTTAATGGCTTGTGCTTTGACAGCTTGTTGTTCTTGTCTTGCTCGCTTTCTCGATTGCTTTTAAAGGATATTCCTTTTACACAGCGTGTTTTTTCTTCAGTGCCACTTCCACAGGGTATCTTCTGATATTCACTCTATGTGTAATGTCAGAGTAAAGTCCACAGAGGGAGAAAAAATACCTCCATAGTATTCCACTGATCCTATCGCGTGCTTTTTAATAACATACTACGCAATTATCTACGCTTGATATCCACCAGTTCTTTTTTTTTTTTTTAAAATAACATCGATAATATAATAGCGATATTTTTAACACACAGATGACTTTATCAGCAAGATGCAGTGATATTTTCAAAAGCCTTTCGCACTTATGTTTATTCTATATAATGTATATTAACCTTACAACTTAAGCACATATATCGTTCATGTATTATTTTTTCCATTTTACCTTTGTGATATTCCTTTCGACAAATGTTTATACAAGCAAATGAAATGGATTTTCCAAGAACAATCCTGGAAATCGTTTTAAATACAGTATATGTAAAGAAAAGTTTCACTTGAAGTGTCTTGGTGTTCTTTATTCTGTCTGAAAATTTGTCTAAAATCCAACATGTATTACGTCATGCTACAGTTGAGGCCAAATATTTACACGTAATGCGGCTTAAATCTTTCTCAGTTATTCATGTTATCATACAGTTCATGGGTGAAATCATTTAGGGCAGCTACTTTATTTTCATACAAGGTCACTTCAGAATAATCGCTAAGAGAAAATTGCTTTTTTTTAGCTTTTAGTTCCTATGTCAGATTTGGAGTGGGTCAAAAGTTTTCATAATCTTTGTTAGTATTTATTTAACTGCTTAACTTGAATCACACTCTTGTTGTATCCTTCCACAAGCTTCTCACAATACTTTGCAGGATTTTTTTTTTTTTTTTGGCCCCTTTCTCCTAACCTCACATACGAACAAAATAGATGCTCTAAAGAAATACAAACAGTAAATGTAACAGGTAACAGGAAATGTGAATAGCAGCAAGGTCGGGCAAAATAACACAATTAAGAAACACACACTGAAGTACATTCAAATAATGAAAAAAATGAAAGTCAAATTATTAATTTATAATGAACAGTAATCTCAGCAGCCTGATAAGGAGAGAAACACTTAAACCTGTAATCTCTTTACCCTTACAGGTTAGTATGGGTGTGTGTGTGTGTGTGTGTGTGTGTGTGTGTGTGTGTGTGTATTTTAATTTAGGATCTTTGTATTAAATGAATTAGAAATGCCCCCTGATATAGAAGTAATCATTGCTTGAAGTGAAAAGTTAATGTAAAATTAGTAAAATTGATAAGAGTCCATGGACATGACATGTACCCCAATTAAAGAATGACATTAATATTAAAATAGTAAGACTAATATTGTGTAGGTCCCCCTTGTGCAGTCAGAACATCGAGACATGGACTCCACAAGACCTCTGAAGGTGTGCTGTGGTACCTGGCACCAAGAAGTTAGTCCTTTAAGCCCTGTACGTTGTGAGGTGAGGCCTCCATGGATCAGACTTATAGAAGTGGCCTCTTTCAGCAGGATGATGCACACAAATTGTTCAGGAATGGTTTGAGGAACATGACAAAGAGTTCAAGGTGTTGATTTGTCCAGATCTCAATCTGATCAAGCATCTGTGGCACGTGCTGGCAAACAAGTCTGGAGGCCTCACCTCACAACTTACAGGACTTAAAGGATCAATGTCTTGTGCCAGATACCACAGCACACCTTCAGAGGTCTTGTTGCCTTGCTGGATTATTATTTGTAAATATGATCAAGTCTGTCCACAACAATAATGGAAAAAAATTTAAAATAAATCACAGCGCTAAAAGAAACAAAGCACGGAACTTTTATTGTGAAAGCAGGAACTGATGACGCAAAATTTGCGCGACGGTAAAGCCGCTGTCTCGGTCAGACGGTCGCCCTCGGTGTCGGAGCGACACCCGGATTTTATTTGTTTTTCTTTCTGCAGCAAGCTGCGTGATGGCGTTACGGGTTTTCGCCGACAAACACGCGAGCTCGTGTCGCCGCAAATTTTGGCCGAGTGAGAGTGTTTGCCATTCCAAATTTTTACTTTTCTTGTTTTTGAAGACGAGGCCTCGACAGTCCCATAAGTCAAGGACACTCAGCCTCTGCCTCTACCTCTACCTCTCTCCCTTCCTGAGCTGCGGGAATAACACGAGCATGAAGTTAATAAAACGAACAGTTTCACCTGAATCTGAGAATCCATGCGACTTTGCAGAAGTGTCTGCTGATCTGTAGCGGTCGCTGGAGGCGATATCGCGATATTTCAGCGATATTTCCGCGAGATGAAGCATAAAAACAGCAACGCAAGGAGTCGATAAATAAAAGCCAGTGACAATAAAAGTTAAATGGTTTGGTTTTTCATTAAAAAATAAAAGTGTTATCTTTTAAGCTGTGCCACATTAAATATTAAAAAAAGGTTTATTTTGCAAAAAAAAAACACAAAAAAAACACCGTCATTTCATGTTTCTTGTCAGTTTGTAATCAAATTTTGATAGATGGATAGATAGATAGATAGATAGATATCGTGGGTCAAGCAACAAGACAGTTTTAGTGATGAGAAGATTACTGAATTTTATTATTCTTCTTTTCAGGCTGGGTTCCACACGTGTCCGGGGCGAAGCCTGCGATACGGATGGTGGGCGTATGTTCTGGGCGAGAGGACGACGCCCAGGTTGAAGGAGAACAGCAAGATCATCTGTATAGACGGCAACCTGGCATCTGGAAAAGGGGCACTTGCGCAGAAACTGGCCGACCGGCTGGGTAGGTGGAGCTGTGGGACGGCCGTGGTTTGTCCTTCATGATCGAGTCGCAACTCAACAGCGGCTTAACCAGTGCTGCCAAGACTAGTGAGAGGAAAGCAGCTAAAGCACCGCCAGAAAGCCGCTAGATGACGCCGTAGAATAATTTGCATATAAATGATTCCTCATGATTATTAGCATATTAAATTGTAGAATAGAGTCCTATCAGAATAGGAACTATTATAATTTTAATTCTTCTTCTTCTTCTTTTGGCTTTTCCCTTCAGGGGTCTCCACAGCGAATCATCACTCTCCACCTATCTTCTGCATCCTCAAC
>CM074949.1:3026305-3044049 GCA_037577455.1 Pangasius macronema
CAGGCCGATCCTCGACCCAAATTAAGGCCCTTACTGATGCTGACTGCAGCCCAATAACCATAAGACGGCATCTGCGACAGAAGGGCTTTTTTGTCACTTGCTCCTTTTCTTTTTTTGACATTTTGAAGCAGTTCTTACAACCTGGTTATGATCCACCAGCACGAAATGCAAATACTTGGAAACTCAACGGGTAACGCTCAACACGACGCTACCACCACCGTGCTTCACCGTAGGGCTGGTGGCGTCAGGGTTCATGGAGGTTCATGCAAAGCCACTGTACATACAGTATATGGTAAAAACTGCACAAAGGAGTTCTTTCTAAAAACGGTTCCTCTCTAAGAGCAATATTTATACTTTGATTATGTGTCTGGGATTTTATTTAAATGCAATCCGAAATGCTTTTATGTTAATGTAACCCAAAAAGCACGGCTTGCGTTCTAGATGAATTCCATTTCACATTACTAATTACGTGATTGAAATTTTAATCAACGGAGTCACGGAGAGCCGTGCTATTTTCCCAATGCATACTATGAATTGAAAGCACAAGTATAAAAATGATCTTATGGTGCACGTTCAGCCAGAAATAAAATAGTCCCTGTCCTTTACCACATTTAACACCTCTTTAAAAGGGTCCAAATCCCTACTAAATTTGCAGAGCAAACTCCGGGGAAGCTGTCTCACTCTGAGACGTCCCTCGTTAGCCTCGTTAGTGAGACCGGCTAGCAGCTTCAACACGGAGGAGGACATCTGTGCAGCACAGCCAGATCTGAAGATCATTGCTTTTTTTTTCAGGCTGCTGTGGAACCCAAAAGAGTCCAGCGAGAGCCAAAGGCATTTAGATGCCAGGGAGCTTTAGTGTCATCAGCTCTCCGTCCTTCTCATGCTTTCACACATTTTAGCGGCTGCCCACCCGGGGGTAAAGCTGAGCTAGAGAGAAGTCTTTTGCTTTCATTGCCTTCCCAGAATTGGAGCTAATCCCGTCCAAAGCCGGCTTTTTGAAGCGCGCTGGTAATTGTCTCCACATGGGAAGGACACTGGATCTGAAAGCCAAAAACTGAACACTAGTCCCCTTCAGTACTTGGGTGGGGTAAACATTTGCTAGGCCAAATTCATGCTAATTTCCCTTTGTTGCCTTGCTGTGTGGGTTTTTACATTTTAAATGAGGTATAAAACTTGGTGTACCTCCACAGCTTATGGTCTGAACAAATGGTTTGTCATGCTGTTAATACACTACGAGATCTGCTCGAGAAACAAGCAGGATCTCTAATTCCGCAATTTATCTAATGCAAAGTTCACCCTTTCTCCAAACATTTAAATTTGATCTTTCTTTTTTTTTTGTAATCACCTCCAGCCTGAAGAACACTCTCTCAGAACCTCCACCTTCACACTCCACAGTTCTGCGGGGATTTGTAACGCTCCTAAACGTTTATCTTTTAAATATATTAGTTAAGAGGTGTTAATAAATGCCAGTGGGTATTTAGACGCTGAGACTTTTTGCAATGTGGAGTAAATAAAGGTTGAGGACGAATCTCGGTCCTGTGGAAGGCTCAGAAATGCACAAAGAACGAACAATGGTTCAGAACAATGTTAGAAAACAACAGGCTGTATAAAGACAAACTAATCAAGGACTAAACCCAGAGCATGTGGACACAAATAGGAAACACACCAATGACAGGACAGGGGCGGAGGCAAGAAAAAGAGAATCCACCCTTTGGCTTGGAGTTGCCACAAAACCTGCGTTACCCAACATCATCTCTTTTTTTAAAAATTACATGTGGTTTAATGGAGCTGACAACAATGTCCCCTTGTCAAAGACTAACATCATCTATAGACTGCGCAACAGGCCAATGGAAAGAGTCATTTTATTATTCTCTATTCCTAACATGGTTTCAGTGATACAACGGTGGCGTTTATTATATAACCAACAAGCAAAGTGCTTTTCTGAAGGAACCGTGTCACTCAAAATCTGATCCGCTGACAGTGGAAAATGTCCCGATTATTATTACAGCAGATTACAAGGTATCAGAGTTACACATGCGCACGAGCTACAGCACTGTACTCTCAAGGTGACTCCCAGCTTTGAACTGTGAAAAGGTATTAGTAAGAATTTCCACTACGTTACACTTGCTCATAATGCATTTACTCTCGGTGTAATTGCAACATTGTGACCATTAATCTGCTATCGATTTTACACTTATCACACTCCTCCAGCATCACGCTGGTAAGAACATGCTATATCGCTGCAGAAATTACAGCAACTTTTACCAGCATGTGATCTGCCACCGGGGCCTTATAGTATTTCATAAGATAAGGTTTCCTCACATAGGGTTATCTCTGGGTGATTATCTGATAGGTGCTGGAGTGTCAAAACACGCTAGCCTGAGGTACTGGAGGATGTCTGAGGAGAGGAAATGTCAGGATGGCCCATTATATCTCACGTAATGATGAATTAACCGTGCTTCCGATGTCTGTCAGCTGAGCACTCGGCTGTGCTCCAATTGTCTGCGTTAAACTGAGGGTGAAAACAGCTACTAAATGTCTCGCTAAAGCTGCACTTTCTCTTGTAGGTGAGAACCTGGCGTTTATTATTTAGCATGCAGAGGATGACAAAAAATTTTTTTTTGAAAGAATATAAGGATAGAATATCAAACATACAGTATAGACCCTTATACTCTTATAGATACTGTTTATATCTATAAACCTGGTGGCAATCATTACAGTTTCAAAGAAGAAAGCGGTGGTGTTAGGACAGCATGGTGGCATAGAGGGTAGCTTTGCCACCTTAGACATCCAGGGTTCTTCATTCCAACTAGAGCTTTGGTTACCATCTGTGTGGTGTTTCTCCCCATGTCCAGGTTCTTTGGTTTATTCTCATGGTCCAAAATGCACATTTTATGCATTGAGATGCACAACTTTGGAAGTACTTTTTTATATGGCAATACACAAGGCTAAGCAACTGAATTATTAAGATTAAGATTTAATCATTCATCTTCAGGACGCACCTTATGCTAGTCAGGATTGCGCTGGATCCAAAGCCAATCCCGGGAACACTGGGCATGAGGTGGGAGGGAAGTCCATCACAGTGCACCATGAACACACACATTCACACACTTATTCACACCCAGCGGAAATTTATGTAGCTAAGTCACTTTTTGGGAAACCAGAGAACCTATAGGAAACCCATGCAAACATGGGAAAAGCATATGAAACGCTGCACAGACCCAAGCTCAAGATTGAAGCAACCTGAGCTCAGGAATGATTCGAGGAGCTTGGAGATGCGTTGGGAGCGCTACCCACCATGGTATCCTGCTGCATTAAGATGCCCTTAGAATTCAATCAAGATATACCTGGTGAACATGGTCCAAAAACAATAACCCTTGGTGTGAATGAGTGTGTGAATATGAATGTGTGTATGTGGCCCCGAGATCCATTATGTTTTAAATATGTCTTTAGAACCTGCTTAGGAATCACATTTTGATGATGCCTCCCTAAAAAACAAATAAATAAATACAGCTGGCTTGGGGAAACCATATGAAATGATATGCTATTATAGCAGTCAGCTGATAATGCCATTGTGCCATCTGACATGGACACACACACAACACTCACAACACTTAGGGCGAGCCAAACCCCATTCAGCGCAAGCAGAGCAGAACCCTGCGGCATGGCAAGAGAAGGTGGCTGGCACTCGTGCTACATGAAGCCATAGCTAATGACCATAATGGAAATAGATGATAGGCTTTGCGGGGAAAAAGATCAGCCTCATATTCTAATAAAGTTCTAACCATCCACACAAATATTCAAACCCAGTTAATCAACCCAGTTTAATTAGCTGCATTTTTCATTGCCACATCCCACTCTTCTGCTTTAAAACTCCAGAAAGATGAGCGTTCTCCCGCTGCTGTGCTTCTATAGAAAAAATTGACACCGATATGCTGAATTTGTAGAAGAGAGGATTTGTTGAAAAGGCAATTCAATGGATTTCCTTTGGAAAAAAAAAAAAGATAGCCTTTAGCCTGAGCTATAGAGGAAATAGTGATGAACTATTTATTTATTACTCTTGCTATGAGAAGACCCACTTGTGAAATTACGTAATGGCCCCGTGTAAATCTGCCAGTTACTGGCGAGAGGCTGTCTTAGAGGGGAACTTGCAAGATGCCTATATACAATCAAGGTTTTACGGGCCTTTATTCACCCTCTCCTCGGATGTTTTTACTATCACTATTCTCTATCAACCCAGGAAGAAGAACCCACTGTATTTTTTCACCGCTTGCAGAAACGATTCTATCAGAAAATTGGTGCTTGAGGGAGCTTGTGTCAAGGCCACGGCATGTTTGTCAGGCTAGGACAGGCGGAGCACAGCGGTGTTTTACACCAAATGTGTACCGCTGGAACACCTCACAAATCGTTTCATTGTATTACATCACTCATCGCTCTCCTATCTACCAAATCTCCAAGCTAAGTGATAGTCACCAAGCTATTAGCTAGTGCTGCACTTGCAGCCAGTATTTTATATCAATTTCATAAGCTCAGTTTAACATAAAGGAATAATTCCTTACATCGAAAACAAACTTTGAACTTATAAAACCTTCCTATTCTGCCTGTAAATTAACTCAGACGTTTATGTATAGTGAAATATTGCACCAATATTAGCACCAAGGACCAAGCTTGGAAGCAGTTTTTTTTTAATGGAGTTAGACAGAGCTGAAGGTAAATGGGGATGTGAAGATACTAAGATTGATAAAATTGTTAAACACACATATTTATTCATCTCCAGCAACCAATGTATTCTGGTCAGTGTCTCTGGGGCGTATACTGGGAATGCTGGGCATGAGGTGGGAATACATCCTGGATGGGATGCCATGCACACACGGATTCACACATTAGATGGGAGGAGACTGGAGAATCCTGAGGAAACTCACATGGATACGGGGAGAAAATGCAATCACCCAAGCTTGGGATAAAACCAGTGACCCTGGAGCACAAATGC
The DNA here is from genome assembly GCA_037577455.1 of Pangasius macronema. Classification (NCBI taxonomy): domain Eukaryota; kingdom Metazoa; phylum Chordata; class Actinopteri; order Siluriformes; family Pangasiidae; genus Pangasius; species Pangasius macronema. The sequence goes on from CM074949.1 coordinate 3,031,296, forward strand.
ACAGGCATGTATCACACAAACTTTGGACAGCAGTGCCAATTTGGTGAGATTTCTGTTTATTTACTTATTTATTTCCATTGGCATCAACCAACAGGCCTTCAGACCCAAGGTCTCTCAGAGGTGCTTGGTGTACACAAAGACATGTAAAAGACATTCATAGACAGTGATAGGTTTTGTCTCTTGAAAATGTAGAACAGGCAGATCAAAGTGGACCAATCCTGTAATCCTGTGGACACCTCAGTCAACTGCCATTGGAATAACCCAGTTTTTTTTTTAACAAGCTTTAACTAAATCTAAAGAAAACGTGTCTCTTAAAGATGTAGAATAGACGACTGTTACAGCTGCACACAAGACATCAATCTTAATCTGGACCAAAAGAGCTAGATCCAGGTGGACAAATAAAAATGGACTGATAACAGTGTCTCTTTATGGACTAATTTATGTCAGGCCCAATAATGGCTATCCGCAGACATCTTTGGTCATTCAGGTCTCGCTGGGATAACCCAGTTTTCCGAGCTTTGACTAAATGTAGAGCAAACATCAAAATGAAAGATGACTGTTTCCTTCAGTGAGAGCACCAAATTTCTGAAAATCGTGCTATTGCATTGGTTTACATCATACAACATACAGTAGCAATCACCCATAAAGACGCCACAGCAAACCTCCCAGCATGATGGAGTTTCAACTACGGCAGATATCAGGGAGAGCTCAAGAAGGCACAACTGCACAGATGTAGCCAAAGATGTCAGCGGTGACTATTACTCTAAATTCTCAGCTGCGCGGGAGGAAGGAGGCAAAACGGAGCGCTAACTGAAAGAAGAGAGAGGGGGAGGGGGAAGAAAGTAACAACTCTCACAACCTCACCTTATTTCTCTCGGAGAGAGAAAAAAAATAGGTTGTTGAGTGAGGAGGCAGAAGCGAGATGAGAGCAGTAACAAATAGAGAGCCTTCGCTAGGTTCTGGGGAGGTGAGATTAAGAGAGTGCTGCTTAGATAAGGACAAAAAGGGAGAGAAAGGGAGAGAAAGGGAGAGCTATCACCAGTTTGGGCCAGAAAGAGGCTACGCCTTGTAAAGCACTCATGGTATTCCAGCTCTATCCTTCATAAACATCTGCAGCCACTCCTTCAGCTGCACTCGTTCATTACGAATTGTCTCAGCTATTTGGCAAACACAGCACTCGTTCACTGATCTCACTCCCACTCTGTCGTCTTTTTTTTTTTCTTCTTCTCTGCTCCTCTCACTGACCTTATTGGGAGAAAGATTTCTGTTCTTGGGTGCTCAGAGCTCAAGACAGCTGCAGTGCTTTATTATTTAAATGTTCAATGAATGCCCTTCTGAGTTACTCTTTTGCTATAAATGTTGTAAATCGATGTCCTAGCTCTCCTATTATATAGAAATAAATGGCATATGTTTCAAGGAGAGATAAAACTACAACTAGGTAGTCACAGCATACTGTAATTTCAGCACAGGTGTCCAAGATTTAAGGGATGATACGTGAAAAATCATTTCACTTCGTTCCCTGACATTAAAACGGTGTCGCAACAAATGAGCTGTGATGCCCTTTAATATTCCAGTCTTCACCCGATGCCACTGACCCTCCGATGAACTGCTGGAGCTTAGCCTTGTGTAATTGCGTGTGTACTATTCTAAATGCGAGCGAGGCCTTGCTTTTAGCAATAACAAAATTACCTATGCAGACAAGAAGGCTTCATTTGTCAGTGATGTGCACCGAAATGCATAATCGCGGCACCATAACTGATTATGATCTTCATTTCCTATAGACGCTGTACGCAGCCTCATCAAGGTCATGCTGTAATCACAGGAACTTGAACGTTTAATCTTTCCGAGCGACAGAAGCGCAAGTAATGGATTAGGAAATCGCTAGGAAAAGTGAAATTGCAAATGACCCACAGGTCACTTGGCCATAGATACAGTTATCCAGTGACCTAGAAATCAGATTACCATGCAGGGAAAGAGGAAAAATCAAATTGAGGAATAGAGCCTGAGGGAATCCCAAGCACCTGTGATGATAAAGATTCTTACCTCAAATGTACCCAGGGGAATTTCAGGCCAAGTGCACAGAAAAGAAGCTCTGAGATTCATTCTAAAAATTTACCTCCGCAAGGTCTGTTGATGAAAGCAAATGGCTTTATTTGGGCTTGCGCCATTTTGTTAAATAATCATTAGCCATGCCTGGTCCTACGCCATGAATAAAAATAACATCTCAAACTTTCAAGGTGACTTGAGTTTGCCGTCACCTCCTTACCTTTTCCTTCCCTCCAACCTGACACGCTAAAATCTTTACTTTGATTAAGCACTTGCAGAAAGCCTCTCTACCTTTAATTACCTCTACCTCAATCATTTTGTTCCGGAGTATTCTATGTGAAATCACGTCCTGCCTAATTAAATAATCATCCCTCACTCTGACAACAAAAGGAGGGCCATCATTAATCATCTCATACCGAAAGGAGAAATGGGAGAATAACTGGAGGCAAGTGTGACCTTTCAGGAAAGAGGTCAGAGTTCCTTGAGTATTTCTAGGCCATCTTAGGTTAGCTGTTATTTTCATCCAAGTGACCAGTTCTTCTTATTCCACTTTTGAACACTGAATGCTTAGGGCAGTGGTTAGGACGTTGGAAGGGCTACTGATCGGAAGGTCATGAGTTCAATCCCCAGCACCACCAAGCTGCCCCTGCTGGGCCCTTGAGCAAGGCCCTCAACTACTCAGTTGTATAAATAAAACTGTAAGTGGATAAGGGCGTCTGCCAAATGCTGTAAATGTAAATGAACACCAGGCACATCATAACATTAATAGTAACTACAGTTGTGTTAGAATGTATTTTCCTACTTGAGCTATAATTGTAAATTGAAATGCCGCCACCTCCATTTAGCTTCTCACACATTTGTTGGGGTTTGTAACGACTCTTTTTTAAGGTCTGCCACAGCGGATCATGGTCTGCATATTTGATCTGGCACAGGTTTTTACACCGGATGCCCTTCCTGATGCAACCCTCCCGCTTTATCCGGGCTTTGGACCAGCACTGAGAGTGCACTCCCATTGGCTGGGTTGGTTCCCTGCCCGGGGATCGGACCCGGGCCACGGCGGTAAGAGCGCAGGATCATTAACTGCTGGACCACCAGGGTTGCATGTACCAAAAAAATAAATAAATACACTAAAAAAAAGGAAATCTGCAAATAGAAAAGAGACAATGCTATCAGAAGAGACAATGTTGTGTGCCTAACAGCGTTCTGAGGCTGTTTGCTCCTCATGACCGTGTTTAGTTCAAGTGCATGAGGGACCACGCGGCTGCTCAGAAGGTTTTGGGGTGTTTCATTTGCTCTCCGCAGGCAACGCAGGCATACACACATCTTTCATCGCAGTCTCGCACGATCTCCTGAGATTAGCAACTCAGTTGGAAAGGCTCTTGCATACACATTTTTCCCCTTAGCCCCTCTCCTCTGTCTGTACCTTTCGCAGTTGATTTCTTCAGACAATACTCTCCCCTTCTCTCTCTCTCCCTCTCTTTCTCTCTCTCACACACACACACTCTCTCTCTCCCCACTGCCTGAGGTCACGTGGTTTGGAATTTGAAGCTGAAGTGAAAACTGTGCTGCTATCTCACCCAGCCATATGTACTGTGTCTAGCCTCGACAGAGTTCCTCGCTCATCTGTTTTTTTTTCTTTTTTCCTCCCTCTCAGTCCCTCAGGTTCAGATTGAAGGATCTGGAGGAACTGCATGAAGAGGGCTGTTAAAACTGGTTTCGCTCAGAAGACTGCTTGAGCAGGCAGAGGATCATGTGATGGGGTCAAGACACAGCTCGTTGGCGAGAAGATCGTCGTCCAGTGAGATCGAGTTTATCGACCGCCAGCCTCTCCATTAATCCTTGTGCGTCTTTGATAAATACACTGGCTGCTGTTGCCCAATGACAATCCCTTGATATCCTTTCAGTCAACAAACTAATAATGTGCACTGTTCTCCGATATCTATTACCAAGAATCTAGAAGTATCTCCAGGGTCCATCACTGGACTTTGATATTTCCATTAGATCAATAATTTCCCGAAGCTAGTCTGTTCATAGCTTTACTGCATATAGCATTTATCTTAATTGTTCACATTGATTTACCGTGATCTGATTGCAGTCAACTTTGAATATGTTTTTTGCCTTCTCCTTTAGTTTTATATATATATAAAAAGAAATAATGAAATAAACGACACAGGCTTACACTTTTCTTCCAGCATTAGTGCTGAACTATGCAGAAATAGCCTATTGTTTCAGTCTCTTGCCTGCAGAGTTTGAGAGGAATTCTGTCACTAAAGGCCCACAGGATGTCTTTCTAATTGGTTTAAATATACACATGTGGGGGGAAGAGGGTTTGCCTGCTCACTACAGCGAATGCGGCATCCTCGCAGCTGGCGAGAACGAACCAATTAGCATCGTGGGTGGGATGAAAGAGATGAAACGTGATCGATTTGATTTAGAAACGCAATTAGCCAACCAGTGCAAAGTACAACCACTTCATTATCTACGCCATCGTGCTGACAGCATTAAAATGAATCACCCCCAGACTGTTTGGTCTATGAAGCATGCAGCAACAGGCAAACAATACGCCTTATTAGCCATGCTAGCATTACCACGGGATGCAAAAGAGAGGTTATGAATAATTAATCAACATCAAAAATATATATAAAAAAAAAAAACCTAAAGGCTGCAAACATTTCCCTCTAAACACACACACACACAAACAAAGGTTGGTGGTCTTTCCTTACAGTGGACACACATCTCTGGTACATTGTCTTTGCACAAGCTTATGCATGTGAACATTTTATATTGTTTTCACTGTGGATTTTGTGCAAAGACAAGCAAATCACGCCATCACACAGCACCTGCATGCACAAACAGCAGGTACGCACTTAAATAAGAGCTTTTATGCTATGTCTTTATTAGAGGACTTGGAAATGAGCATATTAACAAGCCAAGATAAATCAACACAATTTGCCCTGCTGGGCTACTCTTACGAGGCACGCAGCATGAAACACACACACACACACACACACACACACACACACACACACACACACACACACACACACACAGCTCCAACCCTTAAGGTTCTATCTCCGTTTCATCCTTCTCCAGGAAATAGGAAAAAAAACTCGGTTCTGCTTCTCACATTGCTTTTTTCCCACTCAAGCTCCCTGACTCCTCCATTTCTTTACATCGATTTTCCTGTCCATGCTATCTTTACTCTCACTTTTACACTTCCTTTTCCCCTCACCTCACCTTCCACTGTCTCTGTTGCTCTTTATTTTGGTGAAAATAACATGGTAGCTAACCAGCTTAGAAAAAAAAAAAGCTCTATGGACCACAATAAAAGGAATCCATACAGTATTAACAGTATTAACAGACATGCAGTTTATATGTCAGTCCACATACAGCGGATATAAGGATCAGGAGAGGGGTATAAATGAATTTGCAAAACATTAGATGTACCATGGAGCACTGGGAAGACCATCATCAACAAGTGGAGAAAATGGGGTAGCACAGTGACATCACCAAGAACAGGATGTCCCACCAAAATTTACAAAAAGACAAGACAAAATCTTACCAGGGAGGCTGCCAAGAGACCAACGGCAACATTAAAGGAGCTGCAGGAACATCTGATAAGTACTGAATACTCTGTCCATGTGACAACAATCTCTCGTATTCTGCACATGTCTGGGCTATGGGCTAGAGTGGCTAGAGGAAAGCCAAAATATGTAATAATTCCATAATTCCAAAAGCTATTTTTGGTGCAAAAAAAAAGCACATCACCAAAAGAACACCACGCTGAAACATGGTGGTGGCAGCATCGTGCTTTAGGGCTACGTTTCTTCAGCCAGAACTGGGGCTTTATTCAAGGTGGAGGGAATCATGAATAGCTTCAAATACCACAGATAGTGCCATTAGTGCCGTTTTCTATTAAAATTCATTTAATTAAAAATGAATGATAATTTCCTGTCTTTAAGCAAAGGCGTAACGATCCTGTCTGATTTCTTACAATCCATGGATGTACACGTGTAAAGTCGCGCCACGTGAACACAGACACCAAAATACTAACTAAATGCAACTGACTGGATGATTTTATCCCTAATAGATAACATAAGACCAAACCACTCAACTGCGGCTACTAAATGTGAATCGATGATGCATCATTACGCACAGAACATCATTTAATTAACAGAATCAATGAAATGACTAAACAAACTAATTAAATAGGTTCAGTGTGTCTTCTCCTTTATGGTTTCGTTATTCGGCACTCACCCACACACAGTGTCACTAACATAGTACCCATCTGACATTGTTAAGCGTGATGTGAAGTGATATTTTCAAGCATGTCTGATATTGTGGATATTAAATCTTGTAGTGTGAAGACCTCAATGACAAGTAGCAAGAATACAGATGAGAAACAGCCAACGGGAGTCTGCAAGGAAATCAAATTCATTTGCGCTCACGCGCAGCAGATCCCTGAATCCAGCTTATCGTCCATCTATCCATCCATCTACAGTTCTCTTTGCAGAACAGACAGTCCTCATTGCTCACATTCTCTCAATCAGTCCTTCCTCTACAGTTTACACTGGAAACCAGTCCTTTCTCTACACTTGTCTTTCCTAGTTCTCATAAAAAATAGTGACGATAGACCGGGTAGACGGCGCTTCCATTTATTTTTGTGAGAAAGCTGGATTTGGGGATCAGACTTGCTTCACCTAGGATCACTTCAGGTGAAAAAATAGTATAGTAGTGTGTGAGCCTCTTCACGATTGCGTGTGTATTGTGCATACTGCTACGTCCACAGAATTTCAGATCGCAAGCGCTAAAATTATGCCACGTGAGCAGCACCGCATTTCTGAGATTTTGAAAAAATTGCGTATTAGTGTGACGGTTTTATTGGTTTAAATCTTGCTGCATTAATACAGAATTCGATCATTCTGATAAATATCACAACAGATTCAAATGCTGCTCAGGCAATCAGATTTTTAGAACTAAAACTATTTTTTGTACTTTATTAACGAGTATAAACGAATATAAACATATCCTAGAGTGTTTACATATATGTATGAATGCCCAGTTTCCCTCTATCTCAGTGCAGCATGCGTTGTTTCTCATGTTGTTTTGTTTTGGGTTCACGCCATGTGCTTTTGTTTACATTTCCATATGCTTTTGTTTCTGCGTTCTGTCTCCGCCCCTGTTCTGCCATTGGTGTGTTACCCGACTGTTGGCACCTGTTTTGTGTTTTGCCTTGATTAGGTTGTCTATTTATTCTCTGCCTGTGTTACAGCAGTCTTACAAAGTATTATCATGCACTCATGTCGTTAAGTTGAAGCTTAGATTGCGTAACGCCTCCGTTTCTAGTTCCTCGGGTGGAATTCCCTGACTTTTGACCCTCACCTGTTTTCCATGTGAATGTTTACACCCGGTAAGATCGAACAACGATACGACACTGTGTACAGACACAATACCTGAAACTGTTGTCGAGTAATTCATAGATTGATCATTGTTTTTTTTTGCTTTTACATTACATGAACTTTGATTTATGTTGGAAAAGGTTTCTGCCTTTATTGCAGTGAATAACACTTAAGTATCCTCCAGTCCTTGTTATAAAGTGAAGCACCTCGCATTTGTAAATGACGTCGCATTCTCTGGAGGCTTTGATCGTAAAGCAGGTGACTTGATTAAAAGAGCTGCCTGGATCCAATTAGCGCTCATGCTTGCTTTGGCCAAACTGTATGTTGAGATCCTCAAGGATCATCCTTAGCTCTTTTCCTTTTAATGATACTATATCGGTGATTCGAAAGTTGAGAAACTGATACCTTTTATAGGGGTTGATGAAGGGTTGCACTTTTAAAACGCATGCTGATGAGCATTTCACACAGGCCTTTGTTCTCAAGAGACAACGCGTTTTTGCATTCCTACTCCACCCGTAGGTTTTGCCCTCATTAGGACTTCTATATTTATATCACTGTTTGGAGCATATCTGTGCAATTTGTTTCTGATCACTGTTGCCTTAATAAGCCGTTCTCCGTTTGATTTTCTCTTCCCCTTTTGATCATACTTCGACCTAGATATTATGCTTTTATTTTGATTTTGATTGCACGATGTCTTATCCCTGCCAGATTTGGTCCCCTGCTGCCTGTGCTGTTGTTAAATCACAGCTCAGATAATGACACTGCGAATGCATTTTGCCACCCACATGTTAAATTTACTTCATAGGAAGTAGTCTAGTAGAAAACAAATGTGGCATGTGGCAATTGACGATGGTAATGTAATGCATATGACTAATTATTTGTCTTTTAAAACCCCCTGGAGTCTGTCACACTACACTTTAATTAATTATAGGATACTATATCCACATTCATCATTTTGAACCGTAATACGAAATTGGGTTAGGCGTCTTTGGCTAAAGAAGGAGGCAGTACATTTATTTATTATTTATTATTTATTTACAAGACTGTACCCTCATATATTACTGTTATTCCTAATATAATTTATGCTACACAATATGTTTGCTATAGATTTCCATTGTTTTGCTCATTTTCGTGATGCATTTGAAGCTACTGGGCTATGGCACCACTGAGGAAAAAAAAATAGGACTATAGACACAGTTTTTAAGCAATGCAATCAACCAGGCTCGAAATAACAGTGCCCTACGTGATTGCTTTACCAATCGCTCTCATGGTCTGCTCCCAGTTCGCCTTCTGAAAACCTCTCTCCTGCTGCGGTGTGCTAGTTGGCGGCCATGCTGCACGTGTGTTTTTCCCACTTCTATCCAATCAACCCTTGAAATGTCACAGCAGGAAGTCATCAATTAGCACTGAGATCAATTCTTTCCCATCCTCCTCAGGGACCAAGGCAGCCAGCGGTGGTCCAACTTTTCCGCTTATTTAAACATCACTATGCAAACAAGCAGCAGGTGACCACCTCTGCGCTCCTCTGGAAATTGGTGTCATCTACTAGTTTCTCAACACGGGACTGTGTCTGCAACCCAGAAACCACCTTCATGCCTTTTCACATTTTAAGCCCAGTGTGAGGTAAGTAATTCTGTACACTTTAACTTTTTTTTTTTCCCCCCTCTAACACCTCTGGGAGAAATCTCACAGCATTGATGACCAGAAAGGGCATATAAGTCTGGGAAGTGCTAAGCCTGTCTTTCTTATGCTCTGGGATTCACAAACAAGGCGCACTGGTGGCTGGAGAAGTTGGTTTTGTCTACTTCTCTGTAGCGAAAAATGGGACTTAAAATGTATAAGGCTGAGAAAGCAACAGACATGCCCACTGGATTAGACAGATATATAAATAAAGATTGTAAATAAAAGCGCATCTCCCAGGCTTTTTACTATGCAGCTCTCGAGTGTCGCTCACTTTAGCATCTGTAGACTCCCGCTGCTCTGAAGAGAGGCGACTTGTCACTGTGTATCCGTGCTCCGAGTTCCTGTTTGGAGTTACCCAGGGCTTGAAGGAATAACATGGAGAGTATGAAGGGGAAGAAAACGAGAATGTCTAGGCCCTTTAAATGGAGCTTCATTGTTGTTAGTTTCTTGAGTTCTTCTCTGTTGGCGGTCTTGGGTCAACCTCCAGCCAAAAGCATCAGCAGATCACGCTCAAGTATAATGAGGTTACTGTACGATTCTGCAGTCATAAGGGAATGGCAGTAGTATGTTTATGAGAACTTGTTTTCTGCGTCACGCTGATTGATCATTTAACGTCTTGTATCGTTAAATTAGTGTATCTCTTGTGCAATGTCCTAAGTCGGTTCCAGCGTAACTCTAGTAGAGGATGTCTGTGCCTATTTATTTATTTTAAAATCAACCATGCCTGAATTAATTCCTCGTGTAACAACCAGGTGCTCCTAAATCTTTTAGTCAGGAAAAGTGTTAATCAGTTAATCTGTTAATCAGGAATAGTGCAAAAATTATACAGTGCTCTTCAACTCAAACCAGCCTACAGGGAAAAACTACTCAGATGGCCAATCAGTGACGCAGAGATGATCATAACAGCCACCTGTCCCTTATAATATTCTGTATTTAATAATGCATCCTTGATGAAGTCAGTAAGAGACGTGACTCGTCCTGTATTTTCGTACACGTTGTTTAAAACCTACAGTACATAAAGTCTTCGCAGTGACATGAATGACACGATGATGGGCGCTCTCTGTGTGAGACTGCGGGTCAGCGTCATTTCCTCCGATGCATGGTGGCCCGAGAAACGCAAGACGTTGTCAAGGTACAGGTCTGAACGTGAGACGGGATACCAGTAGGTCGATTTACAAATATTATATTGCGCAAACCAGTAGCCAAGATGGCTCATGCTATATAACTAGGCCTAGCCTAATCATGCTGATGTTGCATCCATTCTCAGGTTATTAGATCGATTTCTTTTATAATTGGTAAATATAATTCTATAAGATGACAATGTATCTCAATTTCACATTGGGATAGTCAGATAGGACACATACTAGTAAGTGATTATAGGGTGTTTACAGAAAAAAGGAGGTCTCCACCTGTTTTTTTCCCCTATTCAATAATTCATACAGTGTCGAATCATCATTCTTCTGTGATTATAGACGCTGAAATAATTCCTACAGAAGCAGAAAAATGGTTTAAAAGCATGAATCCTCCCTTTCCACCCCAGCAGGCAGGGGGTATTTGGGGTCGCCTTTTTTTTATATCGAAGGTGGCAACCTTAGCCCCAGGTCTAAGCGTGTTCTCAGCAGGTATCAGAGCCTCAATCTCACCAGGCTTTTCATGTTTCCTGCAGTTCTCGCTCTGCGCCGCACTCCACTTCCTTTCTCCTCCCTAATCAGAGGGAATCTCGCTCTGCGGGTCTTATGTGGCGGTGAAACCTGCAGTTACGCAGTATCCCTCGGTGTGCATGGACAATTTTCTGCATTCAGCGGAAATACTGTGGAATTACTGTGATTGACACACACTATTGATGAACATTAGTTGTTTCCTTTCCCTGGTAGACCTGAAAAAGTGGAACGCCGGATGGATGAATCGACCTTATATCGATAATGGGGCTGAATGCTGTGCAGTTCTTTTAGACTTTTTTTTTTTTTAAAAAAGTAATTCAAGTTACATTTCAGAAATGTACGCTGGTATTCGCTGTTTACGTCAGTCCAGAAAGTTTACAGTGTGTAAGTTTTCTCTCTCTTTGTGTGTGTGTGTGTGTGTGTGTGTGTGTTACAGAGTGTTCACAGTCTGTGCAGGCCCTGAATGTATTAAATCCACCAAACCCCATACTCACCCACATTTTCGCTCTCCGCCGTCATGCCTGCAGTTGCATTAGATGCCATTCTCATCGACTCGGGCCTCAGAAGCATGTGAGGAAATTGTCCGTGAGAAAGATTGAAGGGGACAGCTGAGAAAGAGAGAGAGGGAGAGGGTGATTAGAGATGATATGGTGCCTGTTGAGGGAGAATGTAGAGGGAGGAGGGAGGGATTGCTTCACTTGGATCTCAAATCACAATGGAGACAGAGGGAGGAAATGGCTGAAGGCTTGTGTTAGACTTTTTTCGGCTCCAAAAGTAACAAGTGATTAAGTCAGAGGTCAGCCTTGTATCTGTTATTGTGCAATGCCTTTAAAAGTGTTACTCTTGCATTCATACTCTTCTCTCTCTCTCTCTCTCTCTCTCTCTCTCTCTCTCTCTCTCTCTCTCTCTCTACAATCTAACTTTGGAACCATGGATGACTGAACCTTTATATTTAGCTTATCGCTTCTTCCAAATTTGCTTTTGCCCACCATCTGCTTAGCTATGAAAAGATTCTGAATTTGAAGCCACTTAACAATTACCAACCCCCTTTATTCCTAATGTTCTTAACTCATAACTCAATTTCCACTCTAAGGTGGGAAATTAAAAACGCTCCTTTTGTAAGGCACGGTGTACACATTAGCTCTCGCCCAGGGGACGCCGCAAATGCGGTAATTAGTTTGCTATTCTGTTTTTATGTTGTTGTTTTTTTTACGGTGTGAATTTCCACATGGAGTTCTTAATGTAGTGCTAATTACTCCAAGAGTTGGATAATACACAGAAAATTCAATAACTGGATTTTGGTTTGGTTTGGCCTTTGTCTCGGTCGACCTCGCACATCGTTCTGACGGTTCCCGAATACTAGAAGAAGAAGAGATGGAACGGAGAGACTGACGTAGGGCCTTATCACACTCACTCCACCTCTGTTATCTGCTTTCAGTCGAAAGGCTTCAAGGTTGTCCGACCCATTACGCGTTTGACTTGCACACCATCAGAGCGCGAAACGGATGTCAATATCTAGACATTTACTAGAGAAAGGTGAAATTGCCTGGTGAGTAATTGTGCCAAAGAATGCTTCAAGTTATTTCTGGCCTCTTATTTTGTTTTAATTTCCAATATGTTAACCTGTCTCTCAGGTAGAAAATCTTTATTTCCTCAGCAGCCTTTAGGACTTTAAACTGGGTCTTTAAAGAAATAGACTAAAGAAGTTCATTTTTAATAAAGAATAAAGAATACCTTTACTGTGTTCACACAAGATATGTAGATGAATGAGAGTGCTTCATGGTTAAAGGAGCTTCATAAGGACAGGGTGTGTTTTACTATCCTTATGAGGATCTTACATTGACATAATTATTAATACAGGTAATTAATTTTAGGCTATCGATGTTGCGCAGTCATGGCCTAATGGTCTGAGAGTTGGACTTGTAACCTGAAGGTGAACCTGAAGGTGGTGGGTTCGAGTCTCGG
>CM074949.1:3052663-3064176 GCA_037577455.1 Pangasius macronema
AGTGCCACTGTCTCTAAACCATACAGCATGGCCGCTCTCACCACTGTCTCGTACACCTCCCCCTTGACTCTCGCTGAATCTTACTGGGCAGTACATGAGTTAATAAAAGGGAAGAAATTCTTCCTATAGTGAAATATGATATAATTGACACTCATATGAATGGTGCAATCTGAAAGTGGTTCCAAAAAGCTCATGTAAATGTAAAAAGAATGGGAAATAATCCACCTCTACTACATATACCCTAATTTCTGACAGTAAACAAATGTGCTATGCTTTATGATACTGTGTTAATAGGTTATTGTAATAGAATAGATTAGAGTGATTATAAAATACACGGGCCACGACATCGCCTGTTTTTATTCCCCCAATCTTTCACTGTCCAGTTTCGATGAGACTGTACACACCAGATTCTTGGTCTCAGCTTTTAGGAGTGGGATATGATGTGGTTTTCTGTAATTGTAGCTCATTTGCTTAAGGTTCGTCATGTTGTATGTTCTGAGAGTTCTTAATTTGAGGATCGTTGCGTCCAAATTGGGCATAGAGTGTAGGAATTACAGCACTTTTTATGTGTTTTCAATACAAACTAATAATCGCTTTTAATACTTATTGAATGCCTGAAATGTGGAACCGAAAGTCATCACCAGACGCTGGGTTTCATCCCTGACGATGCTCAGCCAAGCCGTTACTGCAGCTGCCTTCAGTTCCTGCATGTTCTTGGGGCGTTTTGCCTTCAGCAATTGAAATGCAGCTCAATAAGTTTCAGGTCTTGACTTGGCTACTGCAGAACATTCAACTTCTTTACCTTTAAAAAGTCTTGGCTTGCTTTCGAAGCATGCTCTGGGTCATCGTCCGTCTGCAGTGTGAAGCACAGTCCAATAGGTTTTGAAGCATTTGGCTTAGCAGTCGCATCATCAATAAACACAATAATAATAAAAGGAACCAGCACCACTGGGAGCCATAACATACACATCCACGCCATGAGATGAGGTGGTATGCTTCAGATCATGAGCAGTTCCTTCTCCATCCCCTTCGCTTCCTGTCGCTCTGGTATAAGTATCTTCTGTCTGTTGGATGTTTTTCCAGACTGTACAGTTTTCCTCATCTGATCTTCCTGTGTTTGAGGCTCACCAATGGTTTACATCTTGTGGTAAACCTGCTGTATTCACTCTGGTGAAGTCTTCTCTTGACTGTTGACTTTGACACAGATACACCTACGTATGTCCTGGAGGGTATTATTGATTTGGCCAACTGTTGTGAATGGAGCAAGAATTCTTTCATCTACTACAGTTGTTTTCCATTGTCTTTTCATTCCCGAGCTCACCGCTGCGTTCTTTCTTTTAATAATGTACCAAATAGCTGATTTGGCCACAGCTAATGCTTTTGCTATCACTCTGATGGGTTCGTTTGGATTTTTCAGCCTAATGATGGCTTGCTTAATGGCAGTGACAGCTCTTTGGACTTCATATTGAGAGATTCCAGATGTAAATGCCACACTTGATATCATGTCACATTTATCCGCCTATCTGGAAATAATGAGGGAATAACATACAGCTCACCATGGAACAGCTGCGCAGCTGTTTTTTTTTTTTTTTATTTCTTATTAATGAATTATTATCATTACTTATTATTTAATTTCAACCCTTACATACTGTGGTAATGACCAGTGTCCAAATATTTATGGATGTGACTATATATACAGAACTTCAGAACCTTATCTGTTGAGTTAAAATGTAGCAGTAAGATTGTCCAGTCGTTTTTTTTTTTTCCCCCTGGACTGTGCAGTGCCATCATCTCTTAATCTCTTTATCCCAGAACCTCCCTCTCAATCATCATCTCCCTCCCTATCCAATCTCTCTCTCTCTTTTTCTCATTCAATCCCCCGACTTGCTGTACTCTCTGCTCTCCTTCACCCTTGTTTGCCTTCTCTCTTCACGCTTGCTCAACCCTGTGGCCTGGGGAGCAGCGAGAGCGCGAGGTTGTGTCTGTGTGCGTGTGTGTGTCTGTGTGTGTGTGTGTGTGTCTGTGTGTGTGGGTGGGTGTATGTGTGTAATAGCAGTTGACTGAAAATCCATGCCACTCGCTTTGGCATAGAGGGTGGCCCAGCTTCGCCAATGCATGGCGCGATGAAAATGAATTGTGACTGGGACAGGTGGTTGCTGTGTGTGTGTGTGTGTGTGTGTGTGTGTGTGTGTGTGTGTGTGTTCAGTCACACAGATAACAGCTGTCTAGGAAACAGTTGGAGTTTGTAGGCTTACGTCGATGGGGTTTCTTTCATAGTCAGAAAAAAACAAGATGATTAAGTGCATGCATGTAGTACTCATGTTCTCTACGTGTGTGTGGTTTGTCTGTACTAACACACCTGAATCAACTCAGGTTACAGGTGATGAGATGAATCAGGTGTGTTATATTAGGCGAAACATAAATGGGCGTAGCGTCCCATCTGGGGTGAATTCTCCCACCTTGCGCCCAGTGTTACCAGGATTGGCTACGGATCCACAGCAACCCTGACCAGGATGAAGCAGTTACTGAAGAGGAACGAATGAGTGAATGAAAAAAGGACAGTATGGCGTCTTTAGGATTGGGACTGGGCCTCACTGTGGGAAAAGAAAGTTATTTAGCTTATTACCGATCAATCTCAAATATCACTCGCACTATATTCATCATTAGCTGCGGAATATATCAGTCTGTTGGATTTTCAATGCTCACACAAAGCTCCGCCCCAGAACTTAGGATGGTTCAATTAGAGTAAGCATGCTAACTAGAGTTAGCATTAGCAAGGTCTTTAAATCGCACTCGGACATTCGACTGCTTGAAAGCCACGTTATAACACTGCTGTATAAACAAGCAGATTCGTGCAGATGTTCCTGACTGCATTCACAGTTCCTTTTGGTTTGTAATATGTTTATAAGTGTGTGTATTACCATGTTAGCATTGCTAGCTAAAAGGTAGGCCATTCAGCTGCTTTCTGACTCTACAAACGTGCAAAATTTGGCTCGTAATGATTTATGATGATGCTCGAGAGTGCCTTTGTTGTACTTTTTTCTTTGTAATGAAAAAAAAAACATCCACTTGATTTATTATGTAAAACAAACAATTCAAAACTTTATACAAGTTGTGTTTTTATACCTGAGCAGGGAAACCATCACTAATTCCGTGTCCAGCTTCTTCCCTTTCACCAGTAATAAATGACTCCATCTTGCAAAAGCTCTGCCAGTGTTTATTCTGGTTTACTGAGTTTCCTGTCATTAAGTTTTTTCAGAGAACGGCAGGTGTTTTTGCTCTCAGGAGAATTATCCGGCTGTGCTGGGCGCTGACTGGTTTCAGACTGAGACTGGGCAGAGTGTTGCAGAATGTCTGTAAAACGAACGACAAGAGGCCCAAGTTAACACAAACAAGCCTTCTGGACTGTAAAGTAGTTTCCCAAACAGTTTTCTCAGGTCTCAGTGTTGAGACCATGGCTTAAACCGTCATTTTTTTTATCCTATTCTATATATTTTCCAGGTTATTTGTACTCGTAAGAAATAAAACAATGCCTATTGCACCTTCCAGACAGTTGGAGAAACCCCTGAGGAGTGTGTAATGGGCTCCTTTTTTTAACTGCGTTCACCAATTAGGATGCCAAAGTGTTCTGAGAGCTATGGCTTCTCAACGCGATGACACCCATTGAAGCTCAGTTCGCAATTCATGCTGTTATCATGTAATTTCAGTCCTAAAGAGAGTTTTCCAAGTCATTTCTATTTCTGAGCAATTTAGCTGAGAAATGTTCATGTTTAATTTTCACTTCATGTAGAAGATTTCACTATTGTTATCTTGCTGAAAAATCTACCATTTATTTATTTTTTTAAACAAAGACTGATCTGGTCAAGCTTTCTAAATCACTGCTACTATTGCAACATCATAGGCGAGCTGCTTTAAAGAAAATAACACAGCAATCAGGGAATTAGGGAATTCAGTCAGACTTTTCACCAGTAGGTAGGTAGCTAGTTTGCGCTTGGTCATTTCCCGGTTGTTTTTCTCATCTGTAACCATGGTGACTGTAACATGTTCTTCAGAAGCACAAATTTCATAAGTAGAAAGAAACTTCATCATATCAGTTAGTTCGTTAATTAACGTTTGCTTAGAGTTCTAGCAGATGATAATTACTAATAATGTCTTTTAATGAATATACAATTACAAAGGAATTCAGTTGGAGCTGATCGTGTAGTTGAGAAGTTTGAGATGTTTCATTGTCTGTTTCTTTCTCCACAGTCAGTGCTTTGGATTTTAAACTGATTCTCACTTTGACTTTTTGTAGGTCAACATTATTTTCCGCAGTTACCTTCCAAAAAATTGCCATTTCCCATCTGTGCACACACTTTTACTAAAGTGTATACGCAATCATTTCATACTTATCAAAAGCCAATCCTGGACAAACATATATTTATATATTCAATTATAAGGTCCACATCTATCTTCCCTTATTTACTGTTACATTACCTGCCGCAGTGTGATAAAAGTGCTATATGAGCAGCATGGGACGCGGATGAACCAATTAAAGGGCGCGTTTTTTTTTTCTTCCCTACACTCCATGGTCTAATGGCTTTAACCTTGCACAGACACACTTTATAGTTCAGCGATGGGGAGCAGTAATCAGTGTAAATGGAAAATTTCCTCCCGTGTGGCTAGCAAGTCCCAACTGTGAGCAAGAAAACTGGGACAAACTCGCCTGCGATTCTGACACAGA
This sequence comes from Pangasius macronema, assembly GCA_037577455.1. NCBI lineage: Eukaryota > Metazoa > Chordata > Actinopteri > Siluriformes > Pangasiidae > Pangasius > Pangasius macronema. The sequence goes on from CM074949.1 coordinate 3,057,387, forward strand.
GACCAACATGTTGCATTTCTTTGGACTGCGAGTGTTTGGTATCAGTTGAGAGGGAAAAGAGGCTCAGCTGGGAACACATCATGTAGAGGACCCTAGTGATATTCATAAGACCCTCGCAAACAGGAGACGTCGCTACACATAGACTTAACACCTTCAGCAGTTGTACATGTCTGTGTATGACATAGAACCATGTTTTTAAATGTCTTATGAAGACTTATGAATGTCTTATTGGCTGTTTTTGTTTTCCACTGGCCGTTTTTATAAGCGGACTCTTTTACTCACTAGGCTGTGCCCAATCGCTGTTAATATTCCCTCCGCATTCATTCAAGGGTACAAATAATATTGAGTGCATGCGGATGAGGAAGGCGAGTGTGAAACCTTTCATTAGTGCTGCGCGGGGTTCCCGGAGCAGTTTAACTTTCAGCTGACATCCTGACCTCGGCTTTCTGTCGCTGACTAACTCATTTCTCTCCAGGGCAAAAGCACCGTACCGGAAGAGATTGAATCAACATTAGATGTGAGGCAGAACAGACTCGGTGTATAGGGGAGGACGACTCACTGGATTTGTGGGCCGGGAAATGAACATGGACGGCCTTATTTGGACAATGATCCAAAACAACTTTGCAGCTTGACTTTCAATAATCTCTACTCAATTATTGTTTTTTTTGTTATTATGCTCAGTATGACAGTCTGGAGTCCAACCAGAATCTGCAGACATGGCACTCGATAGACACATGGGGTAAATTTAAAGGGTGGAGCAGGGGTGGAGATGAAGTCCAGAGTGTAGATATAGTTTTTATATTCTCCAATTTTTAATTGGAAACGGATTAGGAAAGATCGTATTCAGAGTGGAGTTACGTGAGCATAGTGAGGAGATGATAGTGAAATTGCACGCATCTGTATTCAGACAGAAATGGAGGAATTGTACAGTCTGGGAGAAAATATCTCCTGATGCTCTTTGGTGGTCCAAGTCTCTTGCTGAAAGTAGGCCAGGAGCACTGGGTGTGGAATAACACACTGGCTGGAACAGCAGTAGCAGTGGAGTAATGGCTAGCATGCAGGGCTCTCATCACTGCAGTCTGGGTCTGCTTCCCAGCCAGGGACCCCCACAACCCAGACTACTCCACCCCACCCCACCCCAGCCACTGGAGGGCTGTACAAGCCAGTGCACTCTCCCCCCTGGTCCCAAGTGTGAAAATGGGGAGGGCTGTGTCAGACTCGTGCCAGAATCGAGGGAGGTGGACAGGTGACTTGCTCTGGTGACCCTGAACAGGAGCAGCTGGAAGAGGGGAAAAAATGTTTCCTGCAGGCTAGTTTGGTTGAACTCACTTCCAGCTTCCATGAAATAGTTAGTATCTTGGTGTGTGGAGATTGTGGAAGACGTCTCCACGTTTATCTCCTAATCTCCACACACCGTTATGCATGATCTATCGCAAATGGCTTTGAAGGAAAGAAAACAGGGAAAGAAACATCAACAGTGGCTTTGGGATCAACACAGAACTATGTTATCATGGAGATTAGCCAGCATATGCATCTCTCTTTCTCTCTCCAAACCTCTAGACCCCATACACTATAAAAAGGGTCTCATATTGCAGAATATTTCCCACAAACTAACAAATGATGAAGTGATGAAGGCTTACCTTTAGGGTGTGCTCGGATTAGCATTGATAGATTTTCTCACAGCTTAGTGTACATCCAGCAAAAATCCCAAATAACCCTTCTTGCTTTAATCAATGGCACTTGGTACTGCGGATTTTTCGTGCAAGCATTTCAACTCATGTCATTTGTATTGAAGCTAATTGAAGTATCACCTTTCAGGGATTTGGTAGCAAGTGGGTGTAGCTTTCAAAAAAACACTTCAGACACTGGGGTAATTCCCTGGGCGTTGTTCTGTGCCACAGATTAGAAGGTGGTCATATTGGCATGGTTGAATGTAGTTCATTAAACAGGTATATATTTTAGTATAATTTTATCATACTACTTTTACTTGAGTTTTTTTTTTTTTATATTCAACTTCACTACATTTATTTTTGATCACTGTTACAAAGTAAAAAAAAATAATGCACTCGTTTAAATGCAGTAGACTGTAAGCCAATTAAAAGACAATATGTGCAAATTTAAAATAAATAAATAAATAAAATTCCTTTTCGAGACAAGTCTAAGTAAAGCTTTCTCCAGATGAAAGTCTGCAATGTCTGAGACAGTGGAGATGGATGAGTATCCCTGGCCAAACTTCAGCTATTTACCATTTTAAATGCTTCAAAGGAAACAGCATGGTAATGATCTGCACGCCGCGGAGATATCGGCGTTTCAGCTGAGCGAGCTAGACCAGCTAGCCAGATCTTCTGATCTTCTGTTTTACAGTATGAAGAATCAAGAATCAAACTTCAGATGTCTGTAGCAATTGCCTGCAGTGTTAAATATATCCAATTGCTCCTACAGCAAATGAATGAATTATGAATTAACATGAGCTAGCTAGCTAGATACATTATACTGCTACAATATTTATTATACTGTACATAGGCTGCTACGTCTTATGTTTACGCTATTTTCAGCACTACTGTCACTGGATTCGCTTCTAATAGAACTGTGTACTGGTCGGCGCCGCACTGGGACTTACTGTGCCCATTGTCTATCCCAGTAGCCATTGTTCTGGCTTGTGCTGTCTGTACATGTTTGCACTTGTGCACTTTATGTAAATGTATGTAGTCCCTTGTAGTTCTGTGTTGTTCTATTGGTCCTGGAGAAACCCTAACCCTAACCCTAACCCTAGTACTAACTGGCTGTATATGGTTGAAATGACAATAAACTCCACTTGACTTGACTTGACTTAATGAACCTAGCAAGCTACTGAAACCCCAAAAGCACTTCTTCTCATTTGGTTAGTAAACATAATTGTTCAAAAAAAGGATTACTCAAATAAAGAATATTTTCCAGATGAATTGTGGCTTTGCACAGGCTTTGCGTTTTTCATCAGACGACGTATTTACTGTTACTTGCGTAATGTTTCTGATCGCTACTTTTCCTCAAGTGAATTGTTACTACAGTAGCAGTACTTTTACTCAAGTCTTTCCACTACTGGCCCAATAATTAGTGTTTAGAAAGACAAAACTAGTGGGGACTATAGCTAAATGCCTGGTATCAGAAAACAGAAAAAGGAGTAAACCTTGGAACTCTTTTGAACACAATGGGAATAAAGTTTGACACTTTAAGTTTGATTTATCTGCGTTACCAGGCTTGAGTCATCTTCTTTCCCTAGCCCTGGAACTACGCCTCACCAAACTTTTGTAATCAGTGTTATCCTGAGGGGGACCACCAACTTCCATCCTGCAGCATATATCTAAATGTATTTATAATTTAACACACAGTCTTGACAGGTCCATCATAAAACATCATAAAATCTACTATTATAGATTTTCCCGCCTGAGAAAAAGATCATTCTACATGTCTGGACCAGGCTGTAAGGGCTATATTTGATTCCGAGTGGTTCCTAGGGATGGATAGAGGTTTCTGGCATCTTCCGTGACAAGCCAGAGAAGAATCTCTTCTTTTCAACTGTACAGTAATTCTGTACCATGATTTGCATTTTAGTTAAGTAGATTAATTCATTCTAAATATACTCTCAAATCTTGGCTCTTCACTCTCTCACCGAAGCTGTCCAAGTAGATGGCAAGTAGATGGACCTCTGACATCCCAGGGGCCTCTGTTGCGATCGTCCTCATTTCCTAAACCCCATAGTCGGGATCGGTGCTGGCTAGGATGGATCTTGGTGTCAGAGCATGAGACATGGCTCAGACTGTTTGGGAATCTTTCAGTCTCAGCATGTCCAGGAATGGGCTCATCACCTATTACAACACAAAGGTCAGTTCAGTTGATGATCGCTGATTAACTGGTGTTGGAATTTAGTTATCATTGCAATACCTTGATATCTTCCGTTCAGTCGCCTAACAGAAGAACAGTACCATTATTATATGACTAAAGATCTCATTAATAAGAACAGGTTTACAAACCTCCTACTCCACTTGTGACAACCCTTGAAACTGTCCTAGGCAGATTTTCATTCACAACTGAGTACAGGAAGGAAGTACGGAGATGTGTTAAAGAGACTTTGCTCTGAATACTCCGTGTTTGACTCATGCACTCAGAGACAGCAAGGTGGTGAGCAACATATCGCACAGTTCTGATCCCTGGAAACGTATCCTTCAGCCTCTTGCCCACTCCACTCCTCTCCTCTCCTGGGATCTTATATCAGAAGTAGCATATGAACAGAACTGTTAGTTTCAAAAGATCACCAGTCGTAACCGAGGCATCGGCGAATGATGTAAACATGGCCATTGGTAGATGTTTCCAGGTGGTCTTGCCTCTATCGTTTGGCCCTAAGAACCTGGGAAAACGTCTTTATGGGTTTCTCCAGACAATGCATCATTTTAAACTAATCTGACTACAAGACACTGTTGCTTAGTGACAGAGACGCCACTGGTTTCATCCACCATGAGTCCCCAGGAAGGTGACTTTTTTTTTTTAATCTCAAACAATTGTGATGATACTGTAATGTATTATGCCTACCTCTGAGATGATTTGCTTTTGTTATTGCTTCCTTATTATTCTTAGCACACGCTGGTTGTTTTAACCCATATACAGCTCTTGTGATGCTTCTTGCACAGAGCGCAGGTCGTGCCTCTTTCAGCAATGCCAGGGATGCATTTTTACCCACACTGGCTCAAAACTACTAAAATGATGCTGGCTGTCAGTAAAGACAGACATTGTTAGTAAAAAGATAAGTAATGATAGCACCAAAAACAAGTAAAAGATAGATTATTCTTCCTTGAGAACTGTCTGCTCTCATCTCTCACCTAGGTATGAGCTGTCTCTGACTGTGATTGAAAATAAATGATCACCTACATTTGAACTAAAGTCAATTTCGGTGATTTATGTTTACATGTTACAGTAGATAATTACATCATCAGACTTAAGATCACCTGTCATCCTTCTTATTTCTTTCAACAATGGGAAAGAACCAAATGAATTTCCTGCTCATAGCCTGACAAAGATAAAGACAGCAAGCAAATGCTTCCAAATTTGCTTTGATTTTGTGTTAAAACCTTTCAAGCGATGGGCAGCACTTTTGTTAGTGTTGCGAGCTAAAATTGAAGTTGATTTGATGTTCTCTGACAAGTAACATTTTTAACACTGTAAATACACATAACTAGCAGTAAAACTACATAACTACATAACTACAGCTGCCTAGCTAACCATAAATAAATAACCAGATATAAGAAATGGTATTATGTTCATGTGATTAGCCAGTGAGAGCTAAATGTCTGTGGGTCAGTCCATCTCAAGTGGTCCAATAATTGTAAAGTTGGTTGCTTGGCTCTTTTTAATTTTCCTAAACTTTTTAAAAAAAATTTTTTAGAGTGATTACCTCTGTGTATTGGCATTGCAAAACCACCAGTTTTTACTTACTTACTTAAATAAATAAATATTTTAACTGGTTTAAACTGGCTCAGGATGGTGCTAGCTTCTTGGAACAAAAACTGATCTCTACAACACATTACAAGGTACATGTACACATATAAACATCTTAAACTTAGAACTTAAGTCCTAATGTAATGCTCTGGGTTGCTCACAGTATCACTATTAGGGTCAGTTTATAATGGGAAGGGTTGGAGTCTCAGTCTTTTTAGGGGGTACCTAGGTAAGTATATTGTACATGCAGAACAGTTCAGGTTTGAGACTTCTTTTATTTCTATGAGGGCGAGAAAGTGCAATTTTTTAAAATTTCCCTCATTTTCAGGTTTAACATCTCTGGTGGGGGACCAGGTACGATCTTGAAATTTTCACAGGTACAAATCCTCTATAGTAGCACTCTGCTGTAAAAAACTTGAGTTTGAGATTGCACTGGTTACAGAGATAGGGCTAGTAGAAATCTGGAGAAAAGCCTACTTTATTCATACAGATGTTATATAAGCACAACATAAGACCTTGGTTAGCGTATTCAGGTGTGTTTGATTGTTAGGTGTTTGCCACTTAATAATATTTTATCAGGGTTTTAGGGTTTGTTACATTCCAGGAAGTTCAGAAAAGTTTGGAAACTCCGGAAACTCTATTACGCCGAGACGCAGTGCTGCCGCTGCAGCATCCGAGACGATTTTGTCTTAAAAAAGATGGAGAAAGCATACACTAAAAGCATATAATCATCTTTTGTGAATTTCAGGACAGCTTGCGCAGAAATATGGTTTTATATGGCAGTGTTTAGGTCAGGATAATGGAGCGATCCACAAAAAAAAAAACAAAAAAAAACCTGCACCTGATACTATTGGTATCAGTCGACTTTTGTACCACTTTCTTTCCCAGACTTTTGAAATTGTTCTCCACTATAGTGAATCTATGCTGTGATCAGCGATGTATGGATTTTGTCAATATTGTATGCTGTGGAGTCCTTTATGTTTACCGCAAGAGCACTTCAGGCGAGTGATTGAGAAAGAAAAGAAAAGTGCCACTTACTCACTTCTTTTCTAGCTTCTCCAGCAGTTCACACATGCTTCAAATGCCACTCGAACTGGATCTACTATAGGTATGTTTCTGCCCAAGGTTAGCTCAATGCAAAGTCATTATGTTTGTGCTGTTGTGTGTTATGTTCAAATGAGGAGCAACACGATTATGCAAAAATGTCTGACTTTATTAGAAAAGTTCTTGATTTCATGTCCATATTAGTTTAATGATATTTCCATGTCTGACAAGAAGAAGACACTTTAATTAAATTTAAAAAAATCTCTCTATATATACA
>CM074949.1:3064276-3075608 GCA_037577455.1 Pangasius macronema
TACACCGTTCACCTGATTTGGATGTAAATCCCCTCAAATTAAAGCTGACAGTCTGCAGTTAAAGCCCATCTTGTTCGTTTCATCACAATGAAATCCATTGTGGTGGTGTATAGAGCCAGAAATGTTAGAATTGTGTCGATGTCCCAATATTGATGGACCTGACTGTATGTATATATGTGTGTGTGTGAACACGGTGTTTCATTTTCAATCAGAATGGTAAAATAACAATGTATTCTCTGCCGATATAATTCACTAGAGAATGAAGCCAATAACAATTACAAACCTGATATATTTCATATTTCAATTAGGCGACTCACTGGGAGTCAGATGAATCCTGCACATAAATCCTGATGGATTAAACAGATATATAAAATGTAAATTTTTCTGCTGCTACATTAGCATCTGCCTGATGTGGTTAAATGGCAGCTTTCCCACTGAGTGTCGAAATAAGTCCATTAAAGAGTTTAGATTCTTTCAGGCCATAAATGTGGCTGTTCTAGACCAATATTTTCATGTCATGTGATACAGAAATAAGCGAAATTGCAAATGTCCTGGCTTTGGTAAGAATGAAGTCTGTAGGTGTCTTGAGGTTTCTGCACAATAGGTTTCTTGGTAAAGAACCCTTGAAAATGACCTTTTCACCTGATTTCTGCCTTTCATCAGCTGATAAACACGTGCTATTGGACGTATCTTGCAGTAATTGAACCCGCACAGTTCTTTTATTTAGCATGAACAAGAAATAAATCTGTTTTTCCGAATCTGGAGTCAAATCAGCCTTGATAGGCTTTGGGATTCAGGTTATTAGGGTAGCGAGACATCAAAATCAACTTTAATTGAGCTTCATCAACATTTAATGTGCAAACCCATCATAAAATGAAGCTTACCAGTGCATTTTCCTCACTGCTGCTTAAAATCCCCTTCGCGGGGTGAGGAAAATGCGCTCCCCTTGCCAACGTGCATGAAATTGGCTGATTCTTATTCCCACTCCTTGACAGCCTGGTTTCCATCCCACGATTTCCAATGCCCTTCGAGAATGATGTATTGACTCACTTCTTAAACAAAGCAGGAATATTTTCAGTGTGGCGCAGAGTGCTTCCTTGTTTTTAGATTCTTCTTGTGCAGTGAGGAATGATTAATACGGCTAGTTATCTCTCAGTTCTTCCGCGTGGTTGCATGGCTAGCATGCGGGGCTCTCGTCGCCACGGTCCGGGTTCCATTCACAGTCGGAGAACCAACTCCAACCGCTGGAGCGTCGCATGAGCCAGTGCACTCTCAGAGCCGGTCCCAGGCCCAGGAATGGGAAGGGCTGCGTCGGGAAGGGCATCCAGCCCGTTTCCTGTGTTTATTAAAACACCTAACAATTGAAATCCATGACCTGTGTGTGCAGATCATTTCTCCTACATGATTTAAAATTATACATCTCATCTCATTTTACAATACAGCTGGCTACTACAAGCTTGAGAGCCAACGGAGACAGTGTGTGTGTGTGTGTGTGTGTGTGTGTGTGTGTGTGTGTGTGTGTGTGTGTGTCAGCAAATTTCCTTTCGTTATTTGTCCAAAAGATAAAGTGCATTAAATGTCAGGGAAACAGCAGCTCGTAGGCAGGGGTGATGAGATGATATTTTTGAGTGCCTCAGCTAGCCTGCTTCCCACTCAAGGAGGAAAGAGAGCTTTCATATCCAGCTTATATACTGATGTGTTGGAGTGCAGAGCTTTCAAAAGCGCAGCATCTTTGTCATCCCTATCTCAGCTCTTTGTCCTCGCGTAGAGATGGCCGCCTTTTAATGCTGGAATATGATTTATCTCTTGCCTTTCTGCAGTGACTGCTCACTCAGGAAAGTCCTAAGTGACCACATGGGACATTTCAAAGCACTGGCTTGTATCAAGTGAAGGGAAAGTGCACATTTTCTGTTTCCCTTATCAAAAACGGCCTGTATTTATGGAAAGGTAATGGCAAAGAAAGCATGCAGAATGCTGTCTTGAATTAATTGTATTCTGCAAGTCTACACTTTCCTTCCCAGACTTTGGGAAATTGTCTGCCACTGCAGTGAATCTGTGCCGTTATCAATTGTATGCATTTGTTTGATATTGTATGCCCTGGAGTCCTTTTTGCTTATCGCAAGAGCACTTCAGGTGAGTGATTGTGGAAGAACAACTTGAAAGTGCCCATTACTCCTCTATTTTCTAGCTTCTAGCAGTTCACAAATGCTTCATATTCCATTTGACCTGCTTCTACTATAGGCATGTTTCTGCCCAAGGTTTGCTCAATGCAAGTCATTATGTTTGCATTGCTGTTGTGTGTTATGCGATTGTCGACGTGAGGTTAACAATATTTCCTTGTCTTACAAGAAGAACGAACTTTTAGTGTTGTAGTATAATCCCGTGATCCGTGTAGACGTCCATGCTATGAAGCGAACGTCCTGTAATTCACTAGCGAATGAAGTCAATAAAAAGTTACTAACCTAATATATTTCATATCCCAATTAGGCGACTCGCTGTGAGTCAGACGGATCCTGCGCATCACTATGGCAGACGTGACCGTGGTGGCGAAAACAAGCCCACGTTTCCATTGTCAAAGCCTCGGCTTCCTCATTCAGAATAATATTTTGATACTGACTCACCTGTATCCATCTGCGTCAGCATCCTGCTGCCGCCTTCTTTCTCCTCGCACGCTCTCTTTCTCTTTCTCCACACACGTCGAGGACAGTTCTTCCACTAAGCACACTTATCGGAGCACCACTAATGCTCTTAATGAAAGCCGAATGAGACCCCGTCAATTATCGGCCACATGGGGACTGTGATAATCACTGTGTAATATTTTCACCTCAGGGGAGCATGGTGGAAGCTGTAATTTGAGAGCTGATAGGTGGTGGTGTCCAGAGATGCCCATTCAGAACCACTTTGACTGCATTAGTTTCCTCTTGGCTAAACCACATAAGCCAAGCAAGACTGAGGTACTTTTGTTCATGTCCCACTTTCTTTTTTACGGGACCAGAAAAAGGACATCTACTTGAATAATGTCTTTTAAACAAACTACGTGCTTCTTCCACCTTAAATGTCATGATATGTATAGCTTTGTTGTTTCCAGAGCTGTAATTATTCTTGGCAAAACTTTTTTTCGGAGGGAAACACGACTGCCATTTTCTTACCAATAAGAAAAAAACTGGATTAAAGTATAAAGTATACTCACTGATGTTTGACAGACATCACTCAAAAAGACCATTCTTCACTACGGCTGAAAGGCACGAGGCAATTTCACAGCACTTGCGCCACTGCAATCTAATTTCATGGTACTGTCATCGTGCGTCCCATTCTACATTGTGTTAATCTGATGAACTGATAAGAAAAATGAGATAGGAGGAATTAGAATAACTCGTGCGGTCAAGTATTGATGTAGTCGCATAGTTATGTTTAATACGACATGCACACTTTTGCATTAGCGCACCATACGCACGATAGGAATGAGTTTTCACAGAACGCATGATAAATATCAGTAAAAAAAAAAACATGGTACTCTATGGAAAACTCTGTTTATGTTTAACTGTGGCCATGAAGAGCACACACACATGCATGTTCACACACTTGTGCTACTAATAACATTAGCTGGCTGAATTTAAGTGAAACTGTCTGTGCTCTCGAGGGAGGGAGGGAGGGGTTGCATACTCTCCCCCCTACAGTACATTAGCTAGCTACATTAGTTACCTTGGTTTATCAATATCAGAACCACATCGTAACCACTAAGCTAGCACTTCCCACTCAGCCCTGGGCAGTGCACCACCCAGCCACTAGAGGGCCGAATGAGTCTTGACCTCTTGCTTCCATCATTTCCACTTCCTGTTTGTTGGCTCGATAAAGCATGTGGACCTTGTTGTCTATGTGAAATCATACAGGTTGAATGGTTAAATCTTTTTCATGTTGGTTTACCATGTACGACCTTGAGCTTGACCTTGTTTCTCTGTTTTGCTCTTTTGGAATTTCCCTTGTATTTTCTTGACTCATCTGGATTTACTGTATGCTTACTCTGGCCTGTACCTTGACTAACCTTTCGGATTTGTGTTTTGGATAATCGACCTTCACATTTAAGTGTATGACCTGGACTGACGTGTTCTTGACCATTTATGAATTTTTCATTATACTGTTAATATTATATATAAAAATAATATATAACATATAGCAGCAGTTTGCTAGCTGCTAGCAAATCCTTGAGTTGTTACTTCTATTGTAGGAGGATATCTACAGTATGTGGTTCCTCTTTAGCTCCTGTTTTGCTTTGATTGCCATCATTAATAATGAAATACATCCAGATGTCATTTCATGTTGTCTGTTCATTAGCAAGACAATGTACACTTGGCTAATGTCACAGAGTATGACGTGCTATGGGAGGTTGGTATTTGAGAATACTTTTTACAAGTATGAGTAAATGAGAACAATACCAGACAGATACAATGCCAGTGTTGATATCGATGCATCTCTAATTCAGACATTTAGTGCTAGATCTCATGAGAAAACATGTAATATGGATTTCATTAAATTTCTAATGCCATCACTAACACTGACACTGATTTGACTAAGCTTTAGCTACGTATTAACACCTTATATTTTGGCCAACATGTTTTGAGTGGGAATTGGCCAAGACTAAATTAGGGATAAAATCAGATGGGGAAAAAAAAGACTTCTGGAAGAGAGTCATTTACCACACATGCTGTATGTGTATACATGAGTCAATTAAGAGTGTAATGATACACTCCAGTCATGATTCGATTTGATTCCTGATACTGGCTTCATGACTTGATTTAATTTTAATGAAGAAAAATTCTGACTGAAAAGATGCTTAAATGTGATTGAATAAACAAAGTCTTTGACTTGGGGAATATGACCTATTGAAACATAATGAGCTCTGTAGCAGTGCCTGAGGGGTGATTTTAACCAGAAATAGAGCTCCAAAGTCGGCTGAAATGCCCGACTTCTAAGAAAGAATGTGATCACATGACCAGTGTGCTCTATCTTTACTATACTCTATGGGGACCTCTATGGTACCTCTGGTGTTCATCCAGTAGATGTATAATTAATAGAATGCTGATTTCCACTACGTGAATTACACATTTCCATGATGCACAACTTCAAATTTTTGCAACACAATGCATCATATCAAGTGTATTCAAAGTACAGTGTATATATACTCAAAATAGAGAATGGCATGAATGCATATGCATGTTCTGTGTACAAGATATATGTGAATGAGAACATTTTCACAGACTTGGTTGGACGTGTGAACATGTAGAAAATATTTAACTAACTTTATCACTTAGATAAAACTTTTAATAGCTTTTCGGTCACATTAACTTGCACACTATGTCTCTGTTCCTAAAGTGAATTTTAGGCACAGGTAGTTCACTCTGGGGTTGATTAAATTTATATTTGCATGGATACCGTTGTGTAGAAAACGTTGTGTAGAAATTGCAGTAGTTATTAAGTACACAAAATGTACAAGACATTCTAATTTCCCCATTTGAAAAAGGCAATCTTCTGTGGACCGTATTATTACAGCTGCTGGATGTCCTCTTTGGTAGAAAAACACTGGTGAGCTATTCATGGAAGAACGTTTTGTAACAGCGGTTGTGCTGTGCCCTTATCCACTGTGAGGCTTAATGTCATGATTGCAAGAGTCAAATTTAACAATTTCTAACCCTTAACAATACCTGGTCTTTAAGACTATATGCTAACTTTAATACGTTTGGGTGTTTTGTGCTTTATTTTGGTGTTTGTGAGATGCTGTGGTTTAACTGTGCCCAGAGTTGATAGTAGCATGATAGACAGTTAATGCTAGCAAGCTAGAAAAAAAATAAATAAAAAGGGTAAAGACTTTCTCTCTGTTATCTGTCAGCGCACTGCTTGCACAGGCTTGCAGAGTGAGTTCCTGTGGATCTCAGTGTGTGTCTGATTCCAGTGGTGGCAAACTAGCTGGCTAAAGTTAGAGCTAACTAAAATGCAAAGTCTTGTTAAAGGGTAAGGCGTTTTTTTTTTTTCTGATATGATGCCTATGGCCCTATGTGAAGCCTGCTTCTTTTGAGCATGATGACAAGATTTAGCTGGCATATGATGTGCGTTTGAAAATTCCTGCCAATTCAACCTCACAGCTCTGACAGTGAATGACAAGTGCATGATTGCCTGGGCCCACAGAAGCTCAGGAACATAACGTCTTGAAGTATCTTTTTTTCTCCCCTGACTTAAAAAAACCCTCACTTTTCATTTTTTAAAGCATAAATTCTGTTGTTTTTGAAATTTTTTTTAACACATATTAACCTTTATTAAACCTTTTATTACACAACCCAATTTTTTAAGGTTAGTGATAACATTTTGCCTTTATTAGTCCATTGTCTTTGAGCTCCAATGGAAAAATAATTCATTGAATTTTGCATTTGTTGGGATTTATGTTGCAAAACAAAGGAGGTCACCTATAATGAACCTGCTAGCACAACAGGTCGTCTGTGTGTCTCTGCTGAATAAAGCCTTGTAAACTGTCCCAGTCTATAAAGAACCAGGGGAAAGTAGCTTTTTTAACATTTCAGTGTGTTTTGAAGCATTTACCTTAGTATTGTAACACAAACAATTAGAGGTGTAACGATGCTCTGCATCAGAGAAAGAGGCCATGGAAGTCAGGCATTTTAGACGACTTTGGAGCTCTATTTCCGGTTAAAAGTGATACCTCAGGCATTGCTTTGGAGCTCACTATGATTTGGTCTATCATTTTCAAAAACTTATTATTCAGTCAAGACTTTTGGAGAATTTATAAATTAGTTTGTTTGTTTTTAAATATATAGTGAACCTGTGGTACATTTTGTTTACAATATTAAATCTTTGTTCACAGCAATTTTCAATTTTAGTTTTATACAGACAAAACTGAGCATTATTTTGCATTGTTTATGATTCAGAAATAAAAAAATGGAATCTTGTCACTCACTTTATTCAAAATGTTCTGAGAATCGAAATGAATTGAATCGCGAAGCCAGTATTGTGAACTGTGATGATTCCGAGTGTATCGTTACACCCCTGCAACCAGCACTGTGATTAGCACTGTTACGTCATTCCTTCAGTTAGCATGTCATGTTCTAGGCCTTCAAAGCCTTTAGCAGTTTACAACATGCCTGAGTGAACAGAACAGCATTTCTGACATTCTCCATGGATGTCCCTCAGGACCATGATCAACTTCAAATAGAGCCTGAAATAGTGCGCACCTGGGAGGACATCCATATCAGGATGGTTGTGCGAGACAGTGGTGAGATTGATTTAACAGCTCTGGGGCATGTACAGACAATACACAGATATTTGTATACACATTTTGTGTGCGTTTGATACCTAATTTGTCATAAATACATGCCTTAGGGATAGTTCACTCATCCATTCTGTTGAAGTATCGTGAATTTATTCATGAACAGTGAAAGGAAATGTTTAGATGGGAGCACTGTTTGAGTCTTATGTTAACATGAAGAATGGATTATTATTATTATTATTATTTGCATAAATAGTTTCAATGTGAGTATAATCAATATATTAATATCCAGACATTCCTGCTACACTGATTAAAGAGCTGAGATATGCAAATATAATTTAAGATTGAGATAAAAAAAAAAGTATTTATGAAGTGTAAGACAAATATCACTGACATTTAATATAATATACGCCACTGTATATGCACAGAGAGCTTTGACCGGTCATACCCATCAGTTTTTCACACACACACACACACACACAATTGTCTGGAGGTAAAAACCTCATTAAAGAGGCCTGAGTGTCCGATGCAATGTCCGTCCTCATTTACAGCTTGTAGCCAATCATCAGCTAGCTGTCGACCAATTGTCATGAAATTTATTCTCTTAAGCATAAATTAATACACACACCCACACATTCCGCTGGCTTCATGGCTTCGTTCAAACCCCACAAAACTGTTCTTTTGAATGATTTTGTATTCCATCCATCCATTTTCTATAAAGCTTGTCCTACACAGGGTCACTGGGGAGCATGGAGCCTATCCCAGGGAACTCTGGGCACAAGGCGGGGTCACCCTGGACCAGGGCCAGCACATCGCAGGGCACAAACGCACACACACACACACACACACAGGCACACACTCTTGACTTTTCGTATTATAATTAGACAACGTGTAGTCTAAATACTCTAATTTCTTCACCAAATGTATTTTCAGGGGAAAAAAGGAAACATCTATAACATGACAGCTGATGACATGTTGCATATTAGCCCAAAGTGAGATGAAATCTATGGTGGGGGCGTCACTCTTTGGACTCACCAATCACGACCGTCACTGATTGGCTGTGTGACTCTACAGCGCTGGGCTCATTGGAGTTAGCCGACAGTGTTGCTTCTGATCATCCGGTGTTTTTCTAATGACCTCTGGGGGCGCTGTTGTTCTCAGTTTCACAAAAAAATACCTTAATAACAAAACAATTGTCTTTATCTGCAAGAAAAGATGATGCGGGTGCCTTAAATGAAACCTTGTACAGATCTTATATTCGTCGGAAGAAATAGGGGAAACCTGAAGATGTTCTCTAATGGTGTATATATACACAGTATATATATATATGAAGGCTCTTATGTGTCTTGAAATGGCACGAAAAGAAAAAAAACATTATTTGTCTGCCTTGCTAATTAAACGAGGGCTCAGTGAAACAGCGCTCCACTCCCAGAAGTTTAGCTGACCCTCTCACGTGGGCGGCATTCTCATCCAGCCGTTCTCGTCCCAGCTCTGTCGCTGAAATTTATATTACTATTACAGTTATTACGTTGTTATCTTCTATGACAGCAGTTTCTTTGTAATGAATGTTTCTTCTGTGGAGACTTGAGGAAGGAAGTGTTAATGAAAAAGTCGCTGGAGCAGAACCGGAGAGTTTATATTGCTCCGTTCATATCTGTTGTTCTTGTTATTAACTGTAGGCACAAACTTTGATGGTTTGAACTAACAAACTTTATCAATTAGTCATAAAATCGTCCTATCATAAGGGATAAATGGACATACAATACGTGGGTTGAGAATAAAATTAAAACAGCAAATTGTTACCTCTAATAAACAATATTGAGGCTTACTGTCACTGGCTCCTAAACACGAATGGCCTGACGTCCTTGAATAATCAGGGACCAGCGTGGTTGTTTTTGATCTTCGTTAGTGACACATTACCAGGAGACTCTTTGAAAATCTTCCAAAGCCCGTTTGAAATTTCTTGTAAAAATGCCGTGGCTTTTTTTTATGGCTTATTTACTTGCTTGCTGCAAAATCAGACACTGCAGCTAAAGTGAATTTCCGAAGGACTGCATTCATTTATTTTTCCTCCCAACAGAATCAGTATTTGAAGATCCACATCCAGGACCGTTTCTTTCTGAACCTGAAAAACAAGCTGCAAGGAATGCTGATGAAAACAAGTAGGAGGGATTTTCCCCTGTCCCTTTCTTATAAAAAAAAAAATACAATACAATTGCATACAATCACCTCTCAGGGATTTGAGCTGTACTGTTCTTTTCTACAGAGGCTGAAGGATGAGTTCCTCCCTGGAGTTTCAGCTTCAGACCGAATGCAGCGCCGTTACAGCAGAGAGACACACTATTTCATCCTTCTTTATTCCACAGAAAATCAGAGAAAGTGCTTGTCTTCGGATGTTGTTTTCATCATAATATTATTGATTTGCCCACACCATTTCCCCTTAAGGGAGGCTCTGTTGCCATCTTAAAGGCCGCTCCAACATTATATTACCTCGAGTAAAATTTGTTAGACGCCCACATGGATCATTAAATATCGTCACTAAGCTCCCACAAGATGAAGGATAACACGTGCTTCCTCTGAGACAGGTCTTTTTCATTTGTGTATTTGAACCGTTTATTTAATAATTTAGTTCTCAGGGACAGTGTGTGTTATTAAATCATCTAAAAGTATCAACTGTACTGTAAATGAGCCAGAGTTAGCCCAAAAAAGGCTCATTTTCATCTGTTGTCCCTGGTCATGTATTAATAGACATATACAGAATAACACTCTTATAAAACATATGAAATATATCTGACCGAAAAAAGCAGAGTGTACTGCTGCTAGAACAATTGGTGAACCCTTTAAAATGATCCGTATTTCTGCAGACATCAGACCTGAAATGAGATCAGAGCTTCATCCAAGTCCTACAACTAGATAAAGAGAACTCGGTTAAACAAATGACTCAAACATTGTAGTTTTTACATTTATTTATTGAGCAAAATTATCCAACGTTAAATATCCTCGTCACAAAAAAGTATGTGAACCTCTAGTTCATTTAAAGGGGGTAATTGAAGTCAGGTGTTTCAATCAGTTTAACTTGGGTCTTCACTATCAAAAGTCTGGTCTTCACCACACAAGTTTAGGACCTCCGAAAAAGAAGCAGTGCTCAAAAGAGTTTGGCTTCCACCATTCCACTGTGAGGCAGATGATCTACAAATGGAGGAAATTCAGCACTACTGTTACTCTCCCATGGTGTGATCATCCAGCAGCAATCACTCCAAAGGCGTGGCGAACAATATCATGAGAAGTCACAGAACCCCAGGGTAACATCTACAGGTCAGTCTTGAGTTGAGTAATGTAACGCTGAACAAGAACAGTGTTTGTGGCAGTATAGCAAGGAGGAAGCCACTACTCTCCAAAAAGAACACTGCTGCCTGTCTGAAATTTGTTCAAGACCACGTGGATAAGCCAGAAGCCTATTGGAAGAATGTTCTGTAGACAGATGAGTCCAAAATAGGACTTTCTGATTTAAATAAAAAGCGTTATGTTTGGTGAAAACCAAACACTACATTCCTACATAAGAACCTCATCCCAACTGTGAAGCATGGGGGTGGCACTGTTATGGTTTGGGGCTGCTTTGCTTCCGCACCGGTTCCAGGATGGCTTGTCGTTATTGATAGACCTATGAATTCTGGATTGTTCCAGCAAAATCTACAGGAGAATGTCAGGGTATGGGAATGGGCCAAAATTCCTCCAACCCACTGTGCAGAATTGATCACCAGTTTGGTTGAAGTTATTGCTGTTCAAGCGGTTTACACTAGTTACTGAAAGCAAAGGTTCACCAACTTTTTCTAACAAAGTAGTTAAATGTTGGATAATCCATCATTTTTTTAACTGGGTTCTCTTTACCCAGTTTATATCAGTATATGATCACTTTTCATGTCAATTTTTATGCAGAAAGTTGTACAAATGGCTGCCAATGGAACTGGTTCTCTTGTATTTATTGATGAGCAGTTCCTTTCCTTCTGCATACTCTTCTCTTCCCATCACTCTGGTACAAGTTGATCTTGGTCTCATCTGTCC
>CM074949.1:3111139-3122311 GCA_037577455.1 Pangasius macronema
GATGATTCGCTGTGGAGACCCCTGAAGGGAAAAGCTGAAAGAAGAAGAAGGAGATATGTGTGTGTACCAAAACACTCAAACTCTAAAGTCCCAGCTGATCAAATTGAACTTTGCCAAGAAATAAAGAATAAATAAAAAATATAGTCCTGTAGGTGTGTAAGAGGAACAAAAGGTATGATAAGTCAACAGTTGTAATATTGGCATGTTCAGCCAACCAAGCAGAGCAAGGAAGTATGGCAGTTAGAGTAAAGTATAACACACCAGTTAGCAAAGAGCAGGAAAAACTGAGGGAAGATTTAAATCTTGCAGTAGGTTGATGCTACTATATTTCCTATTATATGAATACAACAAACCAAATATAATATTGTTAAACCTATTTCTAGACATTTTTTTACTAACTTCAAGCTTGAAATAGTTGTTTTATTGACAGATAATCTTTCTTTTTTTCACTTGACATGACTTTATGATAATCTTGTACAGTTGTTTAAAGTAAGCTTATACACTCCGTGGGTTGTGTATAAATCCAAACATATCTGCAGTTAAATATTTTGAGCATGGAGCCTTCTTGTCCACCGATGCTAGGGTTTTTGTGGTAAAATTCAGTTTTCTCTCCGCCTGCTAAGATCTTTCTCGTTAGCAGTGTTGACACTTTTGCACGTTGTTTTTTTTTTACCCAGCCAAAAATAAAGCAAGCATTTAAAATAGTAGCAGTGAGAGAGAAAGGCTCGCAAATAAGCAACCCATTCATGCGCTCTTTTCTAAATGGCCTCTTCCTGATGCTAGACCATGGGTCTATTAAATGGAGTTACAAGAGGTGAAGATGGGATATGTTAATAGAAGTTAATGAACCCAGTCTGACCTGTATATGCAAAACTAACACCTGGGTGGAGGGAGAACTGTCACCACATATTTTACAACTTTGAGTTTCCTTTTCAGGCAAATTCTGGTTTTCTGTTTTGTGTCACTGCTATGCAGTGCAAAGATGTTCCCTGTGAGCAAGATTCAGCCTTTAGACACAGCTGTACTCTTCTCATTAGAAAGGAAGCAGGGCTGACTCTGAGAACTGATGTCCTGGAGAACATAACATGAACATAAACCGTAGCCTAGCCCAAACTAAGATGTCATGGAGAATGGAGTGTGAAACCTGGGCACTGCCGGACCGGAGTTTTAACTGGCTTTTAATGCATCAGTAGCTTGGCAGAGCTGAGGAATTGCTGGCATAGCTCCTCTCAGTATCAATTGACTCACTAATCCACAAGCCCAAACATCTCTATCCTGCAGACATTTATGGATTAACTCAGTGTGCTGTGCTAAAAATAAAAACCAACCAAACAAACAAAAACTGATTGTGATCTTAACTCATTTTTTTTTTTAAGCTGAAATGACAATGACAGATCCGTAGGTCCAATCAGTTAGGCTTGTTGATCGATGCCGTTTGATGGCCAAAACCTGTAGGATAAATGCATTTTTATCATTTATATATTTTATTAAACACAATCTTCAGTAGCAGGGTCTTTTGTAAAATGTGCAGTAAATAGTATTAACACCGACTGACAATCCACAGGATCTAAAAGGTACAAGTGTGTTGAAAAGGAAACAAGCAAGACACCTATCGATTCTTCTGATATGTTACATTGTACGATCCAAATGCTCGAACAGCTTCAGTTGTGCCTGTGAACATTTTGCAAGCTGTTAGCACCAGGTATCCGTGAATGTAATGCCTGCCACAGCATGACCCAGCTTCCTACCTCAGTATAAGGTAAAACTTCACAGAAAAGCTGATAAATGGACAAAGGCTGTGGAGAGACTCATACGAATACCTGTACGCCTGGATGTTCTTGCAATTAACTGCACAGTGGAAGGTCGGAAAAAAAGACCAGGCAATGTTTTTCCAATCTTTACCTGTTCGGGTTTCTATGAGCCTGTGCACCATGTTCCTCAGACTCCTGTTTGTGGCTGATGAAGCCCATCCACCTCAATACTCAACATTTTGTGCATTCTGTGATGCTTTTTTATGCTTACCATGGTTGTAACTTAAATGCTTAAGAGTATTTAAGTTATCCTAGCCTTCCTGTGAGCTTGAACCAGCCTGGCCGCTCTCCTCGAACCTCTCTCATCAGCAAGGTGCTTCTGCCCACAGAACTGCCACTCATGGATGTTTTTTGTTTTCCGCACCATTCTGTGTAAAGACTGTTGTGTGTGAATATTCCAGGAGATCAGCAGTTTCTGAAATACAGGTATCCCTATTAAAGTGTATCTGTGTGTCTTGGTTTTAACGATTGAAATATATTTTAATATTCTTTGAGATTTGAATAGCGGCCCATGATTTGGTACAGTAACGCATAAATCTCTCAACTATCTAAAACTGCAATACGTTAACGTATCATTAATGTAATATTTAATTGGCCATGTCCAACCTGTATGTTTATACTGTGTATACAGTATGTAAGTAAATAGCCAAAATCATTAAATGTGTAAGCATGTCCATCATTGTGCGCACACAGTCAACTCCAAAACTATTGGAACAGCAAGGCCATTTCCTTTGGTTTTTTTTTTGCTATACACTGAAGACATTTGGGTTTGAGATCAAAAGATGAACAAGAGATGATCGATCCAAATTTCCCATTCTTTCAGAAGGGACTGTATATATAGTGGGGTCCAAATGTCAGAGACCAGATTGAAAATCTGGAATTTTATTTAAAAATCTGGGAAAATAAGCAAAGTTTTAGAATTTTGAAAACGTTAAAACCAAAAAAGGAAATGTGCAACATCTTGACTATACAATATTCAAGATTCTGCACTATTTCTAGGTCCCTATTTAAACGTCAGCAAATATCTGATATTGACCATGTTAACTGCTTTGTAGAAAAAATTAGATTTTCCTCAAGCACGTGTTCAGACGACACTCTGATGGATTTGATCTAAAATGGATCATAAGGTTTTGCACGAACTTGTGAAGTCCACGCCGGCTCGAGTGCACACTGTCAATAAAGCAAAAAGTGAGTTGTAATGAAAGCCTTTGTGTTGCATTGAAAAAGAATGCCAAGCAGAAGCATTTTCACTGGTGATCTCAGACTTTTGGACCCCACTGTACTAAAGACAAACTCTTTAAAACTGGCAAAAGAGGATCTGAGGTAACGTCAATGACCAGGTAGTATTTACACAGGCGAAGTTAATGGTAATTTTGTTCAGAATGTTCAGAATGGTTGTAAATTTTCTAATATAAGTGCATGTAAAACGCTGTATCTATTCATCTTTCAATGTCTCGGTTCTGTAAGTTCTGGAGCAACTTCCGAATGCCATCAATGCCAATTTCTTTGTCCAGGGAAGCAAATGGAGCTAAGTGTAAGGCGGCTACAGAAGCAAACGCACTCTAGAAGACATGGATAGTAGTAAATCCAGCCTGATTTGCTTGGCGTAAATTACCGACTCGTATTCGGAAACGTGATGCACTTTCTTCAAAACAGGTGATGCGTGACCTTCGGTTCTGTGATGTACCATTTCAAGTCTGTATAGTGTGCTATGAAGCGTGTGCCCTTGTAGTGCAGATTCAGTGCATCTGGGTCAACAAAGCTCAAGATGACATCTGTGGAAGCCTTTCTTCTGTAGAAGCCAAATATGTAGCTTCCATATTCATTTCAAGCTGTGTATGCCGAAGATGCTAATTTCTTTGACCACCGTACTGCATTCATGTTCAGATCGTCACTCGTGTTCACGTCAGGTCACCTTGTAAGCTACTGTGGGCTTTGCTTCTCAGCTATAATACATTACTCATTTAATTTGCTACCTCAGCCATAATGATTAAAAAAAAAACGCTGTCACACGACTACCCTAGACAGCAATGCTGTTCACAGATTTGCAGAATGGTTATTTGTCTCTACCCCTTTAAACCTACCAATGCAGTGTATTTCATTGCTGTCTTTGTGCTGACTGGCAGAAAAACTGTAAAAAAATAAACACAGCCTAAGTGAAAAAGAGAAAAATGGTCCCGAAGTTCTCCCAAGTGTCCAGCCAAGTGTGTTCTAGGTAGATAAGCTACAATGCACTTGTTCAATATGCATTTATGAAGTGAGTCCATGCCTAAAAACTATAACAAAACTTTCTCAGTCTCATTTTATTTCAGCCAAAACTGTAGCTGGTGCATTTTAGAAACATGCCAGTTTTATGATAGTGAGTTATAGTAGTGCTATCTCTTTCCTATCTTCTATTATGTTTCGGAGGATTGCATCATACCATTTGCCAAAGCTTTATAACGGAAGCAACTTCTTTAAACCATAGATTGATTCTTATAGCTGTTTGGGGATTTTTTTTTCCTGGTTTTGGACGGAGTTCTGCTCGCAAATTCACACAACAACAGATCAAATTCAATTGGCACGTTGTTCTGTATTTAAAAATACCACTGCATTGTATACATTACTGCGTGCTACACTTGAAATGATTCAAAAGCTTCATGGAAAAAGTAAGCGTTTACATAAAGTGAGCTCGAGTGAATTCACAGAAAAATGTGTTATGATTAAATGTCATTCTTACCCAATTCTTACCCAAAGTTTTCTAGTTAATGCTAATGATACCGTTATATAGATAATTTTACAATGTGTTGTACACAGATATATGGACAGTAAAATTTAAGTTTGGTCCACCAATCCAAAAGCCCTTTTCACCCTCTTCAATAAAGCAATCACCCTGAGCCGAAAAACCGACTGAGAAAAGCCCAAACACGAAACATTTGCCAAGTTAGATATGAACATGATCGTCATTGTGATATGTTTGTTATTATCCAGTGTCTCATAAAGAGTTGAGAAGAGCAAAGCCATGACGATGGCATACAGGCTGGTGGGGATGAACAGAGCAGTCTGCACTATGCCCATGACAGTCACCCTCATATGGTTCCTCTGCTGAGGATGAGAGGAAGAACCAGTCGCCTGTTCCATCCTCCTCTTATGCCTCCGCAGGTAGAAATAGGTTCTGCCCCAAGAGATTGACAATGAGAAGGATGGGAAAATTAAATAAGCCAAAAACACTCTGGTAGACACCATGTATAGACGGCCATTTACAACTGTTCTTCCTGTTAACACTGTCTCATTCAAATTGTCTGTTGGTGATGGTATCAGGTACGATGCTGTACCCATCGATAACGCAGACATAAGCAAGGTCTGGTCAAAGAGAAATCCAGAAAAAACTATGGCTTTAATGTTTTTCTTAACCCAGATGAAGATTTTCCAGTGTTGTGGAACGATCTTCATGTAGTAAAAATTGCTGATCCAAGCATTGATTGAGAAAGTGGAGCAGCAGGCTTGTAAGAATATTGCCACGCTTACTACGAGAAGCCAGTCAGGTGGTGATAAAAAGGACAAGACAACTGAGAGCATGGCAATCAATTGCTGAACTATGGAATTGCCCAACACTGCAGTTAGTAACAAGTGCAAAGGTTGACGAACGTTTACTCCCGCGGCTGGCTTACAGAGGCAAAAAATGAAGAAGACGTTCAGCATAGTAGCGTAGACGCAGAACGGGGTGCAAACGATGGCGAATGGCAGATTATCCATTTCAATGACTAGCGCCATCCTGACTCCAGTGACATGGTCATCTATTGTCGCTCTCTTTTTTATACCAGACTTTTAGCAGTGCACTACAGCCCACATGAAAGATGAGATATGTTAATATGTTTTAATGGGCCTTGAATGGCCTGTGTATGCAAAAACCTGGAAAAAATGTGTGTTTTTTTTCTGCACAATGTTATTGTCAGGTTCCACATATAAACTTTAAGAGTTCTTTTAGAGGGCCAAAGTGGAGAACACTCAGGTTGCTAGAAGGTGTTGTGCAAGTACTGGGCCACATGTAGCAGAAGAGAGCGTCGTTGCCTAGTTACGCTCACTGTCACCGCAAACAAACTCTTCGCTGCAGTTATTCCTTAGCTAATATATGCTATATCATTTAATTGATCATTTATACTATATCATTTAATTGATCAGCAGCGCTCCTTCGCAGATCTACCAGTTGTAGTTCTTTCATGAGGTGACTGGTGCTGATGTTTATGCCTAATGATGTGTGTAACAACAAAAGCAGAACTTATAAAATAACTTTTTAATTTCTTTTTCCAATTGAAAAGGGAGTCATTTGGAACGCCCCGTTTTATTAGGCGTTCGGTCTCCTCATCTGACCCTACAAGGTGAACAAGGTGCTCATTTTACACCACATCCAACCATTGATCTTCCATGACAACAAAAAACTTTGGTTAGTGCTTAACATTTTAAGTTCTTACACTTAAATACTGAAGACGCATCACTGACCTTTGCGTCTGCCATGTTTGCAGGTTGAATTTGGCAAATCAAGGAGTTGTGGGTAATATTAGCTGAAAAAAAAGCGTCTACTGATCCACACTTCGAAAATCTACCGGAAATAGCAGACCACCCGAGTACCTCTGGGATCCTCATTTCAACATGGTGTGATTTAGGACACACTAATGCTAATCTCGGATACTATTTAGGACGGATAGTAGGTGAATTGGGACGCGGGAAAAAGTGTATGATTTTGCACAAAATGCTCTAATCAGGATGATTGAAAGCCATCTGTTCAAGCCACCCGACACACCTGACTCAGCTCATCAGCTAATTACCAGAATTTGGTTTTTGGAACAGAGAAATGCTAAAAATGTGCCTTGCAGTGAGAATTCAGGATCATGGGGCTCGTTTGTACCATATATTATCTGTGAATTATTATTTTTTGCCTCTATGAGAAGGAATCGACGCATACAGCCACTGTGTGATGAAATTAACTAATATCACATAGTTAAGAGTGATATTATTGATATTGCTTGGCCAGGGAGATTTGGTATTTGCTGTTATGCTGACACAAACTGGTGTAACATGCACATAATCAGAGTAAGCAGCTGATCTTGAAACCACGGCTTCTTCGCTTTCACAAAGGCCCAGTGAACTGTATACTACAGTGTGGGGATTCAACTTCTCTGAGCTTCTTTACCTATAAGAAGAACTGGAATGGACTTGTGTTTGAAGTATGCTTTTCACTCTTCCCCCCCACTCGGAACAGTAGGAATAGTAAACCCTTTTATTGTTGGAAATGTTCATTGGATGGGCAGCACGGCTAACACCACATCTCTACCAGCTGAAGAAGAAAATGAAGCAAAAACAAAACAAAACTGACTGTCTCTGTAGTAACGCCTGTGATCAGACACTCATTATATCAGATTTGCATGTGTAATGTTCCATGGTTGATGTATAATTTTGTCAAATATTTGCAATGGACCTTAACAATTTCTAAGCATCTATGTAAAGCTGTATCAGGGTACATTTGCATGCTTAGGTAAATGGAAGGCTTTGATGCTGCTCGTTGGTGTGACTGTGCAGTGTGTTGCACGATGAGTGGCGTACACCTTTCAGAGGGTTTTATTTCAATAAGGCATTACAGGGATGTGTTTTTCATGTAAAAGGTCCAAATGGCCAGTTTACTTCGGTTTCTTCTAATGTCTTTCTTTTTTTTTTTTTTTGCTGTCATGGTGATGATAAATTGTTTTCATTCAACTGAAGGCATAAGAACAGTTATAGCAGCATTAATCTCCCTTCTTTTCAGAAAGAAATGATTGAACTGATGACAGTAATTGGCAATTTTTTGGGAAAAAAATGTTTGTTTTTTTATTAAACATATATTTATTTACAGTATAGCTGTACAATTATACAAAACAGGCCATCTAAAATAATCCATATCGGGTAGGTAGAAAATAGAGGGAGTAACATATTAAAGGACACTTTCATTAAAAAAAAAAAAAGGAAAAACAAAAAGTGATGATAAAAGAGTTGAACAGTAATAGATGAATGGCTTTGTGTAGAGATCATGGGAATAAATGTAAGCATGTCACACCAGTTAAAGCGCTGCTTAGCAGCACCCGACGTCTGGGCTTCAACCGTTTTCATTTCTGACTGCAGTACTATTGTTTCTGACTACTAACTCTGACAGGTGTTCTGCTTTTCACGTTAAGCATTCGGTTTGAAATAAAAGCTAAAAAATGTAGAAAAAAGGCATCACACGTTTACTGAAACACTGATTTAAAAAGACAGAAGAATGGTTATACCATTTTAAAACCAAGGATGATGACGTACTGTGTAAAGGCTGGTAGTGTCAGATTCGCTTGTTGAGTGGTTTGATGTTTGTTTTTAATGACCCAAGTTTCGCCAAACTGTTGGTTGTCAATCCGCTCAGTTACCGTGAGAACACCAACCTTAACTTTAACATGCGGGAAGGTTTCCAAATGACTAGACTTTGACTATATAGAGAAAATGCCATTTCAAGTTTCAAGTCATTGGAAAGATGGCATGACATTCCACACCATAATATTGACAAAGGTTGTTTTTTTTTTTTTCTTTTTTTTTTTTTTTTAAATATAATAGTTTTACGGAGACATCATGACTCACATTATCTTATATTCAAATTTACATTTTTACCAACATAATGGGTAAAAGCTTTGGACCCATTTTCCATTTGAACTTCAGCACCAGGGCTGTCACACTCCGGGTCTAGACGTCCCTCCAGGACCCGAGTCTGACACTCCTGTTCTACACAAATGTGAAAATCTGAAAACATTCTTGATTTCTGCCAATGGACACAATCAAATAATAATTTTTTCAGGAAAACAAATGAAGAAGTGCAATGAAGAATGAATAAACAGAATTTCCAACCATACTCTTGTAGTAGGCCTTGTAGGTCTTGGGGAGGGAGAAGGGTGGAGAGATTGTGGATAATAGCATTGCACTTTATGTCCAAAAGTCTCAAAAAATAGCCAGATACTGCTTCTTTTTTAGGGTTTTCTCAAAGAAATATTGTCCAAGAAATGCAGGGACTTTCCTGATAACACCATAACCAGACAGCACAACCCAGACCCGCTACTCCGGGCCAACAGGTTGGGCATCTACTAGCTACTACCTACCTAGATCCAAAGATCCCTACAGTCTCCAAAGCTCCATTAGTAAAGGATCTTCTCCACGCAGCTCGTGCTAGGTAAAGTCCACACCACAAGCGTGCAGAAGGACTAAACTTGAGGAGGGACGATCGGCGGCTGCAAGGCTTTTTAATGTCCAATCAGATGTAGTACTCCTTCATACTGTCCCTTATAGACTGGTTCAGGTGAAGCTCTGCCCTGTAGGCAGCTTCAAGGCTGCGCCTGTGCTCCTTCTCCTGGATGCTGGTGGTCCTCCGGATCTGCCGGTGTTGGTATAGGAAGCGTGCCATCACAGCCAGCAAGCACAGCGTTACAAACACCACAGCTGTGACCACGCCTGCAGCCAGAGAAGAGGCTTAGCTTATTACTTGATCATTGTGTGTTCATCATTCAAGCCCTGCTTGTGGTTTAACACTGGAGGAATATTATACAACAATGACCCGCTGGGGTCTTAAGGCTCATTTGATTCATCATGGAATAGGTTTGGGTTTCAACTGTTTTGAATTCATCCTGCTAATTTCTGAAATCCTGTTAGCAATAATATGACAAATGATGCTGAAAATAAGGAAGGTCTTTGTGTCTATTTTCATCTGCTAGCTTTTGCTACAATCAGCTCTGTGAAATATAATGTGAAAACCCAACAACAAAGCACCTGAGACTCTCTCACGATGCTTTCTGGGGGGTATTTTATTACCGCATTCCTTTATCGGTACACACAACACACACAAAACATAATCAATATAGTCATTGCACATTTCAGAAATAGAATCCACTAAAAGAAAAGATGAACACAAAGAACCTGTAGTCTAGCTTGTGCTAATTACACACTCCACTGACTCTTACAAATGACGCAATAAAGCAGATTGTGGCAATATACCGCACCTCCAATTACCGCTGAATCTCTTTGGGTTTCTTCTTTGTGATGCTTGTTGTCTGTACCCACCTCTTCCACATGGTCTGCAGAATGAGGACAAAAAGTCATCAATCAGAGGCAGATCTACAAACTTGCTTTTTCTAAGCCATGTATATGGTATTAGTGGAGGAGGTTTGTGTTTTAACAGCACTTCAAAACAGTAGCTGCTTGAAAGAAAAACAAAAGGAAAATACCTAGCCGGGATTTAGAGGTTGATAAATCTGCCAGCGCTCCACAATTAGACTCGAGCAAATGGCCTCGTATGCTGACCAAAGAGCTCCCACGGTTCAGCAGCGCTGCCTTCAGTGGAGCTACGTGATTGTACTGAACAGATGAAAAGCAGCCGATGAAACCTTTGGATCCTGCTTGCGCTACTTCCTCGTCCAGGGCATCAGTTCCTGCTAAGAAAAATGGTATGATTTAAAGTGGTAATGGTCATTATTACTAGCACTTGTACTTGCCAATCATTTGAGCCAAAATGACAAAATGAAAAATACGGTACAGGGTTTCTGAAGACTGTTAATGAAACTGTCACGGCGTGGCTAAGAATACCGAAGGATGGCGACGTTGAGGTTGGACTTGCAAAGTCTTTTGATGATTTAATGGCACTTTTTAGTCAAAAGCACCGTTTTCAAAGCCAGTGCAGTCTCTTGGGAACGTAACCTTGTTTTGTCATATGAATTAATATTTAATCTCCCGAATACAAGTCTGACACTTTGAGTTTTTGAATAAAAGATTAACGTCTCTCTGGGGGGAAAAAAGTGCAGGGTGTACTTAAAAATCCATTTGGCCTTCGCTTAATGACAAAAGTGCAAATTTCCATGGATATAAGTCTGCTCGGGGAGAGACATGATAAGCAGAGGGACAAATTTTAGCATTCTGTTTTTTTTTTTAAAAATAAGAAAAGATGCATTCATTCAGTCGTCGTGCCGGGTTTAAACTAAGAAAGGAAAAGATACACTGATTTAAACATATATATATATAGTAAGGCACCCGATAACTTTTTCTGTAGAATCACTCTCTTACCTGTAATTTTTCCTAGGGTTAGTGATCTCATCGAGTTAAAGTCAGTGTCCTGTGAGAGGGTGTATTTTTTATTGTCTTGATCAACCTAGCAAAAGAAAAAAAAAAGCAGACAAAAACTAAGAGTGAGTCAGGATTTCTGAGCAATTCAAATTTTATTTGTGTTTATTTGTACTGTATCCTCGACTGGGTGACACCCGGATGGTGAGATTATAATACAGAGGACTATCATTACAGCATACAGGTGCAGAAGGGCCATGCTGTATGGTTTAGAGACAGTGGC
>CM074949.1:3171985-3183419 GCA_037577455.1 Pangasius macronema
GAAAGGCCTGGAAGACCACGGAAGACAACTAAAGTGGATGATCGCAGAATCCTTTCCTTGGTGAAGAAAAACTCCTTAACAACATCAACAGAAGTCAAGAATACTCTGGAGAAGGTAGGCATTGTCCAAATACTTCCAGACCTAACTATATATAGTAATATATATATATATATTTTTTTTTTTCAGTGGCTCAGAGATTAAGGCTCTAGGCTATTGATCAGAAGGTTGTGAGCTCAAACCTCAAAAATCGCAAAGATGCTACAGTTTAGCAATGCCGCTAACCCCTCGACTGTATGGACAGTCGACATTCAGCGAAACCTATTTTCGTAGTCGGTTTACTCATTTTATGTTAGATTTCCACGGTTTCTATGACCCATGAGGTTTGCCATTCCAGTGACAGTTACACATATGCCACAGACACGAGTGGGTTTTATACAAACAAATGAACTGTATCATTTCTAAACAGTAACCAGACCTGACCTACCGAGACCAAAGTGCACTCCCTAATAAGGACATTTTAAAATTAAATGCCTCAACAATTTATATAAATGTCAACAGATTAGCATCTGCTAATCCCCCTAATGCCCAGTGATTAGTGCTTGACTCACTCTACCGGACAACGAGAACAGATTAAGAGAAACCCACATGATTCAGGGTGAATCACAGAGTGTTAAGAACTTGAGAAAATGTCAACTTTTTTTGTCTTTTCTTTTTTTTTTCTGAACGTGCTGCACGCAGCCCGATGAGAAAGTGTGACAAATAAAGCATGCGTAATAATGCAGGAGAGAACAATATCGTGAAGCGCACTCCCTCACAAATCTGTTGTGCCACCTACATTGTTCTGATGCCAGCCAGTTTTTGCTTGCGTGCTCGTGTGAAGTAATGCATTATACACTCCCCAGACAAAACATTTATCGTTTCAGAGGGCTCCCAATTAATTCAGATAAGATTTCTCCAGATTTCATTATTCTACAGTGAAGAATATTACTCAAGTTAATACTGGACAAAGAACACTGTGCTTTAGGAGCTGCCTGTGTTAGTGTTCGAATGAAATATACGGGGTCGCACAATGAAATGAAACTCAGACACACACTTGGTTTAAATATGGAAGTAACTATAAACTATAAAAGTCACTTTTACACCCAGATGTAACCGTATTTAAGTTAAAACCTAAGGGCTGTATTGAGAGTTGAGCTGTGTGCACGCAGAGAGGAGACCTCAGATGTGAACTTCAGTGGTGAATATGAGGGGCGGAGCTTAAAACAGAGGCGTGTATCAGGTATGTGCTATCCTGACCTTGGATTTAAACACTACTTTTTAACTCTATATCCACACACACGAGGATAAGCGTTAAATCCAGTGGTCCAACTGTCTGAGAGTTTTAAGCGATCACGCTATGTCACACTGAAATGTATGTTTAGACTGCCAGAATATTTGGAATGCTATTATAGTCCAATAGTAAATACATAAATCTGACACTGTTACTTCATTACCAGTATATAAACCAGGAAATTTAGAATGCATGACCTGCATTAAGGTAAAATAATCTGAATGGGATGCTGAACTGAAGGACCTGCGTAACCCATCTCTGAAGATGAGTAACTTTCCCTGTGTAGCTTTTGAACAGCACAAGTCACATGTCCCTTCGTGATTTAATGTACTTGTGCTGTCACGTATTCCACGTATATCTACTGTATATCTATTATGTGTTCACTGTTACTGATAGAATGCGTTTTGTGTAGACAGGAGAACACTTTATTTTTTTTTGGTAAGACACTGAGGACACTGAGCCAAACTCGACATATTGGAGTGGGCTGAGCTTGAACAACAAAATACACAACTAACGCTGTCACTTGCCAGATTTTTACACAATAATCCTGTCTGAGACTGTCAGACAGAGAGTTTCGGAGAAAAGGTGTGGAGTTTGTCACTGCGCAACCATATGTGAAGAATGAAGTAACTTTAATTGGATTCATCGGTGAGCGCTACCAATGAGCCGCAGACACCAGGGCCTGAACGCGACAAAAGACAAAACATTTATAACGCTTTGAAACAGTAGTTACATTTGCGTCGCATGTTTACATGTGTGCTTTCAACAGAACCGCCATAATGGCCT
The DNA here is from genome assembly GCA_037577455.1 of Pangasius macronema. NCBI lineage: Eukaryota > Metazoa > Chordata > Actinopteri > Siluriformes > Pangasiidae > Pangasius > Pangasius macronema. Next base: position 3,174,102 of record CM074949.1, read on the forward strand.
ATTTACTTAACATACAGTTGAAAAGAACAGACATTTTAACAGCTGTTATATGTTTATTTACATTCATTTTCAATTGAGAATAACAGGCCGAGGAGGAAAGCAGCTAAAGATGGGACACGAGAAAAAAGGTACAATTTGAAATCTAATTTGCTCAGTCACAGCCTAAAATGGGCTCCATTTGTGAAATGTGTCTCTGATGTTTATTGCAGAAAGGCCAATTTAGCCAAGGCCGGTGTTTCAAATGAATTAATGAATAAACATTCCCTGTTATAACGGGCAGAAAAAACCCAGAGAGACACTAGAGGCCAAAAACAAGGCACTTACCTTACTCTCGCATTTCTACAGCTTTATTATTATTATTATTATTAATTTAAAAAAGCTGAAAGAAACCTTCTCCTCTCACACTGCTAGTCTGAGAAGGAAAAGCAGTTCATTATTAGTGATATACATTGGCATGCTCATTATTTTGTAAGCTCATTAAGAGAAGTGCCTTCAGTAACGGCTTCAGTCTGCGGCGGTCTGGGAAAACCCATCATAAGGAACCAATGAGAATAAAAGTACATATACGTTTTTATATGCTCGATATGTTCAACCTTGCACTCTACACGGTTTCTTTTCAGATCGACATATTCCCAATGGTCCCTGACTTTTCAGACATCCTGTATATTTCACTAAAACTACACGGAAAGGTTTTTATTTATTTATTGTCTAACACCTCTCTGCAAAGGGCACGTCGGGTAAAAAGCCAGTAACTAACACAGCAGTGCATGCAGACAGTCTGCCCAATGATGTCTACAATATTTGTAAAATTGCTAAGAGCAAATTTTCTCACGTAATAATGTCACCTGATTAAGTTGTTGGAGAGCGCTGACAGTTCCTCAACCTCAGCTACGTCACTCGAGTTCATAATAAGATCTCAGTGGGACTGAGTTTTTCTCAATGAATAGTGTGCCTCCTAATTGTATCTGTATTTGTATCTGTGTAGAACACATTATTTGGGGCAGTCGTGGCCTAATGGTCTGAGAGTCGGNGCCCACTGCTCCGGGTGTGTGTTCACTACTGTGTGTGTGCACTTCGATGGGTTAAATGCAGAGCACAAATTCCGAGTCTGGGCCACCACACTTGGCCACAAGTCACTTCACTTCTTCACTTCTTCTTATTATCTGTTAAATCCAAATGATGTGTTTGTATCTCAGCACCTACATACTGTTGTCACGAACAGGCAGAGCTCAGTGGAGTGAAGAGACGACACAGAGGCTCGTGTTTAAATGCTGCGAGGGACTTTACCTCAGACTGATGTGAGAATGCTAGAACTTGTTGACGTACGTACATGCAAAACGGAAACATGTTTCAGTTCACGTATCTATATTTAACATTTATAGAACAAAGTGACCACGTGAGGCCTTTTCCCAAGCCGCCACACGTATGTTGTTGATACTGCTTTCTAATCACTGGAGAAACGCTCAGAGACGCGGGCTGTGTCACTCCTTCCATCACGTACTCACATCCTCTCCTTTGTGATATGCTCATGTATGATGAAACATGTTCCTTTTTCCAGAATTACCTCTCTTCCTTCCACCTCTGGGAATAAAACCATAACAATACATCCTCCCAGTTACCTTTGCCCCCCGGGCACGGGCGACGACACATCAGGCTCAGATGCCGTGCCCGTGTAAACAGCTTCCCCTCAACGCTTCATTATCTTCCTTCCCGTCTTTTCCTCCTAGACTGGTTTCGTCAGCCGTTTACATCCGATCTTCTGGCTCGCGCGTCACTTTGTTGCCACTGTCAAACCTTTTTGTGCTGCTAAAGCCCTGAATGAGGTGAGTGCGCCCCACGGGGGCAGGAGGTAGGTAAATGAAGGTAATTTGGTGTAATTGGGGAGGAGGGAGATGGCACGGTGGAAGAGGTTTGCGTCAAGGACAGCATTAGGAAGAGTAAAGCGGAAAAACCGCAGGCACGGACCAGCTTTAAATCAAAATAACCCATGACTCCTGTAACAGCTCCAGCAGCTCATTGATTATAGATTGTTGCCAAATGGAAACGTTAAAATTATTGCCCCTTCTATATTAGGCCACTAACAATCGTTTTTGGTGAGAAAGACGCAGGGAGGTGCTCGTATCCCAGGGGTCTGTGAGCAAACAAAAAAGCCAATGATTTTATGTAGAGCTGCTGTGTTTAATATGGTCCTCTGGGCTTTCTAATACTTCCCTTTACTTCCTCGCCATGTTTTTAAGCACGAGCTATGAGTTCATCAGGATAATAGCATTCTCACAAGCAACAGATGGGACTAAAATGGCTTCGAATCGGTGCAGCGTTCATACTTCTTTCTTAATTTTTTGCAAGCAGACAGAAACCTTTCATCCCCGCTGTTGGAGTTGGTACATACTGAATGAAGTACATTGTGAAAATGAGGGGTTAAACGAGCCGCTCTTATTCGCTGGAGACAAAGGCTTGAGCGCGCGTCAGAAATTGAGAGCACACCTAACAGCAGAGCTGAGACAGCTTTCCCGAAGGGACTACACTCTCTCTCTCTCTCTCTCTCTCTCTCTGTGTGTGTGTGTGTGTGTGTGTGTGTGTGTGTGCATTTCCTTCTGTCCACCTGTCTCCCAGCTTATTTCCCTCATCCTTTCTCTTTCCCTCTCCCTATCCCCATGTTTTTTCTTTCCCTTTCCATCTATATTTTTAAACCTATATATATATTTTTCCAGGTATTTTCTTACTACAGGATTCTACAGACTGTAAAGCTGCACATTGTTAGGACTATACACAGGAGCTGAAGAAAAAAAAACAGATAAAACGAATAGGTGTTGTAGTCGTAATGGATGTCTAAGTGTTTTCTGAGTACGCTGCGTGTGTGTATTCTGTTAATGTGTGAGCGAGCCTGTCTCCCAGCTCTCCCTCTCTTCCTCACATCCCGGATGGGCATCGCACTCCTGAGCCCGAGAACCATCAGAGCGCATGTTTTATTTACTGCTGCGCAACGGACTAGAAAAAAAAAGACAAAATGTCTAAAGGGATGCGGGTGATGATTCCATCACGCGGCGTCGGCACCGTCGGAAAACGAATGCCCGAGGTCATTTTTCTCAAAGCTATTTTACACGTGTGAGTGGGGGAGAAAAAAATAGATTAAATTGCTAGTCATTTTTCATACCCGTGCCTCAGTCGACAACAAATTAAAAACGCGTCGAAGACGAGGTCCTTGATTATGTGTTACCGAATAAAAAACAAACAAAAAAACAAAACCAGGGCAAAGTAAATGAAACCTGGCCGTATATCATGTTTGCACATTGCTTTTTTTTTTAAACAATACCCTAATCACTAACACTGACACACACTAAACTTACACTGTATTAATTAGTGTGTGTATATGTATATGTAACCACCCTACAGCTTTCACTTATTAACTAGCAAAGCATAGTCTACTCCTGACTTCCTGGAAGCCTTCAACAGATCTGACGACGTGATTAAAATATATATATATATATATATTAAATATAACAAACGGCACTCAGTCTCTATTGTTGCCTTTGGCCAGGTTTCCCTGAGGTATGAATGTGAGGTTTATTAGGTATAAAACCTCTTCAAGAGGAATAAATGGTCACTGACCTTGAAGGATGTAGTGGTGTATTCAGTGTATGCTATATATACGTGTGTGCTATGGGAATTGCAACAAATGCTATAAAAAAACCGAGGCGCACTGGGACAGGAATCACGCCGCCTCACGTATGCTCGATGAGCATCTCTAGTGGAGAAGGAGCGGTGGACTGGATGGTTAATGACAGGGATGTTTCATGGGTTCATGCCAAACTGGGACAGCGTATAAAGGATCTTGTGTTATAACAAGTGTGTGTCTGTGATGCACAGAACCATTTCTTCTACTGTAAGGTGTATTGCAAAGATTGGGAGATGAGAAGATGATAACTGTCCTTACAACAGAAATGCACGTGCACCACAGGGACCCACACAAAGGCTGAGGAAATGTACTTGGGCTGGAAATGTTGCTGAAACCTGGCAACCCTGTTTAACACACTTACTGTATGGAACAAATGTGAAAACAAGCTGCTAGAATAGTAGCTTATAGCATCAATCAAGCGCGATTGGCCCTCGACTCCATTTTTCTTGCTATGTCAGAATTAATGGCATCCTGCCTCACCAAAATTTACAGCCAGTATGTCAAAATACTCAGTACTATTTGGCTTTACAGTATACAATTGTGGAAGCGTAATGACGTATAATCACGCTATCTATTGTCACTCAGAAAAGGACAAATTCCCTTTTTTGAGTCTGGTTCCCCTCAAGGCTTCTTCTTCATGTTGTCTCAGGAAGCTTTTTCCTTGCCGCTGTCGCCTCTGGCTTGCTCATTAGAAATCTAAATATAAATCTTTCACTAAAGCTGCTTTGTGACAGTGGTTATAGTTGAAAGCGCTAAACAAAGCAACTGGATCGAACAGTACACATAAAATACACCGCAGATGGATGTCACTCAGCACAGTTATTAACACGTAGCGCATATCCTGAGCCACGTCCGGAGCTAGGCGTGGCCTTCTGTATACCAGTCAAACGGCAAAGTTTTATAGTGGTGAAGAGAAACTGGACAATTTAGGATGCTTATCAGTTCCACAGAGGAAGGTGTAGGAGAACTTGGAGAACTCTAAGAGAACGAGTGCAGAATATATAAACTTATTTTTTCTTAAGGATGTTGAATTGTGGCTGTTATGAGGCAGGCTTTCGATCCAAATCCTAATAAGCGCCTTTTTATTTGTTGCACAGACTCTTGCAAAAGTTTTATCAATTGATCCAGGTATTTTTAAAGTGGAAAAATGGAGAAACAGTCTCAGGATGGACAATCGGCACATGCCTGTAGGATTAGGATTACGGACATCATTAATCAGAAAGGAGCCTTAACTACACTGAGCACTGCTTGAGGATTATCTTGTTTAAAGATCATTTAAAAAAATGAATAAACAATAGCTGGCAAGCTAGTACAAAGTATCTAACTGAACCAGCTTGTGAAACTCTATTGAACACACTAGCCAGCTAGCATGATATTCAATCAATGTTCCAATCAAGGGGAAGGTGTAGGAGACAGTGGTGAGAGCGGCCATGCTGTATGGTTTAGAGACAGTGGCACTGAGGAAGNTAGTGGGTGCAAGTGTTGAGGATGTAGAAGATAGGGATAGGTGGAGAGTGATGATTTGCTGTGGAGACCCCTGAAGGCCCGAAGAAGAAGAAAGAAGAAGCCAGTGAAAAGAAAATTGCTAGGAAAAAGCTGGTATTGTTGCCGCTTAAAGTGAATCTTAGACCTTTTGTGTATGCTACATAGCTGCTTATTGTCATGCTGTCATGTGACTACATTTTCACAGTAGTCATTAAGTATCTATCATGAAATCTGTCATCAAATAAATGCCAGAGAGCATTTAGGAAAAAAATTGTCTATCATGTCTATCATGGTGCAGGATGGGTTTTTATTCTTTATCACTTTCAGACCTAAAAATTCCCAATGAAGCTACCCAACTACCTAAAGCTCGGTATAAAAAGGATCAAGAACTAGGAAGAAAATGGCTCCAGGAGAAATGAAAATGGTCATACATTATGACTAAATGCCTCTTCTAGGATGTTCTTCATTCAAATTACTGCAGATCACAAAGCAGGAAAAAAAAACGTATTTGCTGAAATCTTTTGTATTAGCAGTATTTCTTTCCCAGCAACCAGACTGAAGTAAAATATATTTGGAATGCAAACCTACTATGTTTTCCCCAGTGGCCTGATGTATGATAAAGCTCACCAAGAGGCCAGAGAGCAGCCGAATGGAATTGGATATCTAGGTCTATAAAAACACAGAGGGTCATGAACTTCTTCACAACCGCTAGAGAAACCTCGAGGAAATTCAGTTGCAGGCCAAGCACATTCTGTGTGTATTGGTTAAGAATTTTCGTATTCTCGAGGCCAAATGAGTCTCAGGCATCATTAGACTTGATGGGAGTGGAATGGGCCAGCAGGCTCCTGCTTCAAGCAAAGCAATCCAGCAAAACGATGGGTCTTTCATATCGATTACCTGTATGCTGTTTAAGCCTCTGTGTAATGAGAGAATAGAGAGATAGAGGAAAGATGGAGGGGGTAGGTGGAGGTGATTTAGAGGCCTATAGTAAATGGAAGATAATTGTTGCCTGAAGCACCAAATGAATCCAAGGGGAAGTTCAAAATATAGGGGCTGAAAGCAGGTCAATCATATTTAAAACTTACTTTCTTTTGTTTCATGATGTTTTCCCTTTTTTTTTTTTTTTTTTTTTCGCCTGAGGGCTATATATATATATATATATATATTTTGGCAGGGCTTGCCATGTTTGAGGCAAAACGTAAAAAGACCGAAAAAATGATGACTGATGATGATTGGCGTGATGGAAAATGAGATAAGTGTTGCTTCACACCGGGGTTGAACAACAGCCATCCCATGTGTTGTTCTTTATAGACACAGCTCTTTGAATTCTTCTCTCGAGGCTTCACATACACTCAAAGAGAATCCATCTTAGATATTTCGCCAAGGGGTATTTACCACATTGGCATATCTGCGATAGCTATTCCTGCAGAAAAAGCAGGGAAATTACTTTAAAGCAGCCCAAATAGAGCACAAAATGAAATCTTTAGATAAGACAACTTTATCAAAAAGCACAGTTCCTGTTCCTGGCTTTTAAATGCCACTGCTCTGACATCTACCACACTTGATCAATCAGCAGTTCAGTCCGAGTTCCTCAAATCTTTGCTCAGCTCCCTGAAGCTAGTCACAATCTCAGGAGAAGTACAGGAAATCATTTAATACTGCTTCTTCCTCTCTCTCTCTCTCTCTTTCTGTTGCACAGTCATCAACAGTGACTGACATGAATGTCTCGATGTAGTTCGAAACCCCTTGGCAGCTTGTAAGAAGAAAGCAATGACCTGAAGGAGGGACTAGCCAAGCAATTTTCCAACGAGGTAATCCCTGTTCAAGTGACATCCATACAAGACGTGAGGCCAATGAATGCGTCGAGTGAAATGTGTCGCTGTCAGCTGCCAGCAGCAAATATAGAACACACTCTACTTGTCTAGAAAAGCCATTTCTGCTTTTGAAATATAGGCATGTTGCCTTGGAAGACTTCAGATCATTACACTTGCCTGTCTCAATTTTGGCTTTTCTTGATCCCAGTGGAGTAGCTTAGCACAGTGGGATGTAAATGCTAACTACATGATCTGAGGATTGAGCCAGTGCTAGACCATAAGCATTGACAAGGAATCCCTGCCATCCTTGGCACCTAAAAAGAGAAATGGACAATTAAACTTCAATGGACCTCAAACATGGACAGCATATGGCCCAACTGGGACTTAAATTAGAGTCCCAGCAGTCCAACTGTAGCGTTTACTGTTACACAGAAACACACAGAACAACGAAAAGAATCCTTCATCTGAAGATAAAGGGCATTAAATTTGCAGTGACCCTATACACTCACTGGCCACTTTATTAGGAACATCTTCATGGCATGGATTGCCAACTGGGTGTTGGAAACAGTCCTTTGAGATTCAGGTCCATGTTGGCATCACATTGAATCGCATCAAATAACTGCTGCAAATTTGTCAGTTGCACATTTATTCTGTGAATCTCTCTATCTACCACATCCCAAAGGTGCCCTGCTGGATTCAGATCTGGTTACTGGGGAGCCCATTGAAGTAAACTGAACTCAGTGTCACATTCATGTTTGAGACGATTATTATCATGTTGGAAAGTAAATTGTGGCCATAAAGTGATGTACATTGTCAGTAACAATACTCGGATAGGCTGTGGCGTTCAAGCGATGATTGATTGCTATTAAGTGGCCCAATGTGTGCCAAGAAAACATTCCCCACACCACTACGCCACCACCACCAGCCTGAACTGTTGATACAAGGCAGGTTGGATGAGATTTTGACCTTCCTGTCAGCTCAGACCAGTCCGGCCATTCTCCTATAACCTCTCTCATCAGCAAGGTGGCCACAGAAACATTCTCTGTAAACTCTCAAGATTGTTGTACATGAAAATACCAGGAGATCAGCAGTCTCTGAAATATTCAACCAGCCCATCTGGCACCAACAACCATGCCATGGTCAAATTCACTGGGATCCCATTTTTCCCCATTCTCATGTTTGATGTGAAGGATGGCATCTCTTCCTACATCTTCTTTAAGCTCAGATGCTCTGTTAGAAAAGATGCAGTAGCTTCACATACCTCTGTGGGAGCCAGCCTTAGCCTTTGCCCTCCCTGGATTGTATGTTGTATGTTGTATGCAATGGAAGTTGATAGATTCTGCACATTCTAATGGCTATGTGCGCTCAATCTAGGCATGAGACAGAATTTCTTTGTCTCAGATATCCCGATACAAAATACTGGCGAGACACATTTGCGTATCATATCACGTATCGCAATATTTCCATTTAATATTCACTATGAGCTTGACCTCTGCTTACACAGTAGTTGGCATACAAGAGGTAGTTGCATACAGAGCATGACGTTTGTGAGTGGGAACGTAAAGTGCCTCGAAGAAAGCTTGCTTAATAGTCCAAAAAGTTAAGCTAATCGAAACGAAGCGATATGACCCATTCGTCAAACACGAGACCAACAGCCTCGCTTCATTCGGCCTGCATGAGCCTGGAAAAAATAAAGCTGAAATGATGCATAGTATACTACTGCTCAAAATTTTTTTTTCACACTATCCAGAAGTGATTCAGAAGCACATTTTGTGTTGTGCTGGCAGTGGCATAACCAGAAACGTATTTCGGAGGGATGAGGAAATATGCAACATAAAATCACAATTGTTTTTCTCAATTTCTCAATCTGTACTGTTAAACTGGCAAGTGTGATGCGCTTGAGCATTTAAGATGGATGTCAGACAGAAGTAGGAGCTATGCTAACACTAATTAATTATGTAGTCTAATCATTTATGGCACAAACAATCGTTCCGTGTTAATAACATTGCATACATTTATGACATTGAAAAAAAAGATTCAAGTAACGTGTTAATAATAGGGGAAAATTACACATTACAGCCTTAATGTCATTATTTGGCTGAAAGTTGGCTAGGAAATGCCTGACCTGAGTGTGCACAGGGATGCTATTGCTGCAGTCCTTGTTCCCTGCCCAAAGCTGTGTGTGATAAATCTTCAAGCAAGGCAAGCTCAACCATCGTCTACATCGTCTACATGTTAGTACCTCACCTTCCGCCACGCCTACTTCGCTCTAAGGATGCAGGCTGTCTATCAGTACCACGCATCGCCAAAACCACGGCAGGGGGCGGAGCTTTCTCTTACCAA
>CM074949.1:3183519-3205415 GCA_037577455.1 Pangasius macronema
CACACACACACTTCACTATACTCTTGTTTGTGTAAAGCTGCTTTGAGACAATGACCTTTGTAAAAAAGCGCTATACAAATAAAAATGAATTGAATCGAATCATTCTAAAATGTGTGTGTGTGTTTTTTTTTAAATATGATTTTATTTTACTTTTCATCCCAATTGTGCCATCTGTTTGCACCTTGTTATGAGCTCAGTAGTCTGTCAGTTATGCTGACATGATTGACACTAATTGGGATGGGATGGGAGCTCCTCATAATCAACACTTCTACCACTAGGGGTTTCTGCATACACATGGTCAAGAGCAGCTCTAAACATACACACCTCCTGGAGCGCTCGATTAAATGGCGTGCACAAACCTGCACACACACACACGTTTGGGAAGAGAAGAACCCCGGAGTAAAAGTAAAAGGTTGAGAGATGTGCTTTACTGCTCATTTGCCACCGTTCACTTTGCATCGAGTTACGTCGATCGAAATCCACACCGCATCTAATGATAATCAGGAAATGAAAACAAACAATCACAAAATGTAATTACGTTGGAAACTGATAAGCAGATGTGATACAGTGAGATGTGTGTATTTTCTTTTCATCCTACTCAGAAGCCTACACTTACACTAACAAATATCAAAGCGTAATGAAATCATCGTATTGTGGCTATTAATTAATGACACAGATGGGCTCGTTCTCCGTAGAGATGAGAGACGAGCTCCGATAAACAGACGAGGTGGCTGCTTGAACTTCTTATGAAAAAAAAAAATAAAAAAGCCATTGGGAAGAATGTGCAGGTTTGGCATTTACTCAGAAAACGAACGGAAAACGAACGAGTGTATATGTTTCATCACAGCTTTGACTGAAAGCTTGGACTCGAGAGCGAGTGTAATTTCTCTTGCTATTGTTTGGGATTTTCTTTCAGATGTTGACTAAAAGAAAAAAAAAAAGGAATTACCTGCTCAAAACCATTTCTTAGCACAAAAAAAGTCAACAATGGACGGGCTGATTTCTTTGTGGAGTGGTACGTGACGCAGGATTTGAGTAATGCGCTTCGTGCACCACATATTTCCCCATGCGCACAAGAAACTTCCTGCCCACGGTGAATAAATGCAGGAGTTTTAAATCACGTGGCTTTGTATAAAGATAACAGAATATATTTTGCTTTATTGACCAGTTTCCTCCTTTCCAAAATCTCTCCCAAAATGTCTAATGAAGAAGATTTGTAACAATGATTTTTTTTTGCGAAACAAATGAGACTTAATGGAATAATTCATGCCAGTTTTATTCTGTTATTAAGGTACGACCCGAGTTTAATTTTCCGCTAGTGAGTCGCCTTGTCTCTGCAGCATAATGAAAGAGAAAGAGAACTCCTTGTGTAGACAAACACAAACTTCTGCAAATTTCTCTTCTGCCATTGCCAAATGACTAATTAACTCCACCTATAAACTACACGCAATATCTCACTAAGCTTAAACGCTCTCTTTTTAGACTGTAATATCTTTAAATGTCATTATGCCTTTTATATAACGGAGGCATCACAATCGGAACGCAATTGCCTTGCAAAAGATATGGAACGATGAAGCTCTTGGTAGACAATCTCCTCCATCATGATATGTATATTATAAGCATGAAGGCTTAGCCTCCAGAACGAGACTTTTATATTTCATCATCGCATTCCACTTGGAAGTCTAATGTTCCTTAAAATGATTTCGGCTCCAGGAAGCGGCGGGTCTCGAAACGGAGTTTCATCATCTACATCAAGGCGTTAGCTACTCCTGCCACCCAAATCCCATCAAGCTGCTTGCTCCCAGAGATGGAAGATCAGATTTTAGCTTGTCATTCCACTGGGAATGGAAACAACTGAAAACAATATCGGAAACAGCAGGACGCGGAGGCTGACTACCTGGGAGGCAGCTTCCAAGCACCATTGATCGGATAGTGAAGTGATCGGCGTGATCGGATGGCAAAGGAAGGATGTTAATGTGTGTAGAGAGAAGCAAAGGGCTGAGGAACGTCAGTCTTCTCACATGCGTTAATGCGACTCATCTAGACAACCATCTATGACTGGTCTATTGGAGTAATAACCAAGCATGAGACCGACAGTTAATCAGGAATAATAGTAGATCCACTGCACAAGCCAGTCAGCAGATATAAATATATACACGGCCAACTATAGAGACAAATGTCGAGGCGTTTTAAATAATAACATAACTGATTCAGCTCATCTTTAAACCCTTCAGCTTGGGCTTCCGATTTCAAACTGGTCCTGCTGTATAAACAGGGAACCTCCTTCCAAAATATGCCTGGGGTTACGCTAAAGTTATTCATACCACTTGTGCTATACTGATTTTGCTGATTATACTGATGAAAATATGTAAAAATCATCATCAAGCATTTTATCATAGAGTTCTGGAAATCCCAACCCACCATCACCATCATCCTCATCAACGTTATTAAATTGATTGTTTTTACCCTATTCGACTGCTCAGCTGAAGTGAAAAGGTTTCATCCAAACCTGAAGTCAAACACATGTAGGCCTGTAAATAATGTGTACTAGAACCTAATAATCATTTTAATAGGAACGTGTTCTCCGAGTGGAAAATTAGAAGAGAAAAAGTGGAAATGAGAACGCTCGGTGGCTCTAATAAACAGGCATATATTACTGGGATATCATTAAGCTTTCAATCATTTGCATTTTCACAGGAATTAATTATATGTTTCACAGGCGTTTTTGCGTCCTTGAAGGGATCTTTTTTAAAATTCACTGAGCAGAGGAATAAATTCGATGTAAAGAATGTGGCTTTACCATTTCCTAATTGCGACGTTAAACGAAATCCAAGTCTTTGCATAGTGACGCATCTATTATACTATTCATTAGTCACTGTAGACTCCTAACCATGCAGCAAATTTGCACGAGTCCTTCCCTGGCTTCATTTGTTTTTACTGCATTCATTTTCGGTAATCATACACGGCTATATTAAGCTGCATTACATAACAGAGCCTGATTCCATTTCCCACTCCGGCATGGGATGTGTGTAATTGATTGGCTGAGTAAGCTAAAAGAAGATCTTTAAAAGGACATTGTCAGGAGGCCAATAAAACTTCACTAGTTCAGCAGCCTCGGAGAGGTTAATTACTATCAATTTCGCAATCACAAACCACGGAAAATCACCGAAGTTCTGCCTCGCCACAAATTGCCGGTTGCGAGATGTCGATGAAATAATGTAATGAAAGCTCGGGAAGACTCACCGCAACCCTGTCCTCGTTCCTGTACTGCTTCCACACACTCCCGCTGTCGCTGTAGAGAAGCGTGTAGCTGCTGACCCAGTCATGGCTGCCGTGCCGGCCCTGCGTGGCTACAGCCGTCACCTCCATGCGTGCCCTGAGGTCCAACTGCAGCCAAGGTGACCTGTCTGTCAACTGCGGGCTCCACCCACCACCTCCTGACAGGAGAAATTTGAGAGGAATATGATTTATATGACAACTTTCATTAAGTAGTGACTATGTGTTTGGCAGGTGCATTCGACTGCCATATTGCTGCTCTATTATTATAAGAACCACGTACACTATATGGCCGAAGGTTTGTGGACACCTCACCCTCACACCAGTATGTGCTTGTTGAACATCTCAACCAGATTTAGTCTCTCTTTACTGTTATAATGAGCTCCACTCTGGCTACAGAGAACTGTGTTCATTCAGCCACAAGAGGTCAGGTCACAGGCAGGTCTGGGGTTCAGTCAGGGTTCCAGCTCATCCCAAAGGTGTTCAATGGGGTTGAGTAAGTTCAGGGCTCTGTGCAGGACACTCGAGTTCTTCCACTCCAACCTTCACACACCATGTCTTCATGGAGCTCGCTTTGTGCACAGGGAGATCATCATGCTGGAGCAGGTTTGGGCCTCTTAGCTCCAGTGAAGAGAAACTGAAATTCTACAGCATACAAAGACGCTCTATACAATTGTTTGGGGAAGGAACACATATAGGTATGATGGTCAGGTGTTCGCAAACATTTGCCATTTGGTGTATCAAACAATGAAAACTGGACGAAAAAGAAATGTGAAGTGGTCTGAGAAGAAAAAGACTCTAACTGTAGAATTAAGGATAAAATCTAAGAAGGAAATCTATTGGCGCGACTCCAGTAGGGCCACGACTCTGACGGACCTTTAACCAAATCTACTAATGCTTTGTTCGAACGTGAAGCCAGCTAAACTTGCTGCCTCTACTGCCTCATGAGTCAGTGTCTTAGAAGGCAATTCTCCCATACCTACAAATGAAGAAATGGTTTGAGGTGGACTTTTAAGGCAAGCAACACATCACAACCTCTCCAGTCCATCTAAACAGACTATCAGTCGGAAATAACACAGTGAAGACTCTGTCACTGTTTCTTGCACGAAGGTTCATTCTTGAGTCAAAACAATTACAAATAACTTCTATTTATACACGAACTGTGCTTTCCTTCCCGCCGTGCCACGCTTTTCCACCATCATTGTTTCCTGCCTTCGAAAATTCTGCCATGCAATTCCTGCCTTCGAATACATCCTGTGTAGGCAGTATGGGTTTTTTTTTCTTTTTTACATTTTGAACACAGTGTGGATGGGAACTGCTCAGTTTTAGCAAGAATGTGAGCAAGAATGGCAATAAAGCAGGAAGTGCAGTAAGCAGAATGTTGTAGGGGGGACTCTTGGAGAAGACTCGCAGGCACTGCTGATTGGCCAGACCTCCGCAGTTCATCCTAGAATAGCACTACGTCTTCAAGGGACAGTTGGGACAGACATTTCTTCCATGTTCTGAGGAGCTTACTCATAATATATGAGGGACAGATGGTTAAAAAAATAACAGTGTGGCCACCATGAACAGGCAGTAGAGTCCACCCCTGCTTCCTGTTTCAGTCTTATGAAACAGGAAGCCTCCATGGATATGACTGGATAAATAAACGGCGCTGCTTCGATCCTTTAATTAGGTTAAATGCGTAAAAACCGTGACACAATAGTACACACTGCATTGAAGTTAGTACGTCTTGGAAAACGATGCCCTCCTGCCCTCTCGAGCGTGAAGGAACACACCAGAATGGTTCATTACTTAGCTGCTGCAGGCTGAGAGTCAATACTATAGGAGGAGATGAGAGATGAATATCACGCCGGAGATCTCCGGCGCGCAGGGAGTAACATTTACACAGCCTCCTCGCCTCCCTCGGGGAGGGAAAGTGTTCTGTTTGCAAGGCGCTCGCACACAGCGGAGGCTGGCGAAGGCTGAAAATAGCTTGGACACTGCAGCCAGAGTAATTACTCAGTCGAGGACCGGGGGAAAGCGAGAGGTGTTTTCAGGGTTTTTTTTTCTTAAATGTCTTATCTGCTATGGGTTGTTTTTAATCAACTTCTTGGGTAGAAAAGGGACATTAAAAAAAACTTCTTTTGGTTTGCACACTTCATATATAATATATATTATATATAAATTTCTTCACTCATTTTATTACCATAGTCAAACAGGCAAGACTGCTGTACGAGAAACAAGATGGATTGGCAGATGTACATTTTTTTTGAATGTTCCTGTAACATTGAGACTTTTTGCAAAGGTCCCGTTCTACATTTGCGCAGATCCATTAAAGCTGTGCATTGAAACTGGGGAAGATTTCAGCTTAGCGCATGAATACGAAAACAGCCGTGCGAAATCAGCATTGATTTGAGTGCGAGTGATCTATCGGCGTCAGCGGTGTGGAAACGGGGGCATCTCCACCTGTCCTTCATTTACACATCATATATTACATACAGCACGCGTGAAACAGACCATGGTTTAGCCATCATGTGCGCATCCTTTACATCTAACACAATGTAATCTAATCATCACATTCCCAGCATTTACATTAACTGGCTATAATATGTAGATTTTATACTGTTTAAAACTATAATTAAAAAAAAACACACTTTGAGAAATAACCTTGTGAGGGATCCTGTGAATTTATTACAGAAATAACTGCAAACAGAAGCCATTATCCTGGCACTGCGATAAAAAAAATGAGGAATGTATGGCATTTGGTGAAGCTGAGATGTTCATGTAGGTTTCACAGCTTAGGAAATCCAGTTGAGAGTCAGGGGCCTCGCTCAAGGGCCCCGCAGCAGCAGGAGCTTGGTGCTACAGGGATTCAAACTCACAATGTTCTGATCAGTAGGCTGAGGTTTTAACCACAGAGCTAGCGCTGCACTTGTGTTATAGTATAGATCTGTATTAGAGAGGCATGCTGGCCTTACAGCTCCAGGGGTCCAGGTTCGATCCTGAGCTCGGCTTACTGTGTGTGTGTGGAGTTTAGTATGCTCTCCACATGTCCATACGAGCCTCCTCCAGGTTCTCCGGTTTCCTCCAAGCTCTCGACAGCATCACAGTTAGTGAACTGGCCCTGCTAAATTGCCCCTAGGTATGAATTAGTGTGTGTGTGTGTGTTTGTGTGTTTTTGAGGAAGGATGCAAGCGTGTATGCTCAACATGTTTATTACGGGTTTTCCTTTTTTTTTTTAATATATAGACTGATCTAGAAAATCTGACCAGATGGACAAAACCAGGAAACTCGACATGATGAAGACAAGGGACTGACAAGAAGGAAGTGTGTGATGGACAGAATGTGTAGGGAGAAATAAAATATGAAGGCGTAAAACAGTGTGTGTGTGTGTGTGTGTGTGTGTGTGTGTGTGTGGAACAAATAGCTGGCAAGTCTACATGAAGGGAGAAGAAATAAACTGATGTAAGTATAGTGTGAAATATCATTCAACAGGTGACGGAGAGGTGCGGCGTGCGATGAGAAGAACGGGAAAGATCCAGCGCGGCTGTGACAGTCACGTCTCCCGAAATTGGCGAATTTCACAACTTTGATGAAGAAGCATATGATGAAGGAATCCTGGGTGTGTGTGTTGTGGTGACAGTGACAGCTGTGATTGTAAACGTTGCAGCTGTAAATGAAGCGTCTTGTCGACGGAAGCGTCTCCGTCTTTGAGGCCGCGCAACAGAAAGCCGTTATCATGGCTCCTACAGACTGCTGCGTATTAGCGATAGAAATCACTACCACGCTTCCTAAACGGTTGATCAGAAGTGCGTTTTTGTGTGTGTGTGTGTGTGTGTGTGTGTGTGTGTGTGTGTGTCGCAGTTCAGATAATGTACACTTCCTGTCTGTCTCTGGAGAAAGGCTGTGAAGTCTTGTACTCTTTTACAGCCTCAGTGCTCCACATGATGAATCACGGCTGCCGAGCCAAACAGTCGTCCTGATTATTTTAAGCTGAATGTGAAGTGTGGAGCGACGTGAACGGGAGCGACGTGAACGGGAGCGACGTGAACGGGAGCGACGTGAACGGGCTGTTTATTCTTTCCGTTGTTGTGACACTGCTGACAAGCGGCTCCAGGAACCTGCTGTACTCGGGCATTCTGGAGGCATTTCATTAATGTTTCTGCTATTACTCTTATTCTCTCTTTACACTCAGACTGCTGTCTGTGGATTAAAGACTCGAGTGCATACACTGATACAGTATCTGACACTGCGATATTTTCAATTCTACTGGATGTAAAAAAAAACGTGTATATTATATACTATATACAAATATATTCTAAGTGAATTTATACGTGAGCCATGTATCATGTCCTTCAACCTGCAATTAATATCAGGAATTAAAATAAGGGCTTTGAAGCAGTGTACTGAAGTATTTTATTACTAGAAAGAAGACAATCCATCCTGTATGAATTTGCCTGTTTGGTAGAGACAGTACCGGTCCAATGCGCAGGATGTGTATCGGGCTGAGGCGGATAAACGGAGGATCGGATATCGGAGAAAAAAAAAAAGGAATGAATTCGATCTGATCCTGTAATAAATGGAAAAGACTGGATTTGGAATTTTTTTAAGTATATTTCATTTGTGTAAGTCATGGTTTTAGCTACGTAAGTTTTACTGTAATGTTTTTTTTTTTTATGTGCTTCAGCTTTAAAAAAAAATAAAATAAATAAATAAATAAATAAATAAACAAACAAACGAATAAATGAATAAATGAATAAATGAATAAATATAAATAAATAAATAGTTTTAAATATTTGTGCTTCAGCTTTAATATAAATAAATAAATAAATAAATAAGTAAATAGATTAATTCATAAATAAACAAATAAACAAACAAAGAAATAAAAATAAATAAATAAATGAACAAATAAATAAATAAATAAATCAATTAATAAACAAATAAACAAACAAATAAATGAATAAATATAAATAAATAAATAGTTTTAAATCTTTGTGCTTCAGCTTTAAAATAAATAAATAAATAAATAAATAAATAAATAAATAAATAAATAAAAAATAAATAAATAAATAAATAAAAAATAAATAAATGAATAAATGAACAAATAAATAAATAAATAAATAAATAAATAAATAAATAAATAAATAGTTTTAAAGCTTTGTGCTTCAGCTTTAAAAAATAAATAAATAAATAAATACATTAATTAATAAATAAACAAACAAATGTAAATAAATAAATAAATAAATAAATAAATAAATAAATAGTTTTAAAGCTTTGTAGTTTTAAAGAAAAATATATATCAGATGGGTGTCCATATCAGCTGATACTCACATTTTCAGTATCAGTACTGGAAAAGAAAAGGTGATATTTTGCCATCTCCAGTATTTAGTCCTTTTACAGCCTTTAATTAAAGTTAAGCGTCAGCAGACATTCACACAGCCATCACATGTGATATCTGAGACCCTTTAATATTTTCTGCTTTTCCCGGTCTTTCTAGCACTTGAGTATTCCATCAGAAGGTTTATTTATTTCTTTTCATATGCACGTTGGGAATGAAAGACTCTTAACTGACATGTCACACTGAAAAAATGTCTACATCCATGTGATCATGTGACTGAGCTAGGTTACACTCACACGGTTTGTTTTTGATCATGTGTTTTCAAAGCCATGAATATGAATCTCAACCAAGCTGAGGATCAGACGCAGGCCTCTGCCACATTACCGCTGCGTCACTCTGCCACTTGCTTCAAGTGTGAAAATCTAATACTACAGTTATACTTCCTGTCAGTGTCGACGTCCTCACGGGACTTCATAATATAACTGCTTTACGTTCCTGTGTGAACTGATCGTCTCACGCTGTATAATTCAATGTAGTCATTAGCGACGTGTTTAAATTAGGTTTAGTGTAAGCATATGTAATACATTCTCTTAAATCTGACTGATATTCCATTTATTTTTCAGTGAGAGGATCTTGGCTGATTGAGATTAAGTAACAATGACGTGATGTGGACAGGAGCGGTGAACTGAACACACTAACCATCTCGTCTGTTCAGCTTGGCGAAGTTAGCGGCCCGACTTTCTGAAAAATGTGAAGAGCTCTGGAAGGAGGCCGCAGGCAGTCCGGATGCTAGAGCTCCATCGCAGCTATCTGTGAATGAGAAGGAAGAACTGTTAGAACAACTGGCCAGGCAGAAATCAAAAGAAGGCTGTTATCCAGTGAACATCAACACTGTCTGAGGGCACAAGATTAAAAAAAGATAGACTGTTTTACTCAAATATATTCTGTTTGATTTCGTAACTTTTTTTTTCTTCTTTTTTTTCTCCAAAGATACGCATCATCTGAGTGCTACACGGCGAGATTTCAACTCGTTTGTCTGAAACCGTATGCTAATGCGTGTGTTTCAGGGTGAAAAGCAAGGATTTGAAAGCAGACAAAATAACACCAGGAACCTCCAGCTGACCAACAACGAGCTGCATGAAGTCAAACAGAGGAGAAGAAGCTTCTCTCTGATCTCGCTCATTGCTGGTGGCTTCAGGAGAAAACAGACAAAGGCCACGGAAGGTAGAACGAGAACAAACAGCGGAAGCTGCGACTGCAGCGTCGGCTCCGGCGTGAGAGAACACTGTGTCTATCTGACACGCTTGTGTTGTTCGGGATCAGGATCAATCTCTTTCAGCTTACTTATCTCTCCTCGCTTTGGATTTCTCTCCCTCTCTCCCTCTCTCACTCTCTCCCTCTCTCACTCTCTGCTCAGACGCCTTTCTCTTTACCCTGACTCGTCACTCTTTACGCTAGTCCTGAGGTCTCATTCTCACACGTCATTGGATTGGGAAAAGCCTGTATGTCATTATATATATAACATATATGTCAATCCAGGGCCAATGCTGTTCCTGTTTCTTCAGCCTTTGTTGTGAAACTGAAGCAGCTTCTTAATGGAGAAGCATTGATATTCAGGGAGGCCTTGCATCAAAGAGCATTGCTCAGTTCGCCCACACTGACTGGTTTGATATTCTCTCTCGGCTCATACCTGCCTCTCTGCTGGTTTGCTAGTACCTTCACATTACGCTCTGACTGTTCGACTCTTGGACTGATATTTCAACACAGCTACAGTCAAGTCAAGGCTTAGAGTAATCCGTCCACTGTTCAAGAGAATAAGAAAAACTATCGAACTAACTAAACTCTAAATCATCTGTATTACAGCCTGAACTACTGCTACAGGAAATGGATCAACACCTTCTGACCAATCAGATTCGAGAATCCTACAGCGCTGCGCTATAATCTAATTTACAAAACGTCTCCGGTGTCAGGATAAACAGCGAGCTTCCTTCCAGCTCCACACTTCCCTCGACATCTTACTTGAGTTATTGATTTATTTGACACAACAGCTGAGATATGACAGAGTAGTGCCAATTAACATTTAGCAAATCATCCAGACAGATCTCAGGGATTTACGGAGTACAAGTTTACCAGCTCGATATCTCGCTTCGGAAAAAAAAAAAAAAAAAAAGACAGGCGATACTATGAACGTAGGTGATTAATGAGCAAAGTCTGCGGAGTGAAGATGTGAGCTTTCTTGTACATCGTCTTTATGACATCACATCACGATTATTATTTCCTCCATACTGGCTGCTCCATCCAGGGTTGTAGCATTGTCAGAACATACGATGCAGAGATGGCTGGATGCCTTCCTTCCTTCCTTCCTTCCTTCCTTCCTCCCTCCCTCCCTCTGAACGCAGTGTGAGTAGGTGGCGTTTGTTGCGTTTCAGACACGCTGATTATGCACTACTCCAGTAATCATTTATGTCACTGGCACTGTTCATTATTCACACTGATCCCTAAATAATTGTCTCAGCACATCTCATTATCCCATGTGTCAACATTACCTTTGTTTGTCTGTGGCTTCGAGTTCCAATTGTGTCTCTTTTATATACTGGTTTTGATCTCTACCTGCCTTCAATAGAGAAGATCGGATAAGCATCTGATTACAGCATCCGTCTGAGATCTGACCTCGGCTCGCTCCTTACTGTACGCCCTAAATATATGTACAGCTAGACGCCGAGACACAAAACGCTCCCAGATTAATAGGATGCTTCAGACACACATCTCTCATCGGCTCAATACAGATTAGATATACGATATACGGATGAAAGTTTGCGCATGTCTGACCATCCACCCAAATTTGGGGCTTCACTAAACTGTTAGAAGCACAGAATGCCCTTGTAGCTGAATGAAGTCTAGTGGAAAGTCTTCCCAGAAGAGTGGAGCTTACTATAACAGCAAAATCTGACTTAATCTCAGCCTCATGGGCAACACAACATCCGATACCTTTTGTACACATTTCAGGCCACAAGCTTCAGAATCTCTGATTAGCTCTCTGCACTTCCATGTATCTGCGCAGCGCTTTTCCCGTTTTCAAATTTTTAAAACAGTTTGCTTTTTTGAAGCATGATATGCTCACTGGACTGAAAAAGCTTAGCGAAGACATTTTTCATGAAAAGCATAAAGAATGCTGGAAGTCTGGCATGCAAGGCTAGACCTGAGTGGCACGGTTGTGCGTTGTGGCCTGATACGAAGCAAAAAAAATACAATATCCACCCTGAATGTCTGCATAGAGAAAGCTTCACCATATCAATCTTTCTACTGTCTTCTTTGTTCAAAAACGACGTTATTAAATAATTTTTTTTATTATTAGGCTTCGATTATCTGGAGGCCCTGTGCATGAGCTGTTGCTATAGCAATGATAACATATTAAAGCCAGTGTATTAACCAGTGATTTGCCTTGCACTGTTCATCCAGAATCTCTCACAGGTGATCTTGAGTTCTGGTGACTGTTATTTTCATTATTTTCAGACTCATCCATCCATTCAGCGAGGCCTTGCGACCTGCGGATGGGAGCGGAGGCATCCCGGAAGAGCCCACTCCCATCAGGATACGAATGAACCCAAAGGAGTAACTCAAAGCAGATACTTCAAACATACCTGCAGGTCTTACTTACAAGCTGAGTAACTGAGGATTGATGACATCAGCGGCTACTTCCTGAAGTGAATACCAAGCTAAGCAGTCAGACTTGCCTTTACTGTCTCTCTCACTGGATCAGTGACTAAGAGGATAGAATGCTATTCAAAGGTTTTCCTGTGTATAGGAATTTAAGACCAAGCCAGTAAACCCATCCAATATCCAGTATAACTGTCTTTCTAAAAACCATTCTTCTCCACAGAAACCCTGAGAGACGCGGTACACAGAATCAGGTTTATGGGTCACTAGAGGCTATCCAAAAGAGTGCAGAAGGATACTGCTGGAGAAACGGTGGGAAATGGGCCGGCGTATTTCAGTCAGGGAAGTAATTAGGGTTAAAAAGCAGTTAGTGTCATCCCTGTTGTCAGAGTCGTCCTGTTCGCGTCCTGTTTTCCTCTCTCCTGTCTCGCTTCCGCCCTCAGCACTAACGCTGATCACGGCTCAGACCTGCTCCTGCTTAAATGTCTCGTTCCCGTGTGTGTTTTGATATCTTGGTAGGGAACATATCTCCCCACAAGGATTAAAAAAAATCGGAGAGTTTTGACATTGTGGGGGCAGTTGGATGGTTCTCATGAGAAAAACTGCTTGTTTTTTTTTGACAAAAACTGTAGCTTTTATTTTAAAACCAACGTGCCGAAGCTTCGGTCAAGGTTAGGTTTAGGTATAGCGTAGCACTAATTACCTGCATTAAGAGTAATGTCAATGGAAAGTCCTTACAAGGGTAGTAAGACAAGCATGTGCACATACATATGTGTTTGTGTGTGTGTGTGTGTGTGTGACAACTCATGATTTTGGTGGGGCAGGACGACATTAAAAAATGCCATTGCCTTCAACAAAATTAAGTCAAGAGGCTATCAGTCCTGACTTACGCTATAGGCTACTATCAAGTGAATTGTTAGAGTAACCCCATAATGTTCAGTTAAAGGTCAAAGGCATGAAGTCATCCAGTAGCTTGTTTTAGAAATAACTCAGTTCAACTGTGTTTAATACAGCAGGTGTGTTTCCCGTTACTGTTCTCATGGTCTGAGGCTGTGGAGTATTCCCTTCACAACTCAAAACCTCAAGCCTGGAATCCCTGTCATTAACGGTCCGGTCCACTGCTCCTCCTCCACTGAAAGTGAGGAAGGGGCAGCAGGAAGCCTGCCCCAGTGCCTCTCTATTAGGGTTTGTTCCCATTTTCGACCACTAGGTGTGTTAATAACCCTGTGGAGCTTAGTGGGGCAGTGAGCATGTTGCCCCATGATTGTCCAACATCTAGAACGGCGAAAAATTGAATAGAGCATCTGCGTATATTTGTCAAATATATATTTTGAGCGTGATCTCTTTCCAGCTGTACTACACTACACTACAGTACTACTGAATTGTTCTGAAAAGCCAAATCATATGAAAGGTATGTTAGGATTGGGGCAGTGGTCAAATGTAAGAAAGAAATCAATCAATCAATCAAAAATCTGGGCTGCAAAAATCTAGCTAGCTTACTGCGCTAATGTAAATTCTGCTAATCGGCTTGTCATGACTGTTTTTTTTTCTTCTTTACATGCTCAGATTGCTGTACTGATAAATAAAAACCTTGTATTGCATTGCAGACGTCTACCAGGACTCTGCTTCTAACAGATCTTATTCGTATATAGTATGCTTAGAGCAAGGATATGATTATGTACGATTTCAAACAATTCCAACATGTGAAGCACAATCTGGTAGAAATAGGATCAGATTAAACTTTGGCCAAATTTTGGTTGAAATGGATTGAAATCAAACAGAGGAAGGTTTTAAACCACGACTGGATTGTAAACAATCAATCCAACCTAGCAAACCTGATTATCTCTGCAGGAGCATTACATATTCTATCCATCCATCCATCCATCCATCCATCCATATTCATAATGGGATAAACAAGGAGGAAAGGGAAATGGTTTTCTTCTCCTCTCACTTCTACATTTTAAACCGAGTCCTGGTTAAGAGAAGAGTTAATGGCCGTACATTATTCTGTTAATGGAATAGTTTTTCTTCTGAAAGTTTTTCTTACGAAAACTCATTAGAATCTCTGTAGACTTGGCATGAGAGGAGGTGAAGCACCCAGGCACTGCAGCACTGCGGGCTTGTTTACCTGCGCAGTCTCCTCGGCTTCACTGAACCCAAATGGTCCTGACACAGAGGCAGAAGACACGCTGAGATAATTGAAAGTCAGTATTTACATTTACAGCCATCCTCCTACTGATGTATACTATTACAGCGATTTCCACTCAAATGCATGTTAAGATATTTTCCCCGTTCAGAAGGAACGAGTAAACCAACGGAGAGGAATAAAGACGAGCCACCTGGTACCCGAAACTTTCATTAGGTGACGACTTGCTTAATTTAACTCAATTCTGTCAAGATGGAGTCTTTTTTTAAACCTCTTTTGAGTATAGAACTGTGATGATAATGAATTCATTAACCCCACACGAGTCCGGGATTTTTCTTCATTAAGATGTATAAATTAAGAGAAATGTATTAACTGTGATTTCTGGTTATCAGGCAGGCTTCACACTTCTGGGATATCTGCAGAGATAAAATTCAGTAGAGCGAAAAGACATTTCAAAATGTCCTCAAACACATTTTTTCACATATCACATCCTCCAAAGAACTCCATCTCCCAGAATCCCCTGCTGACTACCACACCCCTCTCTCAGCCAACGCGATCATCTTCGCAAGCTCGCTAATCACACTCACCTGCGCCTCATTTACTAATCACCACGTCGCCCTTAAACGCATCTCAGTTGGGTTTATGCACTTTTGGTCTTGTTTGTGCTCTTCAGCTTACTAGTCTTATACTTTGTCTACAACTGACTCTAGGAATGAGCTTTCAGAAATGAAAAATAAAAGAAAGTTAATGAATGTTAAGAAAAAAAACCTATAACATAGGCAGCCTATTATCATATATATCATATATATCTTTCAGACATTGAATCCAGACAAAGCAGAATGCACCAAAAAGAAATTAAGATTATAGCTTTATGATGATGAAATGGTGTACAAGGTGCAAGAAACCACAGGAAATACCGAAACTAATTCACATATGTTTTGTATTATAGAGACATTTCTTTAAAACTGCTCACAAGAAATAGAATATAATCCAAATAAATTTGGTATAAGGGAAAAATAATCATGTGTGATTACATCAAGAAATAATGGGCATGCGATTCTAGTTCAAAATAATCCCCAGCTGGAAAGTAACATATGTTCAGCTAGTTACCTCCCTCTAAGTGTGAATTCACCTTTGACCCTCATACATATTGAAAGTGAGACCACATGGGCTCCCTGCCAAGTACATCTATATGTCTGTGCGAAAACCTTAGTATCGCTCTCCTACCGTCGAGTGCTGATGATAATCAGATAGGAAATGTCAGCTACTTGCTCAAGGAATAATTAACATGACTAAGTGATAAGTTACTGAGTTATTGATGTCTTCACTTTGTTTGATTTTGAAGTCCATAACCTTCAATTGAAGCCCAAGGTATACATACACCTAGACTAAATATATCAATCTCAGCTTTTCACAGCTACGTGTATCGTAATGTCATAATTCCTTAACTGGGATCACACACGTGGCTGTACTGAAGAGGATCCCATTAGAGACAGTGTCTTTTTGTCTTTTTGAGAAAATCTAGGCAACTCAGCAAAGACCTCAGAAAATAAACGTTGTGGACCTTCACCAACCTGGCAATTTCCAATCAACTGCAGGTACCACAAGCAATTCTATGCAAATATCAAAATCTTGGGACCACACAGACACCCCATCATTCAGGAAGAAGGCACAAATGAAATCCCAGGAATGAACGAACTTTGGACTAAAAGATTCAACTGAATCCCAAAACAACATCAAAGGAACTGTTGAAGGAGCTGGACGCATCAGGTATCAAATATGAACATCTACCATAAAGAGAGTTATGCATTACATCACACAAGAAAGAAGCCCGCACTACAAGGCTGGCATAAAAAAGCCAGACTGAAGTTTGAAGGTGGTCACATAATGTTCAGAGCTACATATGGAGGGAAAAAGCTGAGGCTTCTAATCTGAAGAACACCATCCGAACTGTGAAGCATGGGGGTGGCAGCATCATATTGTGGGGGTGTTTCGCTGGAAAAGGGACTTTAGATGGCATCATGAGGAAGGAGGATTATCTAGAAATACTAAAGCAATACCTTAAGCCAGGGGTGTCCAATCTTATCCGGAAAGGGCCAGTGTGGGTGCAGGTTTTCATTCCAACCAAGCAGAAGCCATACCTNAGGTGTGGCTCCTGGTTGATTGGAATGAAAACCTGCACCCACACTGGCCCTTTGTGGATAAGATTGGACACCCCTGCCTTAAGCCATCAGACAGAGAGTTAAAACTTGGCTGCAACTGCAGGACAATGATCCTAAGTGTACCACCAAAGCTGTGACACAATTCCAGCAGAGTGTTGTGAGAAGCTTGTGGAAGGCTCCCCCCAAGAGTTTGGCAAGTTAAGCCATTAAAAGGCATTAAAAGGCATTGCCTCCAAATACTAACAAAGTGGATGTAAACAACTGACGCACTAAAAAATCTGAAATAAATCTGTCTCTTAGCTATTAGCTACCGAGGTGTATGTCCACGTTTGGCCTCAACCGGACCTCAGGTGGGCAGCGACGGCATTTTTTGACGTCAGATGGCGAGAAACGACCCGAGAGTTTGAGAGAGTGCTTCCCACACGAGCAGAACTGTCATTAAAACTTTTGAGCGAGTGCTTTGTGCTTCGCTGTCACTTCCTGCTAAATGTGCTCTATCCTATCTGCGGTGGTATAAAACATTTCAGCATATTTCCAAGGTCCTATTAAATTAGGTTCTTACAGTCCAAGCACTAAACCTATAAAAAGAATGACTGACAGCGTGGAGTAGTGGATTAGGAAAATGCAAAGTGTGCACGTCGTCGGTGGGGTTTGTTGTTTTACGCACAGTAAAGCCTAAAAGTCGGAGTCTAATACCATGATTTGCTGTTTTATCACAAAAACTAATGACACATGCCTTTTTTTTTTACTTTTCAAAACTCATACCATTAAATAGTTCATGATTTTATGCTGTACTCTCCCTCTGTTATAGAAGGCATTAGCAGTGGGTTAGCATAGCTTAGCCACTTCCCTAGCATGTCCTCGTTTTGCTTGTGAGTTAAGTGTATTTCTTGAGCCTGCCTCGTCCTGATCTTGGCTTAGAATCTGCCTGCGTTTTTATTCAGTCTAGACGGATGTACTAGCCCCGGTGTAAGGGACAAGGAGATTACGTGATCGGGTTTTCATTCAGAAATGCCTGGCAGGCGAGCACATTTAGCAGACTCCAAAGTGGTGTTTCGTTTCTGTTTTTCTTTTTTTTTTGCGTCAACCAGATAAAGCAGAAACACACTCCGACTGACTTTCACGCACATTAGCATTCAGAGCTCGGACACGACTCCAGTCTTGAGCGCTATCCGGAATTAAAACATGCACGTCTCGGTCACACGTAAAGGACACGTATTACAGCTTACGTGAGGGACAGGGTGAAGTCCAGCTCCACTGTCCTCTGTGGGCAGATCTACTTCACGTGGGAATTCATGTGGAGTACAGCGACAAAAAGCTATTTCTGTCTTCAGTCCGTATTTTCTATCCTTGGTTTTTTTCAGGCTTAGAGGCGAGTGCTAGTTTTGGAAGGTGGTGGTGAAAAAAAACGCTTCAACACTTTTAAGAAAAATCTGTCAACCTTGGAGAACTACAATTACATCCGGCATCAACGTCTGCGTAAATATCGACGTACCTTTTGGGCTTAAGTCACCAACTCCGTAAAATAAACTCGGCGTACTTCAGACGCTGCTTTTAAGTTTTGCTTAGTCACATATTTGTGCTAACTCCATTAGCTCCCAAGTGTTTCAGCTGTGATCCGGCTCCCCGTCATTTTTACCACTTATACCCAGACGTCAGGAAATGAGCACTAATCTCGCTCTAATCTATCATTAGTGTGATCGTTATACTCCTGCCCTCTTCCCTCCAGGCACTCCACTCACTTCAACTCAGTTGTTGGAATTCAAATCACAGCCTGACACAAGAGGAGAGGCATTTCCAAGAAGCTAACAGAGTCAATGAGAGAGTGTATTATAGTTCAAAATATGGCTTCCTAAATTTGTCAAAAGCAAAGTGAGTGGAAGTGGAAGGGTCAGCGGTTCTCTTCCAAGAGCGACTGGCTGCTGGCTAGTTAAAAACAAAAACCTTTCCCTTACAGAAACACACACACACACACACACACACACACACACACACACATCTTTATCCTCTTACCTGACTTGCTCAGCCATTTGCCCCATCGCCAGCAAATCTCTCTAGACTCTTTTTCTCTGACTCGTTCTATCTATCTTCATATCGTTCCTTCTCGCATTCGCTTTTTTCCACTATCAGTCACTCAAGCTCCGTTAAATTTGAAGCCTTTCATGGAAATGATACAAAAAAAAAGGTACAGTGCATTCCCTCACTCACTAGTACAGTTTTTTCTGGTTTTTTTTTTTTTCTTCCCACAATATGTCTCGCAAATTACTGGTTAGTGACAGATGAAGAACAGAGTGTGACGTCTAAATCAGTCGGGTCTCTAGTTTCTCACGCCGTCACCACTTCCTGTAGTGCAGGGCGTATTTGACATGACTTTGCGCTTTTCTTATCTGTTCCGCAGCTACAATAATTCACTTCTTTAGCATCCGTAGCAAGTGCTATGGAAGGATACACACTTAACACATAATCACCTAGTCGCAATCACTTGGACTAATTAACGTTTAAGAATCATAATTAGTCGTAATTGCGGTGCCCTGGAAAACCTTTCACATAGTCAGTCCGATTTTATACTGTAAACAGATTCTGTACAGGTTTTTGGATGAGTCTCAACTAGAAATAAAGAAGTTCTAGCAATTTTAAAGTCTGGATAATCTCCAAAAGTGGGAAAAGTAGAAAATCACATTTAGGTTTTGTTCTAATTCCCCTAAAAGGCACAGACATTTATAATCTACGCCACTCATAGATAAACCCCGTTAGTTTACAGCATGAAATGAGTTCTCGCTCTGATTATCAGCATCATCCACATCACATTAGATCATCAGTCTCATCACCTGAGGAAAAAGTCTCTCACAGAATGTAAATCCAGGTCTCACTATCGTCTTTTCACTCGTTTCAATCTCGGTCACGGCTAACAGTTCTGATGACTACATCTCTTTCTCATCTCTGACTGCAAACACACACGTTCTGGCTTGTATCTGTCTCGCTTTTGCACATGGCTACTTAAGAACAATTCATGTGTGACATCTGTGTGAGGGGTTTTAGGTTTTAGACTTTACATCTTTACACAAAGCAGCTGTTCAGCTGGCTCGTTGAAACCGAGGACAAGGTGAGAAAGCAGCTTAAATTCAAATACGCAAAAAAAACAACCATTTCCAAGTCATTTTGGTAAAATATTTGGTAGAAAAGTCAATCGATCCAATGTGGTCAAAACCCAGTTTTCCGTAATCTTAGGCTGTTCTCCAGCATTGGCGAGTCTGAGGAGTTTTCTCAGCTCGCTGGTAAAAACGGCACTCCTGCTTACACCTATAACATACAAGCAGCATAAAGTGATCAGATAAATACTGTTTCCTGACTCCCATTAACAGCTCACAAGCTGTCCGGATAGAGATCGGACATCCTCGATGACCACTGCCAGTATATCAGTACCCCTGATGGCACTGTGTGTAGTAACTGTAAGTTCCCTTAGGGACAAAGGGATATCATCTTAAACACGACTGAATTTGGATTAAACAAAACTCTGAGTAATAGAAAGCCAGGTGTTGGTGGCATGTTGATATCATAACAGGATATTACTTGTTTCGCTGACATTCCACAACATGAAATGTAACTATAAATGCACAAATATGACACGACATTCATTAATAATTCCTTATAATTGCGGCCAAATGTAGTACAAGAGGAATAAAACACTTGACCGCTTGACCACTTGACGCATGCTGTTATTTTGAACTCCAGAGCAGTAACAGCAGCTTCGAGTGAACGGCGTTGCTGATTATTTCTCTCTAACGGCACACCCCCATACTTTATCACTTACAGAAAAACCTAGCAATTTAGTCTAGAGAACAGCGCAGGGTTGGAGTGACTCGCTCTCAGTGCAAGGTGGTGTAACTGTGTGCTGCAATTACACTGTCAAGGGGGAATCCAGTGCAGTACCTCATTACTGCTACCTTATTATTTGCCTTGTATTTTGTATTCCTGTAATCACATTACAGTTACCGTCTTAAGTTAAAAACGACGTCGGGTTTGCATTTGCATTTGCATTCCACTTCCATTTCCAGAAGCGCAACGCCTTTAAAGTGTAAATCTTGTTATGTAATGACCGAGGAGGAGAAGTGTGAAAGCTATTGCCATTATTACATAGAGATATTCTCATTAAGTGAAGCCATTGCTACTGTTTTGACTTTACTGCAGGTAACGGCTAAACGTTCACGCAGCTCTGTACCATTATAAATCATCCGAGTTACAAAACTCGATTTGGAAACTGCTTATTTATTTATTTATTTACTATTAAATCATTACACTGACTAGTTTCTACATGCATACGAAACATAACACAACTTTAGTCTGAACTATCCAACACAGACAGAGAGCTAAAAAGTGCAGACATGAAGTACTGAAAGATTTCTAAAGGTCTGAATTTGTATGAGGTTTGAAGAGGAATTAGGTAATAAGTAGAAGCGCGAAACTAATCCATTCACACTTAAGGAGAAGACTCCTTTTTTTTTTTTTTATTAATTTTGACTGGATTACATTCTTCATACTCGGAGTACTTTTCGTTCTTTGAGTAAGTTCCACTGCTATGTGGGCGTAAGATAACTTTAATTAATAATAGCCCGAATCGATGTGTTTGTTTGGCTTCTCCCAACATATGGGTTTAAATTGCACTGAACAGATCACTCAAACACTCCTTTCCAAACACTTTGAATAAAAAAAAAAAAAGTGCCCTTGGGGACCTGTGGGTTTTCATCCCTTTTTACAAACGTTTGCAGTATTGCGTTAAGCCTCCCTGCCCATTGTCACATCAATGAGAAATCATTCGTCTTCGGCCTCATTGACTCCTACAGTGAAATGAGCTCCCCGACTGCAGCGGTGACTCAGCCCGCGCAGCCGGCGGTCGCATTAATTATATTTCACTTTTGTCAGCACATTAAATGCAGGCACTCGTGGCAGCTGGCATGTCGTAAAGTGGTGGCCGACCGTAACGCTGGGACTTTCTGACCTCCAAACAAAATGGCTGACTTTTTTTTTTTTTCCCCCTTTCCTCATCCTTAAAGTCAGCAATCAGCAGAAGAACAGAGCAGACTCGACTAATGGTAACAGACTAGAGGGGTCAATTTATTTTTTTTCATGAAGCTAAGGGCAAACTGGCCTTTCTCAATTAGTGTTGAGGGAACATATTAGCATTCTAGGTCTCCTTCCAGAAGAGGAGGATTTCTGTATGCTTGCAGTTATCTCTGATGGTAATTAGCAAGACTGGAAATACAGTGCAAGCTTCACATCATCAAAATCTTAAGGCCAGGGAAAATATTACAAGTATTCACACTTCGCACTGGTGGAT
>CM074949.1:3239412-3252373 GCA_037577455.1 Pangasius macronema
AAAAGCTAAGGGGTTCATTAGAGGCACAAAAATACTTTCTTATTTAGTTTAGGATTTCGAATCATTGGAATAATGTTCTACCAAATATATGAGATGTGCTGTTATTGGAAATTAATCAACTTCAGTGTGGAAACAGTAATTCACTTCAGGCGATATCACACCACCCTGTTGTGGATCATTTTCCAATATCAGCACATCATGTTATGTACATAATTGTGGCTATTAATGTTGCCTCCTAGTGTCAGTTCTAGGCACAGAAGTGCATTAGGGACTATATTAGTTAGTCACTGATATACTGATGAATATACTGTATACGGGTTAAACTGCTGCTGTGTTTAATTCCTAGTCCTTTATTGAATAATAATTTGCATTTAGCATAAGAACTGTAACCTGATCACAATTAGTAAGATATGGAAAACGTACATATGCACATGCATGCATTACAAGACAGACTGTGTGTTTATTTCGGGTTCTCCTTATGCTTCGTTGACATTGCGTGTCTGTTTTACCGCCACCCTGCAACGTGGCAGAAGTCACTGCTAGTTGGAGGAATAAATGCAACAGACCGTCTGCTTCCTTAAATAAACGTATACAGAGAGAAAGGAAAAAAAAAGTGCATCCAAATGAGATCTCCACAGCTATTGGTGTTTGTAAGGCAGGACTGCAAATGACCTGTTTCTTTAGCACAAATAGGACACGTAGCCCATATCCCTCAACATGCCAGTCATTTATCAAAATCTTACACCCCTACAGCACCTACCTTGGTGGTATTGCATTGTATTGTCAGATGTTACGAGTTATAAGGTAACATATAATGAGTTAGAGCCAAATGATTGGAGAAAAAAAAAAAAAAAGACTCTCCCACTCTCCCATTGTTAATAAGAACAAATCCGCTTGCTTTAAAGTTTGCCTTGACAAAAGCACTCCATGGAAACGTCCTCCTACGCTTTTCCTCCACATCTTATTGCCTTTTTGTAACATTATTACCTCGGCACAAAAAAAGGAAGAGCTGAGCTAATATGAGGAAACTAATGCCAGGATGATTAAATGACAAATCCAGCCTCTGTCTCCAGACAGAAGTCCTGCAACTGGCTCAAGCCGGACAAAGAATGATGCAAATAACTGGAAACGAGAGCAAATGCTGTTGTCTACGTTTAAGGATTGTGAAATCAGAGGAGGTAGAGCGCAGGGGAGAAGAGAGTGGAGAAGAACGTTTGTTGAGCGTTTGTTATTGAACGTGAAATGTGTAGCTTTGGGGGAGATGACGTAGATAAAATTGTAATGAGAAAATAGATGTGTTTCGAAAAGCAGTGTGGAAGTGTAGAAGTTTATGGGACATGAACAAACAACAATAAACGACAAATTTATAACATTTTATTGAAAGATTTATGTAATATGAAAATTAATTTGTGTTGGCATGGCAATGAGATGTTATTAACACTTAACCCCTGTACAAGACCATTTCTCATAGAAATAATTATATAAACTTATAATCCTAGAGAAAAAAGGTTTAATCAAGGATATGTTAACATACATGGCATGGAATGATTTCCAACCTCTTCTATGAACTCATTTTCCAAGCATTAAACTGTAAGTAACACATCATGCTGAGTAAATTAAATCTTTATTTAATATGAATATCATGAAATGGCTTTTATCTTGAGCTTCACAGCAATGGAGCAGTGAAGATCTGATTAACCTTGATTAGCTCCTTTTTCAGGTATCACGTCTTTTCAGGAGACGCGTCTCCTCATGAAAATCACAATATATACAGCGATTTTATTTTCATTTAAAATGGGACAGAAACAGATTTTCCTCATGTCTAATCTCTTCTACTGAAGCATGTGATCAGACGATTATAGACGAGTAGAGAATTTATTTTTTTTTTTACTGATACATTCAGCTAGTGACTGATATTAACCAATAATAACCAACTTGTTTAGCCAAAATGACCTCTGACCTCTCCCACTGGCATAAATAAGAAATATACACTGAATGGGTTTAAACTGCTTGTTCAGTTAATGAATATAATTATATTGTCCAAACTGAAAAGGCATATTATAATCAGATTTGAATGCTTAGAGCAAAATGTCCCATTGGGGAAAATAAACGGGATTGCTTTCAGTAAAAAGCGCTTTTATTCCTTTATTTAAAACTTAGTAAACTTCGCGAAATAACAACTTCTTGTAATCGATTTTGACAATGCAGAGAAAGAGGACCAAACTTCAGCAAGAATCTAATAACAAGATGATAACGATTTGTTTTTCCGTCTGTAAATGAACCTGTAAAATTCATTTATAATTCTGTATGTTATAATAAACCCACAATACACACTTAAACAATATCAAACACAGTTTCAAACACAAAAAAGTGCTGCATTGCATGAAGAGCCTAAATAGATGACAAAAATAACAACATGAACATCAAATCCATCAAATAGCTAGCTAGGCTAGCTACTTGTCTGGTGATTAGAGTGTATTAATAAAATGTTCCTGTTAGCTAAACAAGAATTGTAGCTAACTAGCTAAACTAGCTCGCTAGTAGCTCTCTGGCTGGGTGTGTATTCAAAAAATAAATAAATTAAAAAAACTTATCACATACCAACAGTAAAGTGTGATGAATGTCTTGGTTTTGCCTTCGAAGTTTGTGCAGATCTGATGGCTAGTAATAACTAGCCAGCTAGCATGCGCTAGAAAAATCTACAAACTCTGTGTGTTTCTTTTCAAGAATGAATAATAAAATCATTTTCGACAGTTAACTGGGCAGAATTTAATTTCACTGACTGATCAAGGCTGACGGATTCTGTGGGGGGGAAAGAAAGAAGCGTGTACACAGCTCTGTATCCTGATCGAATCTGTGATCAGAATTGACCCCAGTTCCACCCAATAAAGGGAAATATTCCAGACCAAAGGTTTGGCACAAACATATTATAACTCCAGATATTATTACATTTGGCAAACCGTTGCTTAATTGCACTTTTACGCTGCAAAGCACGATTCAGTATCGCCGATAAATAGCCTTAAAATCTCTCACGAGTCAAAGATCAGATGCGGTCATGTTCAACGTCTACAACATGAATACGACACGGAACTGCTGTGCTGTAATTTGCCTCAGAAACAAATATAAGTGGTCACCATGGGTGCTATAATTTTGGGATGTCCTCATCTGAATGCTGCTGCTCTCAGAGAGGGTGGAGAGCTCTCGGAGTCATCCATCAAACAATGTGCGGCTCAAGCTCCCTGATTCCCAAATGAAATTTTCCACAGCAGATGTTCTAGGAAGAGTGATGTGCAAGTGACCAGGACCTGAAGAGGCTCCAATCAGGCAGGTGCTGGAGATGGAGGTGATCTGTGAGTCCCCTTTCACCCATAAGCACCTTAGCAATGGCAAATAAGAAGAACTTCATTTAGTTTCACACACAGCAGCTGATCAGATATTGTGCTGGTCTGTGCAATAGGATCTGAATTTATGACTCATTAGTTATGACACACAGCGAACGGCATGAAGCGTAATGTTCTGTAAATCATCTTTTTCTTGCACATAATGGCGAAATGCTAGCATGAGCGTGGCTAATAACGAAAAAGGGAAAAAAAATTCTAAGTGGTTCCACCTGCGTTCTTATTACTGTTAGCTACATCAGCACCTTTTAATGGACCGATTTTGCAATTCTGAAGTGCTTTCGAATATTTTCGCGAAATGAGAAAAGAAGAGCTGTGGGCACTAGACTTTCCTGACATGCTTTTAACTGATGAAGCAGACACACTTAACTTTTACCGTCCTTCTTCAGACTCCTCCTTTTTCGCCAACCGAAGGCTTGTTTATTGAAAATACGCACACACAGTTAGACATGCTTGATTACTGATGTCAGCACTGTAAGACAAATAATGCAACACAACACGGTATTACATAACACGCAATAATGCAGGCATTACTATTGACAAGCTCTAATTCGGTACTATTAAGGGCCATTAGCCCAGACCTGTGCACTTCACCAGCATTGTTTCTTGGAAACAAGCCCACAGTCCTGCCTACAAAAATAAAAGCAGAATGATTATAGGCTGGGCTGCTAATTCTTTAGCAAGAAGGGATAGTAATGTGTTTTCATGATGTTATTGTGCAACATATTTCCTCATTAGTGGTTGTCTGCCTTGTCATTAGCGTTAGTTAATTTGTCAAATACAAGACTAGATGGCTTACACTGGAGTTCACCTGGAGGTGTGTAGCGACAGCCAGCACTGCTGCTTGCTGAAGATGTATTGTATGTACTCGAGTGGATTAGGGCAGTGGATTGTCACTAAAAATACAAATGAATCAAAGTCAAATAGTGTAAACATAGTAGTAGCAGCAGCATAAAACATGTGCAAAACATATGCATAGAGCATAGAGAATGTGTGTGTGTATATATATATATATATATGTGTGTGTGTGTGTTCCTTCAGTCCAGTTCTAGGTATTGAGGAGTCTGACACTTATTCCCAGACTAGCCAATGTTTATTCTTATATGTCATTCATGACCTCTTGGGACTCCCAGGACCTGTTGATGGGTCCAGACTCGTAACCAAGCACAAACGTGATGTGCAAGAGACCTACAGACGGCATCCGGATCATGTCGGTTGGCTCAGACGCTAATCTGCATGTCTGGGAGACGTCCAGTGCAGGATCGATATGCAGGACAACTTTTGAATGTGTGTGTGGACGTGTTCGACATCTAATGTTTTAGATGTCAATAGATAGATAGATAGATAGATTTCCTGACATTTCCCATATCCCAATATCACTCTACGAGCCGTGGGTACTGTATCGCCTCATTTCTTGATGGATCCTTTAATCTGTGGGTGAAAAGGAGGTGCTAAGGAACAGGTGGGCTTCCAGCTGTTCCCCCGGCGCACCGCCATCACCCTCCAGAGCCAGATGGAGCTCTTCCACACTTCCAAAAAAAGAAAAAAAAAAGAATCTGCTCTGAATGCGGAGGCCTCACAACCCCGCAATATGACAAACGGCTTTATTAATGTGCAGCTCTCCAGATAACGCTGTCAGATCGCGTGTGTGTGTGTGTGTGTGTGTGTGTGTGTCTGCATCGTATGGAATGAGCTTGTGCACAGTGCAGCGTGTCAGTAAACGCTGCTCACTGATCATGTGCGACGCTACAGATGGCACTTTGTCATAATTACAGTGGAGGTGTGATTATACCTGATTATACCTGATTATACACAGTACATATGTGTCGTATATAAATAACATGCACCAAATGACATTTTTCACGTTAATACGTTTTGTAAGAGAGACTGAGTAACACCATCTTTACCAAGCATAAGAAACACACACTCACACACTTGTAGTATTCTGTTTAAGGTGTTTTTGAAATAGAACTTAATTACTAAAATCTCAATGCTGATATGCTTAAACTCAATCGCACCCTCAGAAACCCAGTGTAAATCCTTTAGTTATTCCACATTAGAGTCACATTTTGGTTAAATAAGCATGACAAGAGTCCAAGTTTTATCATGATGATCATTGTTGATTGATTTTGTGTTGGTCCACACACATGCACATGTACATATACACAACTTCCTGTTTGCGAGTGCAGACCACAGCATCAACTTAGTGACCAGGGGGATAGTCTACGAAGAGAGCTAACACAATACAACAGGTTTATTTCAACAAACCCGGCTAATTTATGTCGATTTTTGTTCCACGAACGATGCTAATCATGAGTTACTATGGCAACGCGTGATTTGGACACACCTGCTCCGTGTCAGGGTAGCTTCGAAGCTTCATTTGCCTTGATGATGAATTTTTTTTCTGTTAGATTTAGATTTCCAACTTTCTTGCCATTAATCAAACAAAATCCTCAACACGAGATATTTGTCGGATCTCTTACACGCGAAGGGAAAACGCTTCTCTCCTAAAGAGCCACGGCTCACCCGTTGATCAAGAATAACACGAAAACCATTTTTTAATGACATGTCTGGTAATCTGGGATGCATATTTTCATTAGCGTCATTCATTTTCATCCTTAGTGTTGGGCTAAAAACCTTCATTTATTTATAACATTCTTATTCATGGCATTACTAAATCACATTTAATAAGAGGATTTAAAAAAATCAGTATATTCTGACATTGTATGAACACTGCTGATGGAGTAAAGATTGACTACAATTGCATTGTAAGCTGATTGGCATCTCTAAATTGCCTGTAGTGTGTGTGTGTGTGTGTGTGTGTGTGTGTGTGTGTGTGTGTGTGTGTGTAATTGTCCAGGATGTCCCCTGCCTTGTGCCCTGATTCCCCTGGGACAGACCCCAGGCTCCTGTGCTGTGACCCTGTGTAGGAGAATCCCAAAAATGGAAGAAAAGGGTATAACAGTGGTTTTATCTAATTCTGTCATCTACAAGCTGCCGTTAAATGTGTATAGAGACATTACGAAGCTTGGACGACAGCAGCAGGGATTGTTGGCATGTCTAGTGAGTGTATGTAGCTAGTACAGGTAGCCTGCACTGCTAATCTGCCAGTGTTACATGCTAGTATGAAGCCTAGCATGTAAATCAAACGACCAACTTGCGTTTAACTAGTAGTGTAACCGTTACCGCTTTTCAGAAAAGCTCGACAGTAGCAGTTTCAGGACACTAAAAAGAAACCAGAAGCAACATGGCTGACTTGGAGCTTGCTCGGGTGAACGTAGGGTGGGAGATCTTTGCAGATGGTGGAGCTTCAGACATGGTCTTTCTCTAAAAATTCAGTTCTTTCAAAACTATATTTAATCACGTTGATCTTTTCCCAATGTATGCTGCTTTTAACGTATCCTTTTCCCTCCAAGGAGAATCCTTCTTGTTGTTATCAGCTCAATGGAGGTTAAAATGGTGACCAAGTCAACATGGAAGGAACTGGAAGGAAAATTTTGGCAAAAAAAAATGATTTCAGCTACTGAAGCATTCCTATTGAAGAACATGTACTGGGTTGTCGGGGGATGTTGACATGAAAGTGTTGAATGCAGCACTGTAACGCAGGACCTGTGTGTTTGTATGCTACAGCTGTCTTTCTTCATGCATCTCTGTTTACCTCTCCATGGCACTTGACCACCCAGATGAAGGTTCTGTCTGGCACTCGGCCCAGTCCACTCACTCACCTCCATCTGCGTGCACCTGTGTGGCTCAGCAGGACTAAATCTACCACAGCTTACCATATATCATCATTAAAGCCATGATATTCGTGATTCCAGCTGTGATTAGAGCAGACCACTGTTTGGGAACCCAGCGATTTCAAATGAAGTAGTTTCTTATGCAGCATCATATGAACTTTATTCTTGCAAGAACCTTTTGTGGATCCTGTGCAGATCTGAAGACGAGAATTCGTTTTAGTCCGAGTATTTCATTTATTATCCAATATGGCACTGCTTGTCAAACTCGCTCCTTCAGTGTCCAGGACTCCCCCAAACACTGCCTCCAATGAAGTCATTAATGTCTTGCAGTTAAATCGAACATTACAATGAAAAACAGCATCATCCACGGTGGCAAGAAGTCTTATTATATGACTGTGTTGGCTTTTATGACCCTCAATTCACCAGCCCACTTAATCACAGTCTTCAATATGATTAATTCCCAACCCCCTTCACCCTGGAGCAGGAAACGCAACAAGCCTTGCATGGATGATTTCATACCTAATTACCTCGATTACCTCTGAGAGCTCAAAGAACTTGAATGTGAGTTGCTTCTCATTTATTAGACACAGGTTCCCTTAAGTTTCAGACAGGTCTTCGCGCATGTTTAGGAGAAATAAAATTAATCTCAGTTTTCAAACGTGGCACTTCATACGAGTTTCTAGCGTGTTGGTAGACAATTTGTAGAGAAAGGTGTGGATCACATTCATCCTTAGGGTGATGTTCTTTGCCGTACTCACTTTTGACCTTTACAGCCATCCATTGTGTACCGTACCTTCTGAAAAGATCAGCCCAAAAAAAAAAAAGAGACGGGGGGACGGACGACACTTGCTCAAAAGTCATGATCGAAATGTTACGCTGCTGAGCTGACACTGCGTGAAGGGACCCTCAACGGCGATTCCAAAGTACGACCTTAGTGCTTCTTAATAACTCCAGTACTGTGGTATTTAACTTACAGTGCCTTTACGTTTAAATATTGGATTGAGATGAGACAGACTTGTACAAATCGCATTAGTGTCAGTCTTTATTACAGAAGAATAAAATATATTTGAAGCTGCGTTCTTGTCTTGAAATGACAGCATGCATCGTTTCGCCCGCTCAACAACACATGTCTATAATTACTTGAAGAGCCACCAGAGCTTCTTGTTTTTCAAAGAATAGTTGATTGTCTAGCCCTAATGCTAACTTCCTGCGTAGACCCCTGGAAGTCACCCTCGCACACACGGTAATTGGTTTCCACAGGTACAGATTAGCACAGCTCACTGCCAGAAAGATGGGTAGGTGGTGTGTGTGTGTGTGTGTGTAGGAAGAAAAGCCTTCAAATTCCAGAGCATGCATTTAATCCATGGTGTGTGACAATGTGGCCTCATGGAGAGGAGCTGATATGCTCCCAATGGTGGATGAGACCACCATTAGTTGATCCGGGCGTGGGAATTGCACAGCTGCTTCCCCAGCTTTATATACAGAGCTAGCATAAAAGAAAATTAAAGAAACTGATATGTTTGTGCTTGCAAGGATTTCTATTGTGTTCATGCTTAAGCTTGAATTATTGGTGGATCCAAGCGTATACCATCACCCTTTTCGGTGCTCTCTGGATTATAAGATAATCATAAAATTAACGTAAGTATAGACTCTAAGTGTATGATTCGACCGAACCGACATAGTTCTCAATAAGCCGTGAAACCAACAAAATTGTGTAGCTGCCTGGGAAAATAACCGCCCAAAATATTGACCACAATTGAGTTTTTCTGGCAATAATACACTATGAAATCTCTCCTTCAATAGTAAATAAATACATAAATAACCAAAACATTGTGGAAATGTTTTCTTTTGGTTAATTTCTAACCTTGCCTTGACTCTCTACCTGCAAAAATCATGTTCAGTAAGGATCAACCACCATCAATCAGCTATCACCCACGCTGGTGAGAGCAGTCAGTCTGGCTAAAGATGTCTAAATCCTTGCTAGCTAAACGTGAATTTCTCACACAGTGAAATGGAGAAAAGCTTAACATGTCCACGATGCTTGACGTGGTAGTGTAGTTTTGTCTCTTCTCGCGAATGCGTTAGCCATGTCTATTTCAAGTTCTACAAATTTTACTGGAAATCAAAAAGGAATAAGAAGATGAAATTTGGCTAACAGGACAAGACTGACTGAATGAATCCGAGATTATTTCAGCACTGATGTCACCGTGAGCAGACATCTCAGGAGTCAAACAGTGACGACAAGGCTTGCGTTAAAATGTCGTAAGCAATGTTTACCTCAGGTGATGCGTCAGAGGATGATGTGGATGATGCTGATAATCAAAAGAACTCATTTCCCATTCTAAACCTATAACAGCTAAGGATTTGTCAGTGGTGTGGTGGTGTTGCTGAGTGGAATTTGATGGTAATCCGACTTTAAAATGATAGATTTTTACTTGTAGTTAAGATACATGCAGTTTAGGAAGAAATATAGATTTCAGAACAATGTATAACAGAAAAATTTGCACCATATGAAGGGTTTTCCCAGGCCGCCACACTCTATTAATAATCTCACTAATATAAATTGGCGATGCTGACAGGAAAGCTTTCCACTGATCCCTAAACAAGTCCTACTGTGCTATTCCTGAAAGTAAGTACGACACCGAACTAATAGACGAGTAGTAGTACAAAATGACTATTTCTGTAGAGAGGTCTTTAACTTTCCCGACGTAAGCTAACACAATCGATTTTTGGATAAACGATAGCTACCGAGCTGAAAGAATCGGAGTGTGCTAATTTTACACTGAATCAAGCTTATGCGTTGTTAGCTTTCGAGATAATTGAGTTTTAGTTCACCACATCTGAGTTTCATTCATTTATGTTCCTCCTGAGTTGAATTAGCAGCTATGAGTAATTACTCCTATCGAACGATCGATCCTCCCTTTCGTATAAAGAATGTTATGACCGCTGTGAAAACGAGGTAAGACCCGTTAGTTTTTTTTAAAATAACCAACTATTCAACCACATGTGTATTATTTTACCTTAATAAACAGTCAGAGTAGCCTTGTTTCCATTTGACTAATGCTAGTTAGCTAGCTGTAGCGCTAAAGAATCAGTATGATGAACAGATCCTCAGAAGCTACACATCTATTTTTTTTCCAGAGTATTATGTCTTTGTTGAATATTCTTTCTCTTAGTATTGTCTAGTTGGAGTCCATTTTAAGTATTCTAGAGGTCCAGTCCATTACAGGTCACTCCTGCGCTCCAGTCCACATTCTCTAGATTTGTCCATGTCTCATTATTCCTCTGCGAGTCATTTTTTGAGCCACTGCCCAATTAGCTCTTGTTGCTTGTGGATAGGCTGATCTGAATCTTGTTAGTGAATCTTGTGCTTGATATTGGACCTTAGACATTCGCTCTTTCCCCTTTGACTCTGGTGTCTGGATCCTTTCAGCTTTGTTCGCTGTGTAATGAGTAAAAAGTAGGATTTATTTATGAAACATTTTTATGCCACAGGGTTTAAAGAATTCACAAAGAATTCTCAAATCAGAAGGTGTGCAATCATTTTCTCTAATGCCACAGTTCTGGCTGTAATATAAATGACAGGTTGATGTCATCATGCTCGTTCTTATATGTTATTGTTTCTATAGTAACAGCTCGTACACAGGCTGATCATACCTCCTGAGAGGTGTATTAGATTCCGACTATTAATGGTCTAAAGTTTTTTATACCACCAATTTTTTTTCATGAAGTCTTCACTTTGTAACAGTTATGGAGTTTGACATGGGAGATAGTTTTTGCACTCCCCTGTTTCTCAGTCACATGACACCAAACAAACCAATGTATAGGTAGATTTTAAGACAAATTTGAATTCTAAATTGGAAGGTAATCGTTGGTAAATTGTGCCAAGGAAGACCGCAAGGATCTTTGCAC
Organism: Pangasius macronema; assembly: GCA_037577455.1. Taxonomy (NCBI): domain Eukaryota; kingdom Metazoa; phylum Chordata; class Actinopteri; order Siluriformes; family Pangasiidae; genus Pangasius; species Pangasius macronema. Next base: position 3,250,460 of record CM074949.1, read on the forward strand.
AATCTGATATGATATATAAAGATATAAAAACAACACCACGATGGACCAGGCTATTAAGAGTTTTACAAACATATAACAGAACTTTAAACTCAGCTCTAAAATGAACTGGGTGCCAGCGAAGCGAAGTGAAGACTGGTGTAATGTACTCTCATCTTTGTGCCTGTGAGCAACTTGACAGCAGCATTGTGAACTAAATGTAGGCAGGACGTCAAGGAATGATTGACTGCAGTGGTAGTCAATACGAAATGAGATGAACGCCTGAATAATTTCTCTATAAATCATTACAATAAGTATATTGTGTATATAGTGATTTTGTTTCACTGGGTATGGGGTGTAGGCTATTTTGCTTGGGGGTTGGGTTTATGTGTTTGTTTTTGTATAGGGAACTTGGCTGTGGCATCTCACCACTGTTCTCTCTAAGCTGTGTGCTTGCATGGGCAGGCACTTCTGATGATGCTCCCATGCAGAAAAAAATCCATGCACAACGCAGACCCAGAAATGTGTTCGTCAATTGGAGTAACTGACAGATGATTGCAGTGCAGCTTGGACCAGCCAGAGGTACACTTACCTCTCAGCTAAACAGCTTTGTGTTAAAGAAAAAAAAAAGGAAACCGTCTTCCCTGACGGGTTATCATTATCTAAAACGAGTCGTTCTTTATTTTAGTCACCAAACACTGCAACATTGCAGATCTTGCCTATCCATATAGGCTTCGATTAAGGTTGCTATGGCCTGACCCAATGCCAGGACGTAACACTGGACTATTACTGGCTAAGGTATTAGTCATATCTCATTGTATGCTATTGACTCTTGGTTCTGAGAGCAGGTACAGAAATCGGTTATTTGTTTGTGGACACCATTAGGTTCTTTCTACTTCACTTAACTATAGTGTTATTCTACCCTTCTAGCCCATTGAATGGCATTACAGTTGGGGGTATTATACTTATAATATATCCAGTATCCAAAAACTCCATGTAAAGAATCCACTCTCTGGTCATACAGTGTTGCTCTTATTGTCAAAACGTGTTTATTTTGAACATTTTACTGATTTGTCTGATTGTATCTTCTGGTCTTCTGTAATTGAGACATTCTGCATAACTGAATCTGTTCTGAAGCTAAGGAAGCTCAAAAAGCCTGTCTCTAGGTTCTAATCTGGAGTTTGAGACTCTTAATATAAAATGACCAAAACACTTTACATCTACTAATATAGATGTAGACTCATGTACTAATGATGATCCCTGTGTGATTTTTTTCAGACCTAAACATCATCAGATCCTGAAATCACATAATTCTTTTCTTCTTGTATCGATTGAGCAGTTGACTGTCAGTAAATATCAACAGCAATAACACATCATGGTACAGCAGGGAGGTTTAAAGCTATAGACTGTGATATTGATGAGGCTGGAGTCTTAGACATAACTGGCATCATGATGTTTACCACAGAAACCCAACTTCCCACTGTGAATACACTATTACATGACTGGGAGGATATCTGTTACGTTTGTTATCAGTTCCCTATCCCTCATGACAGATACTCGTGTTTACAAAGAGACTGACTGGTGGACTGGTATTGACGTCCAGCCTCTGTCTGCGTTTGAGTTATTTTTGTGCTTCACTCCTCCTAAAGATCTGCTGACCTCACTCTCAAAAATGTGGATGATAGCTAATAGCCTACTGAAATACTAAGTAAAAATAAAACATAAAAAAATAAGAACACCAAACCCTATATCCTTATTGTTCATCTGACCAATTCTTGATAAGTTCTTACTGATAATGTTGCAGACTTTATTGCTTGTAGTTGACTAACCACAACATTTATTTCAACTTTCACTTCATGGATAAAATTAGGTTTATTATATGCTCAATCTACATATATTGGTAGGAGAATGTTGGACATGGAGCTGCCAGGCAGGAGG